>CM023361.1:15353800-15454653 GCA_013282895.1 Eriosoma lanigerum
GCGGTGGAAAAGTTTCTACAAGTCGTTAATTATAATAATTTGCACGCCGCTGTTGCTGTTGGTGGTTGGCGGTGGTGGTACTAAACTGTTGTTGTTGTTGTTGCTTCTGTTGCTGTAAACTCAACGACGTGTAACTCCTCCGCCGCCTGTACCACTTGTACACACACACACACACATATACACGCGCGTGCGCCACACACACAAGCACACATAATATATACACACCACTAACAACTACTAGTTATTAAACGACGGTGGCGGCGGCAACGACGACGGGCCCTTGTGTAAGGTGCGTACACACAAGTTAAACACTTTTGTTGTTTGTTGTTGGCTTTATGTTAAAACTTGATAATAATGGTGGTGGTATCTTTTTTCTCGCGTGTAATCCTGCAGTGTAGACGATGATAATTTACCACCGCCGCCGCTGATAGTGTTGCGGGAAAAATGATTTTTAAAGAGATTAATTGTACCACCCCGCCACTACTGTCCACGTCACCGCGAGCAGCGATGAGCTTATATTGTATTTAAAAAAATAAATATATACCTATTCATGTACATTATGTATTATGTACATGGTGAAAGCACTCGGCAATAACGTAGGTACTGCCGTATACATTGAAACGAACAATATCGCGGTTTAATAATAATAATTTCTGCGATAAAACAAGTTTATTCGCCAAAAGTGCCTATATATAAGGTTATATATATATATATATATATATATACATACACACAGTATTACAAATATGGAACATTTATTTTTTTTTTGTAATTTTTCAATTTTCAATATGAGTATTTTATGTATATGTATATGATGTATTATTTGTATTACAATAAACGTGCACCTTTTACAATTTTAAATAATAATTATATTGTTTCATATACGTTTGTTGAAAAAATAACAATATTATATTAAGCATTTACGGACGCGATAAGTAATACGTATGTCTACCGAGAGGAAAATTATAAAATCCTTTTTTATTATTAACACTCACTAACTGAGTGTTCATGGGCGCAATTTCGATGAAAAAACTGTGAGTGCTAGGATTAGTTTAGATACTCTGATTAAAGTGGCGTTCAAGGAGCAAGGTGATTGGTTTATTTGAGAAAAGACGCGAACGTTATTGTATTCGGATTTAAAAGACAGACAATAATGTAAATTAAATCGAAAAACCATGATGTTTACAACAAAGTACAAAATAAATTTAATAATATGTGTAAACATTTTTATTCTTTTGAAATAAAATCATATTTTAAGGTACCTAAATGTAAGTTAAAATATATTAAAACATGTATAACTTGTGTAGGTACTTAAAATTAGTATTTATGTATCTGGTTATTTTATTGAAATAATATAGTATTTATATAGTTGTACATAGTTGTGTACCTAAAAATTATGATAAATATTTTAACTTAAATATTAATTATTTAATATTGTAGTTATTATTTATAAGTATTCAATTTTAATATAAAATACAATTATGTAGTTAAATTAATCATTTCATCCTAAATGCATTTAATGATATGAAATATGAAATCATACAAATAAACTCAAAATGCACATTTATTTTATTTGATTTTCCACAAAATGTTGATGAACATTAAAACACCACAAAAATTTAAATACATAAATAATACGTTAATTTTACTATAGGAATACGATTTATCGTATTTGTAATATTATTATATTATAATACCATTTGCAAATTTTACCCTTTTATAACAAAATCGCAGTATACACAATATAATATATGAACCAATATAATAATATGTATTTTGCAATAATACTATTACACTATTATACTTACCTACAATATTAGATCATCTCAACAACGTATTACCTACGTCATATTTTTGAAATTTATTTTTGTAAATGTTTTATATATAATAATAATAATAATAATAATAATAATAATATATATATAAATATATAAAATTTTGTTTACTAATATTGTAAAATTAAAATTTTTGTTTTCATTGTTATTTTCTCAAAGTAAGAGTTATAGCTAGATGAACTTTATTATTATATAAAAATTAATTACCGTTAGATAATAAAGGTTAGATGTATTTATAAGCTTTATTTAGTCAGGAGGATAGTATAGAAGATTATACATCTGTCTACTGATGTCATAAATTTACGAATTTGAAAATGTTTGTTATTATTAATTATCAAATAATTATTATTTGAAATTGAAATGCATTAATATCATAATTATATAATGGAAATATTAGTTTAAATATTTTAGTTTTAAATTTAAGCAAACAAAAACATATTTAAAAATAAAATATATGAATATTTACCTAATTATTAAAAGTTAAATTCAAAAAATATAAAATAGATAAAAATTGTGTCCCAGATCAACACAACTCGGAACAGTCTGTTAAAACTATATATATATATATATATATATGTATGCCATAAACTATTGATAGTTTACCTCGCCTCATCAACAACAACGGCGATTATATACGCATCACAGTGTACTATACCTTCTGATGCCTCTGTGGTGGTCACTATATTTTGTCTATTGGCCAAAATAATCACTTTTGCACTACCGTTTTATATTATGCGTGAATGACAATTCACACCGTTCCCTCGTGCATATTTAATATAAATTCGTCACCTGATCACACTGACTGCTATAGGGTATCGAACTTCACAAACACCATAGCCTCCTGTACTCGTATGTATTACAAAATTATTATATTTCAGAATATAATATGTTTATGAAATAAACTTCAAATTTCTAAAAATCTACAGCTAATCATTCTGTATATCCCATCGTATAAAGAAAAACAATTTCAAGTGGTAAATTAATATACGCCTCTAATATAAATTATATATAACATAAGCATATCTTTTGAACGCGTATGACACTAAATATATTCGTTCATATGTGTGATTGTGCCATACTGAAACATAAATATTTATTCCGATTCTAAAAATAATGTTTATATATGTTGTTAATGACATGATGTTGTGTGTGTAAATAATACAATTAAAAATTTCTACGTATTTGTCACTTTTCCGACTAATTAACATCAATAATTCGAACAAACCATGTTATGTACACCGTAAAAGCGTAATCATATAAACATAATAATATTAATACCAAATACTATTACTAAAAGGTAAACAATTCCATACTTAGGTATATAATTCCACACGAAGTATTTGTAGAAAAACTACTTGACAGTCCACTTTACTGCAGCACGCGATTATATATAGAAAATAATAATATATGGTGCGTATATCACGTAAATGTGCGCCAACTTCAAAACACCTAATAGGTTAGGTTAATTGGTTAATAAAATAAACTACGGTAATTATTAGGAAACAAGTAATGGTTGGTCAGTAACGGTCAGTAACGGAATGATTTTTAGTTGTTTTTTTTTTTAAACTAATTAAATTGTATTGAAAAAATACAAGTTTGATATGGAATAATCGTGATATATTGTTACACTATTACAGTTATCAATTTTACAAATACGTTTAATCGATTTATTAACGTATTATTTATACTCGAAATATATTATGTTTAAAACGTAATTCTAATTTAAAACCCCGTCTTTATGATTTACGACGACAACGTAATTATTAAAATTAAAAATACGCGATATAGATTATATATATTAACGATGTAATTTTTATAAAGTGCATATCAGCCAATAACATTAGGGTTTTTTTTTATCACGACTGTTGTTTCAACGTCAGAAAACGAGAATAATCGACTATATCATTGGTGTGTTGTCGTCACCGTCAGTGTTTATCGACAAAATAAACATACCCCTATCCCGTTGATCCATCGTCTGTTTGTCGGTCTTATCATCTACGGAGCTTGTTAAAGTCTCCAGGCGGTTGTCGTGCGAGTAAACATGAAGCAACTTTAAATCGATCGAACTTCGCAACAGAATTCATATTATTATATTATATTATATTATTATTAATAGTGTGTAACAAATATAGTTGCGCCCGATACGAGCTGCAACAAAAAAAAAATAAAATGATAATAAATAAAAATAAATAATGATTATATGAAACCGTGGTTTTAAGTTTTTTACGATAAATATTATATATAATACCAAATATTATTATATAATTATTGTATAATATATTAATAAATATTATTTATCTAACATGGATAGCGAAAAAAAATTTTATAATTAAAGACTAAGTATATAGTGTAATTTACACAATCTTATTGATTTTTAAATCGTAGTATTTGTTATATACCTACTGTTTATTTTTTACCAATTTTATAATGACAATTATATTGAATTAAAATTTACTATTTATTATATAAAAATTGTATATAAAGAGAACAATGAATGATTTATTTTTTCTAAACTTTGAGTGAGTATTTATATTTCATTTACGCAGATTTACGGCGTTTTTTAAACGAATAATAATTACAAATTTAATTAATGTAATTATTATTTGATATTTAAAAATAAACAAAGATATTTTAATTAAGACGTGAACATTTAACAAAAATTTATAACATAATAGGTTCCTGAGTCTGCTATTGTTATTTCTATAACTTTATTAAATAATACATCAGAGATAAATAAATAAAAACCCATATACATACTTAGTATATATGTTTGTAAATAAAATTATTACTTAATTTTTGATTATAAATGTAATATTTTATAGTATGAATATTATAATAAAGTTTATATAATTAGGTAATAAATAATTTTACTATAGGTGCGTGTATATGTGTTCTTGGAAAATATATTTAACATATTAATGTTATAGACCAGAAGTTCGTAATATTTGAGTACGACTTTAAATTTGGTCTCAAGCAAATTTTTGGTGTATTGCAAAAAAAAAAAGTGAGAAGGTCGATTTTGGATATTTTTCCTTCGTCCTTTCGAACCTCGGAGAAATTAGTGGTTTATTATAATTAAGATTTGAATGCAATGATATTACATTAGAAAATACGATTTTGAGCGAAACTCGATATAATATACCGATAGGTTGTTCTATAAATTTACCATATGTATAAAGTAAAATACCTATGAGAAAACTCAAAAAAGATTTAAAGTACCTACGTTCAAAATTGCATGAAAATCCTAAAATCAATTTCATTAAAATTACGATTTCCGTAAATTTTGATGTTTTTTCCGTCATTTTTGGGTAGTTTTTCTTCTTCCAAAGAAAAATGTTTGAGAAATTTGAAAAATGAGCTAAACAAGGTACCAACTAAATGCAATTTTCTACCAAAAACCTACCGAATTTCTACCTGAAAAAGTACTTTCAGACATAAAAAAAATATATCATAATATTCAATTAAACAAAAATATTCAAATTTTAGGAGCTTATAAAAAAAAATTGTCACTTACGATTTTAAAAATATTTAAAAATAGATTATGTAGTATTTGAGTAAACTTCTATAAAATTTACAAACCGTTAAACCTAAAATTGCATGTAATATTAAACATTTTTGTAAATAATTTCAAAACTCTATACTTAGTCAGAAAATCAACCAATCATTTACAAAATTTTTCTCTAATGTAGAACACTTATGTATACTCAAAAAAAGTTTCAAGTGTCTATGATTAAAATCTAATTAGTAATCATGAAATAAAAAAATTTAAAATAACGAAACCGTTATTTTGCCGATTTTCCGCAATTTTTTGGTAGTTTTTCTTCTCTCGAAGAAAAACTTTTGAGAAATTCGAAAAATGAGCTAAACAAATTACCAACTAGACATTTTATACTAAAAGCATACTCTATTTTATGGTAATCTGACCATTATTTCTGTCCAAAATCGTGCTTTCAAACATAAAACAAAAAAATATATTTTTAAAAAAAAACATCTTTGTAAAACAAATACATTCCTCATTTCGCTCAGAATCTAAAATGTATTTATATTATTATTAGTACAAAATTAATTTTCATCTACACATAATTTTATAATAAATAATATAGCTTATAGCCTATTTTTAATTATCTCGAATTTTAATAATATTTGAAACAATTTATACCTCAAAACAATCAGCCTAAAAAATAATTAATTTTTAAAGATTTCATACATTTTAAATGTTTAATAAGAAATTGGTACCTACGAAAAGTTTAATAATATTTATTATGAACTGTTCAACTATTACTTTCCTTATAAAAGTTAATTTGTAGTTCAGACAAGTGATATAAAGCAAATCGTTCTAGTTAAATATTGATTTAATAAAAGTATAATAAATAAAGTTCACATGTAAGTGTATAATAAAATCAAAGGTATCTCGTATACAGGTTCTATAGAATGATCAGGATTATATAACGAGAAAAGTCTGTTGATTTCCAGTAAATAGTCAATTATTTGAACATTTGATTTGCTTAACAGTGTTTACTGCACAACCACCACCATAATTCGTCTAAAGAATAAATATAGCCGACGTTATTTCTGCTACAGCTAAATACATCTCAATCATCCACTTCTAACCCGTCCATCATCCGTTGCCCACGTAATTTTCATCTATCTTTTTTCAAAACCGTTATACATTATACACTAACACACAAATCAAACATACATATAATATGCGGGTTGCCAACACGCACTATTAAACCACGGTTACCATTGGCATCACGACGAAACCACTGCCCGTAGAATATATATTTTTTAAATCCTGCGATGAGGCTGTGACGTCAGCGACGCGACGTATCCGCAATATGCGGGTTCACTAAATGTTCATACTCATACGACATTATTGGCACTAATTCATCGAGTGTCGCACAGTACATCTGTTATTTATTTTTTACGCTCGAAAAAATAAATATCCACCAACACTGATAAACACCCTAAATCATAAATATATCCGCCGCGAGGTAGTTTATCTGGTCGTGACGGCGACCTCGCGAATACAAAAACGAACCATCAACAATCATCGGCGGCAATGGACGTGAAGTTTTAGACGTGGTTACTCACATCTAGGTATTAAACCGCGGTCGACCGTCGTTACAAGACGTGCCACACCTAAACGATACGGTGGGGTTAATTTTTTTACAACCGGATATTGTTAAGGTATTATGTATATATACTTACAATGTATATTATACATAGTAATTTCACGGTGAGTAATGTGGCGGTAAGGAAGTTTAATTTTTTTTTTTGTAGTTAACAAACCGTCGAGTCTGTATCATGTTTATGTAATTTATTGCTGTCGAAACGATCATCGTCTAACGAACTACACCCAGTTAATAGTTTAAACCTAAATCCGGTCCTCGAGTTTCCAAGTGGTTGGTACTTGGTAATGGTTATGGTAAGTCGGCAGGAAGTGCAGTAATAGGCATGTTTTTCGCTAGGGTTTTGCACTTCGTGCGCGGGCATGCGACGAACAACGAAAAGTTTTCTTTGCCTTCCCTCCGACGATTCATTCATCCGCCACTGTGGCCCTCATGAATACTAAATCACTACCCGCCATCGCTACCGTATGAATATGAAAACTTCTTTACATACACATACACTATACACAAAACAAACAATAACCGAGTAAACAGCCGACAACGGTTCTCCTTTTTATCATCCTCCGCCACCTCTGCCGGACGACGAAAAATTGCGATAATTTAAACGACGGCCGTCGTCGGAAGTCGGATTTTAATTTACCACAAGTGACGACAGTTGTATGGTTTTAACTGCACACTTTTGTTTTGTCCAACAACAAACGTTTTCACTATCGTGGTGAATTAATTTTTTTTCATATCGCCGGTTATGCTCACTATATACACATCACGATGGTTAGGGGTGATGACGTATATTTTCCACGTACGCACTAGTGCGTTTTCATGTATTCTGTTATATTATTATGAGTGGATGAAATTTGTGGCGCGACAGGGTGTATTATAATATATATATATATAGACAGAGGGAGTCGGCAATCAGACTATTGCCGACGATGATGTAGATCGACATAAACTAACCTTCACCACTCCTCGTCCACAGCGTTATAACGTTGTCACCATCGTTTGATTTCATCTCTACCTACCGCTACCGCGAATATATTATATGTAATATGTATATATATATATATATATATATATATATATATGTTTATACCGTATATACCATGTATATGTAAAATACATAACCATAAATATATGTATAATATTATATATTCGCGTATATATAAAAATGCTAAACGTATTTACTCCATTCGGTTCGTCACAGTAACCACCCAGTCGCCGTCTACATCGCCGGTAGTTTTATCATTATTCTAGTAGTTTACGGCGCATACGACAGCGGTTCGTTTAACAAACAATAATCCGTTTATTTTTTTTATTTTTTATCGCGCCAGCACATGTGTTCGTGTATTATCGTATTGGATTCTTTGTATACCTATATATATATATATTATTTACGTTACAAACAGATTTCCGTTACAGTCCCGATTTACCGTGTTTAAGGCATATACTAGATGAGTATAGTGTACACACATTTTGAATTATGACGTACACTAAACTAATAGTATATGCTTTCAAGTAGCACAATGCGATTGCCGATCGAGAACACTTTGGATAAACCGTATATACGTAGATCTGAGGATACGATACAATGTCGTATTATGTATACCTACAATAATATTGTATATAGGTAATCGTTCAAATGTGTACAAAACTTGTGAATATTATACTATAATATTATATACAAGTAGTTTTACATCAAATTTTCATTTTAGACAACGACAAGATCTAATTTGTATTGTGGTGTGTGTGAATGTAGCTTAGCGAAATATACCTATAATTAGTTTATTATTGTCATAAATCATGTTATCACTGCATTGTATATGTTAGGTAGGTCTGAATATTATAATAATATATGTGTATATCATATAATATTATTATTGTGTGAATTTACTAATATTTTTTAGGATTAAAATATTTTTTATTAATTAGATGATTACGAGGCGTTACAAGGATCTATTTACTTACGTTAAATGTGAACGTGAAAACGTGAATACTTGTATAATAAAATCGCAAATGTTCCTAGTATTATTTATTAATGTTATACATTTCAGATTTTACAAACAATTCATTAAATTAAGTTAAAGAACTTAATAATAAAATAAAAATATTACTAATATTATTTTTGATAATTTCAAAGTAGTTATTCCGATAGTCAAAAATATTTAAGACTTTAAGGGGAGAGTATCAAGTTTCTTCAACAATTTAACTAGATTTTCTCCTAAGAAGAGTATTTTAGTATGATTATAATGTTGTATAACTTTTTACTAATATTACTAATTAATTCATCATTAATTAGATATTCATTTATATTATAGTATAAAAACTTGGTAATCAGAAAATGTCATAAAAATTAGATTTACTGCATACTTATATCACACTATTAATATTTTATATAATGTATGTTTAATATGTATATATTATATATAATTAACTTATAGTTTATAGCCTCAATAATCATCTTTAAATCTATGACTAACCTAATCTTATAAATTTAAACCTTCAAAATATATTATAAAACATGTAATACCTAACTAAATATGAAACGTTTTGCGCTTTTATATTTCAGAATTATTGTAATTTTAACAGTTTAATTTCGCACAATTACCTGGATCGTCCTGATCTAATTGATCTTCTCGTTCGTTAAGCTCCAGGTCATTATTATTGTCCGTATAATCATCGTCGTCGTCGTTGTCGGCATCGTCGTCGGAGTAGAAATTCGGCTCGGATAAATTTTCCGAATACGGTTTACGTTCCACTGGTCCCTCGTCCGAAGCGTCAGTTCCGTAAATATTCACCGGTAACGACTTCGGCAGTACTCCTCTGTTTGCCGAACCCAGCAGCCCGACATTGTTCAGCGCGAAGAATGTTAACGTCACAATCACCGCCATCGTCGTCATGATATTATTATATTAAATATATTGTCTTATATTTCAACGTACTCGTCGATGCGTGAATCTATAATCAATAATAAATGGTTATAAAACTATGTGGGGAGGGCGTGACGCGTGAAAAAAAAAAATAAATAATAATAATAATGTTATTAACGCAATAATAACACGATTTTTATCGGTAAACAACGGTTTTTTGGACACTCGCCAACCCTAATGCATCGTCGTCGTCGTCTACGTCGTCTCCGTCATTACGATAGAATTTCTCCCTCATCCGCCCGACTATCTTCAACCACTAACCGTCTGTACATACCGTGCGGCGGCGGCGTTACGATGAAGGTGTGCGATTGTCACGCGGCGCGGCAGGTCATTAGCGCAACGGTGCAAGCGACGCGAGCGTTTAGACCGGACATTGCCGCCGCCACAGCTCGCGTTCCGCAAATAGGATATGAGAACGGAGCGACATACGGCGCAACACTTCCGTATTAAACCGCTCGCTCTGACACTATCAGACCGTACAGAATATATATATATATATATATGTGTGTGTGTGCGTGCGTGTGCGTGTATACACGCATATAATAATAATGCATTACGCGTTTGGCGAAAGAAAATTTCAAAAATATAGATAATATGTGTAGACGGCGAAAAAGTATCGCCGGCGATACCTATACATTAATATATTGTACATGATATAGGTTATACGAAAATTATTGTTGTTACTCAGCACAATCGAAACCGGACTGGGCAACGTGGATATTTTTGTCGATGACCGATCCGGCGATTACAATAATATGTTTTCGCGTAAATCATACGACAAGGACGATTAGAATTTCGTGTTGCAAAAATAACGGAAACAATCGTACGACGACCTATGTAATTCCCGCCATTTTTTCGTTTAATGAAATTTTGTTCACCTTACAATCTATACATAACATACATGCTCTACAAAAATATGTTTGTTTTGAAATTAATTTGAAACATTATATTGAAAAAATAATTTTTGGCCAATGAACCTATTTTATATCATTTATTCTATACATTTAACATAACATTTGTGTTGGACGTGAATTTAATTTTGTCAAATATTCAATATATTTCGTGATAAATAATTTTAAAATTTGAACAAGTAACACGATATTATTTGTAGGTATTTATTAACCAAATTGGAAAAAATTGTATTAATTATAATTCATTGCTATTGCTATATAATCAATTAATATACTTGCTAACTACAAAGATTCTATTATTTTTGCAAAACTTTTATCTTTCTAAGAATTATCGCATGCATTATAAATTTTTTTATAAATTATTTCTACCGTTTATTATGACTTATAATATTTAAATTAAAAAAAAAAAATACTGATAGTTTAAATTTCCATTGAATATATTATTATCTTTATATTTTTACTATATTTATAAATTAAATAATTTCTGAGAAATATAATTAATAATATAAGTTTTTTTTAGTAAATATAAATTAATGGATCTGACCAAATACACGTGGTGGAAAATGAGTAGGTATTGTAATTGTTTTAGGTTTGTTAGAAATACATACAAATTTACTATATACATTTACTATACTAACGTTATATAAAAGAATATGTATGTTTCTCGGAATTTTAAAAGTTTTGTATTTAATATGAATAATAATTTAAACGTTAAATTTAAATTATAAGAGTAAATATAATAAATTTCAAATAGATAATAAATTGTTATTTATGAGGTGATCACATATATTAAAACCTCTACATAATATTATATAATACATAACATATTACATATCAATGAAACAATATAAAAAAAATAATTTAAATTTCGAGATAATTAATATATAGTTAAAATATTATAACGGCGTATTATTAAAGTTGTATGAACTATATTTTGATAAATAAAACACATCTAGAAAAAATTAATGCCTATTTTCTTAATACTAAAATGATTTAAAAAGTAATAATTTTAATTAGCTGTAACTTATATTATAATAATATTTATTACATTATAATATAATTTATAACGTATTACTACAAAATTGAAATTTCAATAGATAATATTAAAATTTATCTGTCATAAATACTCGTATCGAAAATTATTGGACTTTTTTAAAATTTTATTATCGAATTAAGGAAATTTTCAAAATTATTTTGATGTATGATAAACATAATAATGTTATTAAGTCTAAAATTACAAATATATTTTATTTATCTTATCACTTTTAGTGATTTTAGAGTTTGTTTTAATTTAAAACTTAGAAGCGGAGTTAAGAATGTATTTGTTTTACAATTATGTATGTTTTTTTTTCTTTTAATGTCTGTAAATACTATTTCGCGCAGAAAAAATGGTCTGCTTATTACGAGTAAGACATATTTTCGGTAGAAAATTTTATCTAGTTAGTACTTTATTTAACTCATTATTCGAATTTCTCAAAAGTATTTCTTTGAGAGATGAAAATATGGAAAAATTTACGGAAACATTAATTTTAAAGAACTTGATTTTGAATATTTTTTGATAAATTGATAACTAATGCAACTTTGAACGTAAGAACTTTGTAAGAAATTTTAGGTTAATTATGGTTGAGTATTGAAGTCTAAATATGGAACTTTGAAATTTTACAAAAAATTAATTATTTCTCAATAATGTTTAATATAAATTGAAATTTTTGATTTTATAATCTAAAAATGTAATAAAATATTAACCATGTATAACTTAACCTATTTATAAAATAATTCGTAATTATATGGTCAGAATTTTTTTTGAATAAGCTTCTAAATTTGGAATTTTGAGGGAAATCGAATAAATATGATATTTTTATATAGATTTTTGTATGTTATAACCCATATAGATTTTGATTTTAAATAAAGTTACTTACTTTCTATATAACATACTCTTGAATATGCATATAAATAATTTAGAAAATCGAAAGATCGATATTATTTCTTTAAATTTTAAGATTTTACATTGATGTTTAATTTTTGTATTTTTAAAAGTCAGAAGATACTTTTTCGGGCCAAAAATAATGATCCGATTACTACAAATAGGATATGCTTTATTACTCTCGGTAGAAAATTGTACATAGTTGGTATTTTATTTAGCTCATTTTCCGAATTTCTTAAAAGTTTTTTATTTGGGATAAAGGATATTACCTACCAAAAATGGTTTAAAAATGGCAAATTTCGCGGAATCTCCATTTTTGGTAAATTTGAATTTGATTATTTTATGATAACTAATTTTTCTGTTAAATATTATTTGTATATTTTATATGTGATTGAGTTTCGCTCAGAATCGTTTTTTCGAATACAATATCGTTGCATTTAAATCTTAATTATAATATAACACAATTAAATCCCACCATAAACTTCTCCGAGAATCGTTCAGAATCGACTGCCGGCTTTTTTTCTATATATTTATATAAAACTACAATCATTATTGTACTTATATATAAATAATATTTCATATTTGGGAAATATTTATAAGTATATTTTTAATAAGATATAAATCTGTAGACTGTAGTACCTACTTATATATGTTATATATGGGATGTACGATATGATATGGATTATATTTATAATGATTAATTAATTAAATATATTGTATGTAATATTGTACTCTGTAAATATCATAAATAATTGTCTTTATATGTTTAATACTATATTTTTTTGGTTGTTATAATTTTCCATGTTAAAATAAAAATTATTAATTCGTTTGTAAGTTTTCCTTATTCTTACGTATTATGAATTGTATTTAAAAATAAATATAATTTATAAATTTTATTTATGGTAGTATTAAATGCATTTAAAATATAATGATTTTTAAATAATAAAAAAATAAATAAATCATTTGTTTTCATTATAAAAAAATTACCGAAAAACTGCGAATAACGAACTCTCCCTAAATATCAACTACAGTATAATCAGTATTCGGTAAAATACATGGTATTACAAATTATAATAATTGTATTTATATAGTAACAGAAATTCTAATAATAATGTACAAGTAATATAATTATAAAATTTTATTTTAGTGTTATAAAATATATATTAAATTCGACTACTAGTACTACATATTATTATAAGTTCAGTTAAATTGTATAGGGATAATAATATACGTCGATTGTCTATAGGTGTTTATATTAGATTAAGCGTGATTGGTGTTAGTGTTCAATGGTGTATTGTAGTGTACCTATAACTATTTCTGTATAACAAATTACGTCATAATAATTTTGTGATTTTAACCACCACAAATGTTATCTTTGGGACGGCAATACATATACTATATAGGATTACTTTTATTACTATATTCGTTGTTGCGGTCCCTACCTCATATACCTACATAATATAGGCACTCTGTACGATACCACCAAATTTCTACTACCACGTGAGTTGTTTTTCTCTCTATCTTCCGACTCTATTCTATTTAATGTATTAATGTATAATAACAACAACTATAAAATAAGGTAAATAATATTAGTGATGGTCCCTTGAGAGAATATACTAGCGCGTCGTGGATTATGCGGTTGATACTCGTAATTATTATTGTTATATTATGCTTACGCTACTAACAGCCATATTACGACTAAATCCACAATAACTTTATACCATCTAACCGACAATACGCCAACACGAAGTTATATACGTAATACGTCAATGTTCGTTCATTTTCAAGTAATTTTTTCTACCTATAGTACCTAATTATTACAATTGTTAGTAAATATTAAACTGTGTAATATATTGTTTTAGTTTAAAAACAATAATAAATGTAGGTAGTTATTATTTGTTGATAACTCTGCTATTTATTATGTATATTAATTTTAATTGTGTAGTTTTTTACACGTCCGCTGATACTGGATTGGAGGAACGAGGGAAGATTTACGGTACTGTTGCAAAAAGGTATAATATAATAATAACAATGACGACAGTAGTAAAAAAAAAGTACTAACAACACTAGCAGGGGCAGTAAAATCATAATCATAAACATAGTAGGTCTTATATAGTTGGCGGGTGTGGTGAAAAATAAAACAGAAACAAAGATATAGACAATAAAGGTAACATTAACGTCGAATAACCATTATTCGAGTGAAAAAGTTTCTTTTCTTATGTCTATGACCAACGCAATATATGTTATAAAAATAATTGATAGTAATATGTAAAGTTTATTAATACTAGGATGTTGTATTCAACATTTAAGGACTTAAAATAGTGAATAGGTATGACAAATACGTTATAATTAAGCATATTATCAATTATATTAGATTGTAGTAATTGTATTCCAAATCTTTTCTACTTATTGTAAATGTGTACTTTGTATTTTAAATTTAAACTTATTAAAATAATATTTTAAAAGTAAAATTATATTTAGTATTAGTTATAATTTAGTATTTAGTATATTATAATATTGATAAAAAAGTATCTTAACTAAAAATATAATTACATTTTTTTATCGTTCCATTTATATAATATCCGTTTTATATAATTTTACATACCTATATTACATATATGACTTTTATATACATTATATAAGTAGATATATAAGTAAATATAAATAAATATTTTAAGTAAGTATTTGATGTTTAGCCTCTATTCGGAAACATTATTGATATAACTTACCATATGGTTTATTTATTAAATAGTAGGTAATTAAATTATAATTTATAATTATTTTTTAAAATTTGAACTTTATATTAAAATAATATACAAGTACGGAGGCAACTTAGGTATAGTATACAGTAAATTAAAAAATAATGTTAAATGAGTATAAAAATAAACTAACACTATTAGTTCTTATCTAAATAATAATGTTCATTTGATTTCAATAAACATTAAATATAAAATACATGTTTTATAAATTGATTATTTTTATGTGTATAAATATTTTCGAATGGCTCGAAATTCGTCGAAAACGTAGGTAATGAATTTTATTAATTTATTTAAAAAATTTATTCTATCTACGTATATTAATAAACTTAATGAATATTATGTAGTAAATAATATCGTTATTTATTTCATTAAAAACTTTTCTTCCTTGAAAATTAAAATGTATTATTTCATTAAATTTAATACGAATATTCACATCTCTTGGCTAATTTTATTCTATTATGTTTATAAATATATTCTAATAATTAAGAAACGTTTAAAGTAAATTAAGTATTATTGTAAAATATAACATATATACCATATTATAATAATAAAATTGGCACAAATAATAACAAAATTATATTATATAATATTATTATATAGATAGCCTTTGAAATAGTTGTTAAAAAGCAAAATACAATAAATTAAATTGCGATATTTAAATTATTACTATTATTATATAATGTCGTCTATGGGCCATCGTTTGTAACTATAGTGCGTTTGTAAGTATAGGTATTTATATTTTATACTATCACGAATAAAATATTATATTGACCTCCTCCGCCGTTATTTTATTATAAGGTAGCAAGTAATAGCCACGTCCCGGGCGTTGCGATGTCGAGACCGGGAATACTACAAAAGAGAATAATATAGTAGCTGTAATACGAATACGTCGCTAGCCTCCTTTTATTTATTTTACTTTTGATTTTTATTTCTTTCTTTCGTTTTTTCCCTTCTTTTTGTGGGAGCTTGCGATTTTTATTACATAATATATATATATATATATATATATAAATGTTAGGATGCAGTGGGAAATACAGTAGTAATAATAACAAGTGCGAATCTCTACTGCGCGTTTCCGTTGTTGCAACGATAATAGTAATAGTATAGAAATAAAATAAAAAAAGTTTAAAAGAAAAATAATAATAAAAAAAAGTTTTTATTATTATTATTATTTTTTACGTGTAAGTATAAGGTACAACACGTAGCTATAGTAGCTGGCGGGAGTCTTTGGCCGGTAGTAAACGTCATCGTCAATGGTGTGTATGAAAATCAAAAACGAAAAAAACTCTATTACATTATACGATGTATTTTATATAATATATTATATAAATGCATGTGTAATGTAATAGTACGATAATATAATAAAACACCTATTAATAATAGTATGACATTAAACTCACTTTAACGATGACTGATGTGAGTGTTATCGCCATAGAGCTCGCGTGATTCATCCGCGAGTTCGTCTGCCTCGATCATTCTGCTTATAAAACCTAAAATAATATTAATTATGGTATCATGTAGGAATTGTTTTATTAATTTTAATTTAATTACAAATTATGTTTTAATTCATCAAAATACACACATCACGGTGTACACGTGTGTTTTTACGTACGTATATTAAATAATGTTATACATAAACTGATGGATATATTTACGTTATCTGACAAAAATCGTTTTGGTTTGGTATTTATTAATTTTAATAATAATGTGTAAACAAAAGTTATAAAAAAAAAATAAATATTATTCTGATCGTCATATTGCCGAGCAGAAATTATCACTCTATACCACACACTCTGCGGACAGACGACGATTGGAGGGAACTGACGACGACGTCGGACACAACCGAACCGACGCTGCCGCCACCCAGCGTTGGCAACGCCACCAACAGTACCACCCCGCAACCAGGACGCTACAGCCCGCCAACGACGCCTTCGCGTCTGTCATCAGTAGGAACCTTTCGTATAGCTTTTCCGTTTTATCTCGATCTGATCTGATCCAGGTGCACGTGGCGAGAAAAACGTCCGTTATTAATCTCGTATGTAAGAACGATTGCGATAATAACGCAATTTAAACCCGTCGTCATAATCGAGAAATGATCACGGTGACGCGGGAGCGGCGGAGCCTTATTTTATATGATATTATGAAGGTCGAGAGTGGAGATTTTGCGTGGTGGTAATGGTAAAGCACCAGCAACCTTGGCTGTCGATCAAAGAATACTTACTTTTAACTTTGTAGTTAGTACTGTACTAAAAGCATATCTGGTTATCGGGCTTAGATCTTATAATCATAATAATCACGCTATAATCAGGGTCAGGAGCAGATCTAACCTATGAAAATGCCTAACTAATTATCATTTTTTTTATATATTTTTATATTGTGGAAACTACAGGGATGATACATAATGTCCATATATATATATCAAATTCAAATCAAATTTCTTATGGAATGGGGGAGTGACCCCGATCACTCTCTCCACCTTGGAAACGTCAATGACTACAATATGATAATATAGCAGTTGTAAAGTATTTATTTTACTATATTGAACTTTGATACGTATATAAAATATTATAGCATATTGCATATACTTATGACTTACCGATACCATTATAAATGACATCATTTCGCAATACCTATACTGTATTATAAACTACTATTTATAATTTACTATGCATAACCCGTAAATAAATATGCACATCGTATGCATATGTTTCGTTAATACTTATATGAACTTATGACGTCTAATGTCAAGTTATACTTATACATTTTAAATGAATGTTAAATGTATATTAATCAATTGAACCGTTTTAAATTATCGCACTAGATTTCACAGACGTATCGTTCTAATAGACTTTCAACTACCATTACATAATATATAATATTGACGTCGTTTATTTGTTAATATCTAATGAAATCGATAAATTATAGTTTATGTAATTATAATATTCCAATAGTAGGTAATAGTCAAATGTACAATATCTCGAACTAGAAGCGTAGTAATTAAAAAACAATTAGGCGTTATAGTCACGGTGATGCTGCAGGCGCTCATTATTGTCAACCCAGAAGACGCGTCGCGTTTAACGTTATCATCGTATCGCGAATCATTTGTGAATTATGTGTTTATTGTTTGTTTTGTTAATAATAATACCCCATAGAGTATGTGCATCCAGAATCTAGTGGACCGAAATTAAATTGGCCGTTCACAAACAAATGGTTGCTTTTATTATTTAAAATAATAATACTATTGTTTTACTTAAATTTGCATTATAAAATTATATAGTTCTATTATGATACGCACATATTATATTAGACGCGACAGCAGGACTTGTTTGTGGCTTTTGGCCAATAGCCGAAATTCAACGATACAGTTCAATTACACTATGCAAAATAAGTAAACAAAAACTATATAGTCTTTAAACACCTGATTTTTGTATACGTAATGTAAAAAATATAATTATTTTAATTAAAAAAAAAATTATTTTCTATTTGGTTGATAATATCTAATCAAACCTATATTATATTATATTATATTTTTTGTATATAATTTTTTTTTAATACAATTATTGTTTTAATATAAACACACAAAAACAAACTGACATGAATTAAATGTTTTTGCGAGATTCCAAATATATAATGCCATGCCTACTGACCCTAGAGGATTTTTATTTCAAATATATTGTATTTTAATTGCATTTTGTTATGATTATTATTCTTTTGGTATTTAAGCGTATTGTGCAATCATAAAAATTTTACGCTGATGTATTATCAAGGTATCTGCATCCAAAACAGGGCATTTTTTTTTATATTCGAATTAGTTATTATACGTATATATCGCGTATCACTATATCTATGTAGTATGTATGTTTTCAAATAACATTATATATGGTGCATAGCCCGAGACTAGAACGTCGGGAGGTAAAACAAATTGCTCGATGCCTTTACTGTGCGACACTTACACACATACACGGGTGGAACGTTAAATGTATCAGAAAATTGGAAAATACCAAAACGCTCGGGACGAATGAACAATACTATGCGTACAGTGCATTGTATGCGTATAGATTTTTAGAAAATAAAAAAAAAAACTTTTAGTAATGAAATGTCGGAGAAAAACTTAGGAAGCGACACTCAAATCGAGAACGCAAACGTAGCGTGTGTGGCAGAATTTTCTGTGTCGGTGTTATTTATTTATTTGATTTTTCGTCGGTACAGTGTAATCGATGTCAGCATAAGAGACAGAAGGGTGACGTTTATTATTTTGTATTTCATAGTAAAAGTAATATAGTAGCGTTTCGATTGTTACTATATAGTACGTTGACAATTGGACGGACGCGCGTTTATTTTAATATTGATTTCTCTGAAAAAAAAGACAAAAAAAATTAAACAAGTGTATAATAAAATTTATATTATAATTGAAAGAATCTTTGAACAACAATGTACAAATAGTGTGCACAATACTGTCTGTATAATACCGTGATCAGATAAAAAATAAACCTAACCATATTACAAAATAATGCAGTCGCTATACGGATTATACGGGACATAAACAACAAAATAGCAATACATATTATTATATAATATGTGCTTTCCGTAACGTATAGACCGATGGCTTTTGTTTTGTAATAATTTCTTACTATACTAGGGAAATAATAATAATAATAATAAAAAAATGTATACATACGATGAACAAAAAATAAACAGAAATACGACAATATCGAAAGAAGGGGAAGTTATGCGATTCATCATCCCTTGGAAGCAACGGCGGCTTCACGAGCGACACACCGACGCCGCCAGAAACGACCTGCTGGCGACGCTAAACTTTTATCACCGTCCACATCTACCCTATATAATTATAATCGAATAACAACGTACATAATATATTAACATATTGTATACACGTACACACACACATACTTCCTCATACTTCCTTATTCTTTATATTACATTACTTATATGGATCCATTTTGAACTTCTAAACGTGATTTCACATTTTTCATTACATGTATGTCATAACACAATTGTTTTATAACAATTAATTATTTTATTTCAATAAAACAAATAGTTTCACTATTTTTGTGCTTGTAAACTATGAATAGGTACATCTTAAAAATAGTGATAATAATATGTCTTGTTTTTAATTGTTAATTTAATAACATTTATTTTATAGAACCCAAGGTTATCGAAACACAGTAGGTATTTTTATAAAATTATCTAAATATATGTTTTTACAATTTGTTTAAAAATGGGTGTTTATAATTCTAATAATATTAAAATACGATTTTTATTAAAAAGGATATTACTTTAATTGTCATATCATATCATATTCTTTATAAAACTACGATAGTGAAATAAGTGAAAACAATTTAGAATAAACACACTTTTTTATCGTGTTAGATTTCCAGGTTTCAAGTATTAAATATAACTATTTAAAAAAAAATTTCAATTATCATTACAAAAGTATATTTAAACAATAATAAATGACATATAAGTTCACAGATGTTTAGTATTAAATTAATTTAACCGATATATCAATATCGATATTGACATATAAATATACAATAGACGCGGATATCGTTGTTTTTATCGGAAAATCATAAGAACCTAGGGATAAAGGGTAACGAAATAAGCGCAGGAACAAGGAAATGGCTAGTCACATTGGTGTTGCTAGTGACAGATTTAGGGGATAAAGTTTGGCTTTCAATACTGTTACCACACCACCATTACTATCACCACCACCACCACCCTTCAGTATCCTCGAGAATTCTATATCAAATACCATAGACTATAATATTATATATTATATACACGTACATATACATAAAACTATATTTTTTTATTGTGTCATTGATCATTGTTGTTATCTATTGCATTTAGTTATAGTAGTCATAAGTAAGAAATTTATGACAAAGACAATGATTTCAAGTATAAACGTCAATGTAAGGGGGCCTTAGGTACTTAGAAATATTGATAAAATATTGATCTTTAATTCTCATAAAATAAAACTATTATAGTAAAAAAGTGAATTAGCCCCCACTACCATTTTGGACTTATTTGCGCCATAAAAAATGTAAAATTAAATTGTTTGATATAAGAAACTTAGGTATTTATTTATTATGCAGTTTAATTTTCAAAGTAATATAAAAATAAAATAAGATATAATAAAAAAGATGATATAGATTTTTATGATAAAAATAATGCAATATATGCAATTTAACACAAACCTAAAAGAAGAGTATTAAGCATATTATATACAAATAGTTATGTTATTAGAATCATAGAATAAATAAATAGAATACATAAAACGAAGACTGAACAAAAATTAGTAAAACAAAGCACAATAAAGAAAATAATATAAATTGATGAAAATACCAATAATATTAACTTTAAACCTTAATTAGAAATTAAAAATAAATTGAAATTGATGATATATAAGTACTTGTATTTATTATACATGCAAAATTGATATAATGATATAATTATTTATTAATAAAACTGGCATATTTTTTTATGCTTTAGATGTATTTGATGTTTATTTTTTATTGATGATACGGTATATAATATTTTAATACTTTTTGATTTGTTCCTGCCTCCTAATGACAATTTCCTTGATATAAATTTCGTATTACCTTTTATAATATTGAAATCCTAATCGTTTGAATAATATAAAATGTTACATGTAATGCATTGAAACTAATTTAAACTCGCGTACTTTAAAACAAAAATATAAAAAAATAAATCGATAGTAATAATTATATTATTTTATAGAGAATAATAAACTAAAATCATGTATGTTGATATATGGTGTTTAGTAGTTATGTGATAATTTAAGAGTTACAATATTCTAATCTAAATGTTTAGTTTTATTACACGCTATAATATTCATTGCGCCTTTTTTTCGTATGTTGCTTTTATAATAAATTCATGGAGTATGTATATATACATATGTACGATCAATCGATAAAATCCTCGTCATTGTCAATTAAACAAACTGCCACCCCCATTAATTATAATAAAACTGATACCATAACATTACTTATTATTGCAAATTATTGGCATATATGGACTAACCGACCTGGTGGCGTATTATTAATTGATTATAATTTGTTTGTTTGACTGTCTGTTTGTTTTTAAATATAATATATATTATGAAAAAAATCTATACATGCTCCTGCCACATCAATTGGTAATAATATATATGTATACATAAAATGTGTACAATGCGATATTATACTGTAATAGTAAATAGCTATGAATTTATGATTGATTTATATCCGCATGGTCTACTATAAATTATAAATAACAATTATAATCACATTGGTTTAAAAAGGAAGAAATAACAAATTGCACATATTAAGTTAAGTTATACCTATTATATCTACGATTAGTATTGTAAATTAAATACAAAATGTATTATTAATTACACTTTACAATACATAAAAATATAATTTTACAAATTGTATTCTTACTTATTAGATTATTTTGTTATAAATACCTAAACTACTATATTATTATTGATTTATTAATTTTTACAAAAAATATTTAAACTAATAATTGGTAAGCATTTTCCAATGCTATAAAATATTCTATGGTGTAATTATGAATAATTTATTTTATAAGCTTTTTGTTGAAATATGTAATTATTTCATATTAACAATTTATAATTTAGTAATTTAGAAAAGCACGCAAGTTCTACAAAATTTTGTATTAAGTACGAATATTATATGAAAGACTAATATTGTTTTTCATCAGATAATATATTATGGACCTTATATAAATTACATAGTATAATGTATAGTATACACACAATTTACATTGTTTTTCTATATATATTAACCTACTTGAGGTACCCCTCAAGAGTTTATTTTACATTAAATGTATTTAACTTCTCTCAGAAACACAACAAAATATAATTTGTGTAATTTGGGTTAAGGAATTCAAGCAAATTTAGCGGTAATGTAGTATTACAATGTAGTTAGTAAACCACTGTCAAAGGTTTCAAAATTATAATTTTTTAAAATTGCATTATGATGTAACTTATTGTACTAACGTTACATAAAACATTTTAGTAATCTTTATTTGAACTTATTAATCTTATTTATTTCTTTGTATACATATTTATTATTTATAAACCATTGGAATCATATATTTACAATGACCAACTCTATATACACATTTTTAAATCTAATATTGATGAATATTAACAAAGAATATCGATCAAAGTATAAGTACCTACCCTTTTCCAATGTTTATATTATTTATATAAATTATTAACGTGTTTTGCTTGTAGAAAATATGACCATTTTCTAGAAAGGTGCCTATAACTTTTAGAGTCAATTTACTAATTACTAATTGATGATAAATTATATTAGAAACATTAACCGTAATGACATTCGACACTGTCGTAATATAAAGATAATTTATTGTACAATAACAAATATGGTAGATAACTCTACACAAAATGAAAACAATAAACTTATTTGCACACTTTTGCCGATTTAGAAAGTAGGTACTGAAAACGACAAAACGATCGTTATTTATTTACCAGGACAGACATTTCTATTTATAATGGTGATTTAGAAAATGTAGTTGGTGAGAAATTTGACTACGGGTTTCGGCCTCACATGATAATAGCCAATGGAAATCCGCGGTGTATTGAACAACAAAGGAAACTCAATATATTCTATTCATCAGTGCCGGTACGCTGACGAAGTGATGTGGTGGATAGGTAGGTAGGTATTCGTTTTTAATTAATTTGTTATTTACGTTTAAGCGTAAAACATAAAACGACGCGTTCACATAATATGTGTGCGAGTGTGTTAAACACACAATTGAATCATAATATATACGTGTTATTATATATGCACAGGCGAGAATTCGAGACACGATTTCGACGGGATTCGATTTACAATAATAACAATAATAGCTCCGCGCGTAGTGACATACAAGCGTTATTTACGATCGTATCTAATATTGTTATTGCCGCCCACGCGTAATTTACATACGCGGCGGACGGGTCAAAAGAGTTTTCACAGCCCGTTCTCTACCTATATATATAATATATTCTTGCACACATACACGACACCAATAATAATATAAATTAATAATAATTAATATTATAATAATATAACAACTACACGCCCCCCCCCCCCCCCCCTCGCGTTATAATCAATATAATATATTATGTTTGTATGACGTAAACGCACCTATAATAATATTAGAACCCGACGAGAATTTAGTTTTGTGCGAACGGCAACCGGACTGGATTGGTAACCGAGGTGAAGGAGAAAGAGGAGAAAATTGCTGATGCCGCTGATTCTGATTGTGGCAGTCCACGCCGCCAACCATGCGACCACAAAACGCGTGGTGTTTAATGGGGTGTATGCGTATTTGTGAATGCAGTGTACGTGTGGCGCGAACCCGAAGCGCGTGTATCAGCGTTTAATCGACGGCAATCGCTAAGTTATATAATATATATATAGAATTTATTCTACCGCCCCTCGACCTTCGTGGTCTAAAAGTGTATATTTGATTGTATGCGTAGGAGGAGGGCGTGTGGTTCTCGACGGCGGTGAAGGTAATTTCGGTCTTTGTGGTAGCGGTCGTCGGCGTGCAAACGACCTGCGGCGGTCGACCGCCTCTGCCCGATCGGTAGCGCCGTCGTCTTGGTGCTGTTGTGCGAATGATGTGGTGGCGGGTATAGGAGACCCGCGAATAAGAATTTCGTCAAAACGCACCGCAAGCACGTCGATTTCACACGTTATTAACCGTCTTCCCGTGGTCACGTAAAACGGTGGTCATACGCAATAAAGTTGGTTTTTGCGAAAAACCTACCGGCGATCAAATATTTCGAGAAATATTTAGTTACAACTCGCAAATCCCTTTCATTATCTATATATTTCAACCTCCTAGCCATCGCATCAGCGGTTGTTAGTGTCTATGTAAATTCGTCGGCGTGTTTTTAAATTAAATAAAAAAAAAAAAATTAAAAAATAGTACCTACATCAAATCTACGCTAAATATAAAGAAGTTATATTGTGGTGTGAACACTGTGGCGTGATCAAAATCGAGATTCTCAAAGACGCGATTGCTAGTAGGTTAATAATATCGTCACCATAAATTATTATAATAGACAAACGATGACTGACGAGTTTTTCGTTAATGTATAGAGATTGTCGGACCTTAAACGGTTGAAAAATAAATTTTTTGTGAGACAAATAGTCGTGAATGAAAATTCGAGGCATTTCGACAGCCTTGTCTCTAAACATACCAGCGTCACTAAACTGTCGCAGCTGCGATTTGCGTATGTATTTGTATACCACGCGTGGTGTTACATTATATTATATTAACAATCCCATTCGTTTACATGTTGCCTGTTGCAAAATACGTATTTGCAGATTGCACCACTAACATACGCGTTTACATATGAAAATACGTTTGCATTATGCGTTAAATTTTACAGTCGACGGAAAAACAAATAATGTATTGTAATATTATACATGGTAAATAAATATAAAAATATTAATAATAATTATAATAGTTTTTACTTCTTGTGTCTAGTGGTATTAAAATTAACCAATAATATTGTAATAATAATTAAATTGTGATGAATAATAAATTTTAAATTATTGTAGTTATTATAACTAATCAAATCGAGATTGCTACAAAATTCTCGCATTCACAATATTAATTAATACACACGAATAAGCCCTGTAGCGCATGCAGCGATTAATTCGAACCAAATAGTAAATGCATTTGTTGAGATTACACATAATATGCACCACAGAGCAAAATGCCTAACTATTAAATTATACGTGCGCTTGCATAATAAAATAAATTTATATTATACATTAACATATTATGAACTAGCCCATTCATTTTATAAGTCAAAATAAATATACATGTATATAAAGTCAGTGATGTGTGATGATCTAGTAATTGGAATTTTCAGATAATCTGAACTCTAAATAAAATACAATGATTAATATTCTGAAAATTTAACTATAATTAGGTACATTGACTTAATTTATTTTTATAAATTCTTGATTAATAAGTTTATGATTCAACAATAATTTGTAATTCATTGTATCAAAACGAATTATTATTATTATTTTTATATATGAAAACATATGAACTAGCTCTCATATACTGCATATTAATTGTAAAAAGTTAAAATTAAAAGATAATTTAAATACCAATTAGTATTTCAAGTTTGTAATGTTAGTACAAGTAGTGGCAGTAGTGCTAATGGTTGTATTGAGTTTGTAGAAAATTAACTAAATTGTATGTACGATAAAAGTTTTAAATGATACAAATAAATATTTTTGAGCATTTATTAGGGAATCAAAAATGTAAAATGAGAAATTTATAGGTATTAATATAATATATATATATATATAGTCGTTAATAGTTTAAAGTTTAAGGTACTTTCATAACGTAGTTTTATAACTTTATTATATATTAAACAGTGGTAATTTCCTATTGGAAATAATGTTTACAATAGTCTATAATATATATTATGCATAACTGTTCTTATTTAACGTAGGTAAGGTTTTCGTTGTATTGAATTATTAGTACGTTAATCATGATATTTAGTAGGTTAGGTTACTTAAATGAATTATAAGGAAAACAATTTGAGGTACTTATGAGCGTTATATATAATTATGAATTATGATACTATGACAATCTATAAGAGTACCTGGGTATGTAGTGATAAAAAATAATAATATCATTTTGTGTTATAGATATATAAATATATTTTGTATAGTGTGTGTTTGAATGGATGTGCCAAATCAGTTAACAATAATAGTAAAGTATAATATATACGATGTATACAGTTTACACACACGTATATACCACATATAAACTTGTTCCTCATCATAATATCTAATACCAAAATTACCGTTGATTACGACAAAAACATTTTATAACTTATAGTTTTAATACCTGTATAATATACCAAATATAATCGTCGTGATGAACTTCCTCTCGTAATTTCTCCTTTACATATTTCGATCTAACACACCGAGAAACACGTAGGCACACAATTTTCTATTAGTACGTCTGAATGCATCTAACTGTTATCATAGTCGTAATGAATTGTCACATTGCCGCTTCCTATATTATAATATGTACCTATACCATATTTATATACAATAACAGAAGTTTTATAGCCTCGCCGCTTGAAGTCAAAAAACAAATTTAGTTTATTGGAAAAATCTTTATTAAAAATAACGTTTATGGAAAAAAATCTAATTTAAAAACTGTATAATACAGATATACGAGTATGTTACGACTAAACGATCAAACAAATCCATAGTGTTATTATAACATAATTATGACTAATTATATTTGAACAAGCCCGGATTGCCATAGTTTAAGGCTTCGGAACCAACATGTCCCATAAGGCTCTATTACTCCATAATAAAAATAAATAAATGAATTGTCCATAAAGTATAATTTAATTTTAATTTTAATTTTAATAAACTACAAAATTAAAATTTGATTCTTACTTTACGCGTAACAAACTCATTAAAAATTATTTTAATACTCATAGACTTATAGTTTCTACAATTTAATACTGCTATAAAAAATATCTGGTATAAAATCCGAGGCTCCTAAAAATCTTAAGTCTCCAGAGGTCCGGGCCTGTATTTAAACATCATTTAATTATTGAACAATATTATAAGAAGTCATTATAATAACTATAATTGCTGTAGTCTAATTCAATTTACTCTATTATGAAAAATAGGTATATTGTATGATTACAATACTTATTTTTATTATACTAATACTTACATCGGAGGCAGTAGCGTATTTATAAGAGAAAGAGGTTCCAGATCTAAAATGCATATTTAAGACTACAAAATGTATAATCACGTCAAGTTAATATTATAGTTTGTCGATTAGTTATACTAAAATTTTAATATAGTATTTTAAAATATAGATTTTAATTTATTAGGTAATTATATAAAGTTATTACAAGTTCTAATTATTTTTTAATTATTTCATTATATTAGTGCAATTTAATTAACCTCTACCCAAATATAAATAAATAAATACGTCACTGTTCAGAGATGTTCCATTATTGTACTTTAGAATTTAGATAATTGCACTATTAAGAAACTATTATTTTATTTATTATTCAAATATATGTACATGTGAACAAAAAAAAAAAAAAAAATGGAATAGAGGATGAGTATAGCTGAGATAAGAATACTTAGATGGATGTGTGTGAATAAGAGGCAATAAAAGTTGTTATGGAAATTAATATGGATAGTAGGAGTGAGAGAAGATGACCAATAAAGAGTTGGATAGATAGTATTGGTATAAAAATATCTAGTGTAAATGGACGATATATAATTTATTGAAATATATTGAGGTGTAGAACTAGAGTGGCCGATCCCATACAGTTGGGAGGTAAGACAAAGAATAAGAAGATACAACTATGTACATGCAAAAGATATTTTTTATTTTGTTAATCTACCGTAATTCAAAATTTACAAATATTTGTCCTCAAAAATATAAGTAAACAGTAAACTAGGAAAGAATAGGGGAAAATAATGAATAAATGTGTATAACAGAACAATATCTAGATAAAGTGTTTACGATAGAGAGAAAGAGAGAAGATGAAATAATAATGACATGGCAGTGACCTAGAAGAGTTCCTAATGTAAAACTTTCATCAGCGGCGGGTAAAAAATAAAGGTAGCTTTATATTTTATAAACAAATTACCTTCGTCGTGGACTAATCAACCGCGTAGATACGCAGACGATGGTAAAAGGATCATAATATATACTTGTTTATATATATATATTATATATAAATATCCGAATATAAAGCTGACTCAGCCATGGTTTCGCGTGAACAAAATTTATATATATATATGAAAAAAAAAATCATTCGAGTATATATCAGAGATGACGGCGTGGCGGAAACACGAAGATTATTTCAATAGTCTGAGGAAAAACTGGAAAGGGGTTGGCAGCAGCTAATATTATAATATAATGAATGTTCACGCGGCTGTGAGTCACCAACTACGATGATGTTCGTTTTCACCTACTCAGGATGTAGTCAACTACAGCGGGTTATTATTATTATTATTTTAGAGTATAATATATAATATTATAATGATGAAAAGATTATACTGCTCCACTCGTGTATTCGCATATATAGGTATATAGTATTGGTGTTTAGGGGTGCGAGCGGAGCGGATTAACGACCGCGATAAAATAGTGAATTATTGATGCGCAAACATTAAACGCGCACGATGCGATTTAATTTTTTTTTTCGCTTATATGAATGGAAGGGTTCTAAACTGACTTTTAAAAAAAAAAATAATCTTCATTTTTTTATATCTTATTAAAATTTCTGAAACACAAATTGTTAGCTTAACATCACTAGTTGAAATTTAATATTGGAACCAAATTATTATAGAAAAAACAAAAAATTGAAAAAATTCAATATTATATTAGTAAACTGTGGTAATTTAAAAAAACATAAAACTACCTATGAATATTCCTGATTATTATCATATTCTCTGAGCATCTACATAATATATTATAACCAATATCCATCTGTCAACTACAGCCAAAATGCCTACGTAGAACTTTAATTTTGGCGTTTAGGTTTAATTTAGAGTTTAAATTTAATATTATATTCATTTTGGAGAATGAAGTTACTTTTTTTATAACATAAATTTGTTATATTGCCGGTTAAATAGTAAAATACAGAAGGAATTACATATTTTGCTCGTAATACAAATAAAAATATATAATTTATCAACATTTTATTTTATGTTAATGTATTTTATGTATAAAAAAAACAATGTATAGTTTTTATCTATTTATCTTACGTTAATATTATAATATTTTATTATGAGTTTATGACTCATACAAATAAGAGTAAATTCCTCGAAATAATCGCATTTTATGACCTAAATTTTTCATCTATTGTTATTTAATTGTCTAATAAAACAAGTTAAAATGTATTCAATGTACATAAAAAAAATAAAAAGATGTAGTTAATAAGAATTAGAAGAGGTACCAGTTAAATTTTGTATGTATAGAGTATTATAAATTATTGAGTATTTATTATTGAAATGTACAAACTACAAAGTAATTCATTACTATAAACATATTTAGGGTCGAATTGACTAAGCGGATTACCGAGAAAATTACGATGGGCCAATAAACAAATTCATAGAAAAAGTGTTATAATAAATAATTGAAAATAAAAATATCAATTTTATGTGCCAATTATATTTCAAAATAAATTTTCCTAGAAAAATTAAACACAATTTAGGTACATTTAAAAGTTAAAATTTACAAGATGAGCCGGTAAAATATTAAAATATCGACGGTTTGAATTTACTTAATCCGGGTACTATACATAACATGGTTATTCAATTAATGTTTTTTTTCGTTTTAGTGCTATGTTCTCGATATAATTAGTAAATATTATTACAATAAAATGATTTATACAATTTTTACTTAAAATAGTGAATTTTATTTGCTGTATATTTTGGGATATTCATTACCGACTAAATATTGCTTTATCAAAGCATAAATATTTTAATGCGTACTTCATACCAAATTTACCAAATACATATTTATACTTGAATTTAACTTACATTGTAACATTTTTCATTTCTGAAAAAATAAATATATTTTTTTTTTAAATTAAGTTTTTTATTATTTTTAATTTTTATACATAATAACTACACGGAAATATGATTTGAGAGTTTTCAAATATTTATTAACTCTTTAACCCGCAGACCAAAATTTTAATTCAATAAATAAAGCGACTGTGGCATCAATAGAAGCCACCATTTGAAAGACCCCTAAACGCAAAACTATATTTGTAATATTCATTTGAATTATACGTAACTGTGGTATTGCCACATATCACTTTATTATCAAAATAAAAACTCCGGTAAAATTAATTTTACAGATCCTGTTATAGTTTGGTGACATCTGTTCCAGTAACCACCTGTAGGTGGTTACGTTACAAATACGTAGTTTAATTATAATAAAAATAATGATTTTTATGATAAGAATGAATATTGAAAAAATAGTTATACCCATTTAGTGTAGATAATTTTCGAATCGTTAATAATTCAACGTATACCATATTAAAAATGTAACTTTTGTATACATCATTAACACATAAATGATTAAAATATTATTGAAAATTTAAATATGGAAATTTAAATCAGTACGATGTTTAGAAATAACAAATTAGTTTTAAACAATTTTAACATAAATTTATTTTTATAATACTTATTTTTTAGAACTTTAATAATTAAAAATATTAACAATTGTAAAAACAACAAAATAACATTATATTAAATTTTAAATCGATTAATTTCAGTAAAACATGAAAAATGAAATAAACTTAATCGGTATCCACAGTTATAAATTCAGTCTTTTTTTTCGCACGTAATCTCAACGTGACATGTGGTGGTAGCTGTAATGACCAGTAAACACCGTCCGTACATTTCAGTCGCCACACTAACATCATTTTATACAGCTTATACAAACTGCTTTTTCGTGAAATGCAATGAATGTTTTGGAAACCACGTAACATTCTGGCGGTAACCGCATATATAATTACGTAGATAATTAAATTCATAAGTCGACACATTATTTAACATTCAATACCTAAGCTAAAACGTACGCATAATATACTTACTACCGTAACAGGTGTTTATTTAGCACACCAATATTAATGACAGCGGCACGTGTAAATATGTGAACTAAGATACCTGTAAAATAGTATTATTAAACGTTTAAAACTTATTATTTATTTTGTTTCAAAATATTAATTTGTAATGTTATTATAAACAGCTGTTATAAATAGATAAAAAAAATGTGATTAGTTGTGAATTATATTTTATAATTTTTATAATATCAAAAATTGTATTGATTATCATATTTATATTATTACAATTAATAAAAAAATTTTACTGTTTTTAATAATATTCAAAGAAATTAACTTATTATTCCCAATCATTGAGGCGAAATCATCCTTAACTCGGCGTGATGTATAGGCATTTTAGCTACAGTTCTGTATTTTATGCTAAAATTGCCTAGACGGTAATAATTTTTTTAGTATTATATTATCTATATTATAATTATAAAAAAATTAAATATTACACCAGAGGCGTATTTAGAAATTTATAAAGGAGGGGGTTAAAATTTTTTTTAGAAGCTTTACTAACCTCCCCCCTCTCACCATTTTATAATATAAAAAATAAATTGAAAAAAAACGAAAATAAACATATTTTGTATCCGTATACATTATAATGCAAAATCTAAAACAGGAGGAAAAATAATATTAATAGCAACTTTGTTTTTAGATTTTGTGAGAAGTGAGGAATGTATTGGTTTTACAATGTATTATGTAATGTTTATTTGCCCAGAAAGCAATTTTTTAAGAGAAATAATGGCCCGATTACCACAAATAGGGTATGATTTCGTTAAAAAATTGCATACAGTTGGTACATTATTTAGTTCATTTTTTGAATTTCTCAAAAACTTTTTCTTAAGAGAAGTAAAATGGCACTAAAAATGGCGGAAAATCAGCAAAATAACGTTTCTGAAATTTAAAATTGTTTAATTTCGTGATAACTAATTGAATTTTAATCATAGTGTCTTGAAATTTTTTTTTAGTATTCACATAGGCAGTTAGACACGTGGTAAACTATCAGTATAGTATATTGTATTACATTAAGTTTCACTCAGTGTCATATTTTGTAATGCAATATCATTGCATTCAAATCTTAATTATAATAAACTACTATTTTTTTCGAGGACTGAAAGGAGGAAGAAGAAACATCCAAAATCGACATTCCTGCTAATTGTTTTGTCATGGAAGGGGGTTTTAACCCGTTCAACCCCCCCCCATAAATACGTCTCTGCATTACACCGACTATAAAGTAAATTATATTAATACGTCATAGCTATATTATAATACTAACTGTAATTGAAAAAATGCCCTTAACTTAAAATAATTAATTACCAATATCTAATAGTATTAATGAACATTTTCTCCATTTACATATAGTACTATAGTATCAATATTATACTGCAATGTGTTATACATTTCAAACCTTGTTATCATTTAAGTTAATAAAGATACTGAGATATAGGTATTTAATAACAACGTCCCCAAGGTACATATATAATACAATACAATAATATAAGACATACTAGTGTTTTAAATATTTTTACTTGTATACATAGTCGTATGATAATATGTACCGTTCATATCGCGGTTGTTATTCTTTTGCATATTCATCAAGCATATTTACCTTAATTAAGCATATTTTTGAGAAATTCGTGTATACAAATCGTTTGTGATGTATGTAAGGACAAAAAGTTATTTCACGATATGTATTAAATAACGCGACGTATTGCGGCCCTGACGTAATAAAGGCAGTCTGTTCTAAATATTATACGCACAAAAGACACTTTTTACATACCATTTAAGATTTATACATTATACTATATATAATATAATTTAAAGTTCGATGGTAAAAGTAACTTTGCAAATTCTGCATTGTGTTTATTAAATAAAAAATGTTTCAAATCATAAAATATACTCCGCGAAAATTGTAAAAATTATACCGAAACTTGTTGGCTCATACAGTTGTACTATAATTAGTACCTAATCAATAATAACCATGAAACTGGATTTCACGGAATATTGAGAAAAATTGGCGAAATTATAATATATTTTACAAAAAAAAAAAAAAAAAAAAAACATACCACCACAATACATAAAATAGCTAAGTTATCGATATGAAAAATTGTAAAAATATTGAAAACTTACGTATAGTTTTTGAAAGAAAGAAAAAAAGAAAGAAGAAAATGTGCATATAAATATCCCAATGTACATTGTAAGACGAGCACGTTATGTCTCTTTGTATAGATATTAAATGAATATATATATACAATCGTATTTATATACCTATTGCATTTATAATATAATTATTACGTAATAATATAATAGAATGCGAAACATCGCCCAAACAACAATAGCCGCTTTGCCGGAGGTGCACAGATAATATGTATGTATACACGTCACGAACGCGCGGCGGATGTTATAATATTTTAATGACCCGCCGCCGCGCGCTCGCACCCGTAACGACGGCGGCGGCGGCGGCGAGATAATATTTCGCCAAACGAGCCGCTAAATATACATATACATATTTATACGCGTACGCGATGGACAAAGACAACGTTGGAAAGTTGGTCTACCGCAGCCGACGTAGCGTAACGCTCGCGAAACTATGCGGAACGGCAATATATACCGGCGGCGTTAAGCCGGCAAAGAACGTATCTGCGGCGCGTCGTCGTCGTCGTCGTACAAGTCGTACAATTCGTCTTCAATGGCCGAAAACTTTCTACGAGCTACGGTCCTTTTGTGTACCGAACACCGTCGTTTCCAAACTATTTCACACCGGAATATAGCTTTACTACACGTAAAACTATATGTATAACATTATATCATCATCGTTATTATTATTATTATTATGATTATAGTAGTGTTGCCGCGCTATTAAATGACGTCGTCGCTCGCGGAAACGGCGACACAAATAATTTAACAATATGTACGTAATATTATATTATATTTATACATTTTTTTTTTTTTTTTTTTTTTTCATAATAAACGCGGTAGAAACGTCGACGGAGGAAATACGAACCAAATAATAATTCACACTCGCACGCCGGTACAACGAATTGAATGCGGACGAGGGACATTACCTAACCCACAACCACTCCTCAATTCCTCGTCCACCACACTATTATAGTCGTTTACTCACCGAGGTAACGTCACACGATTAAGTTTTCAGTTTTCGCGGAATATTATTTCTCTACCAGTTACCTAACCTAACCCATCGTAACAATAATATATTTAACACCGGTATGTGGTCTAATGAGGTTCCATACACAAATCTATGGCTACCGCCATCAAAACCAAATCATAAAATAACCTTGTCACAATGTCACTACGTCTCTAACCTAACCGCAGACGTCATGGGTCCATGTCAAAATCGCGAAAGTCATAACGGCTAATCATAAATAGCGAAAAGAAATTTCGCGAATACTATAAGAGCGAATTTCATTAATATATTATATCAAATTATTATTAATATTATTATTCATTTTTAAAATAAAATATTATCTTAGATACAGCTATAAATATATGACAAATCAAACACAATGTGTATGGCGTAAAATTCAAATTATTACTGAAATGATAGAGAAGTATAAAGCGGCCTTAAAGTTCTCCTTTCGAGTTTAATTTTTAACTGATTTAGCTTTTGATCCGAAAAATGACGTTAATGATACTTTTGCAAAATTATTTGAGAGTTTATATTATATTGATTATAAAGATATTTTGGAACCACTTACCATTTATTTTAAATACGCATAGATCAGTCAATTAAATAGAAAAAATCCTAGATTTCCTACAACGTTATTCAAATATAGTGCCTAGAACAAATAATTCTATCGATGAATGGTATAGAGGTTTTAGTACTTTACTTAGTTCGTGTCATCTAACATTTGTAAATTTATAAAAGATAAACAGAAAGAACAAAGTTTAAATAAAATTCAAATAAATCAATTTACAGCCGGTATTATCGAATCTACAAGAAAAATAAAAGGATACACAGCTAAATAAATTCAAGATATTGTCGACGATTATGAAAATATAAACAAATTAAATTATTTGCGAGGAATCGCATATAATTTCTCATTAAACATTTAGAATATAGACAGGTATATTAAATATTATATAATTCGCTCAAATTGTTTTTGCTAAATTTATTATTCGCTGTTATGACATTCTCGATTTGTTTTTGGCACCCAGACGTGACGGTCAACGTGATACCTTTGCATATATCCATAAGATATGTAATGGAACTGTATAAATATATTTTGTTTTATATACTATATCAACCCCGCTCGACTCGAGTTTTTCCGCGAATTTTATAATTTCGCGAATTAAATTATTCCGTAATTGTGAATATTATTTTTTATGCGGTAACCGTGAGCCGACAGAGATAACGGCGACGAGCTACGGACACGTACTCCGCAGTCGCGTCAATGGCAAATCAACGTTTTCATCTCGGCGGCGTGTGGCGCGACAGTTCGCGTTTATGGCGGGGCAGGAGACTGTTTAGTGGATGGAGGGGTGACGTGGAGAAACCAGGGAAATGAAACTGCCGACCGCCGTCGCACATTATACGCTGGAGTACCAGACAGGCATGCACGAAAGATGCCACAAAGAGCTGTGTTTGTCGGTTCGCAGAACACGGGTTACAGTGAGACGACGGGTCGTCCGTACCGTAATTGGCCGACGACTACATTGAATTAATTATAATACCGCGACAATATTCGTTATCGCAGTTATAATATTAATTATTAAAGTCGAGGTATAGGTGGCGGGGCAATGATGGTTACGACGGTGCAGGTTTTAATGTTTTAGGAGGCTATTCGCTGAACCTTCTCCTCGTTCACCGCATCGTCGTTCATTTCATCGGGCGCGTCGTATTATTATAATATCGCAGAAGTAACGAAAGGGAGCTTATTGAGAAACGCGGTTAAGTGTTGCTGTGGCACGCGCGCCATCTCCGCGAAGAGATTGTTGTCTAAATTAATTACCGTCACCTTTATATATATATATATATATATATATATGTTTGTGTGTGTGTGTGTGTATTTGGATAATAGTGATTGAGGAAAGATTCTGTCGTTCGCGATATTGTCGTTTTCGTCTGGAGCGATGATACGTCGACACGGGCCGCGGCGTAGAAGGGACAATGACAGGTTAACCACATTATAATATACATTACAACGTACGCGCAACCGCCGTCGCATATTTCATTTCGAACGTCATTCCCCTTTCCCTTCGAGTCTAAAATAATCCTATTATTTTCCATAACATATTACTTTAAGAGGGGTATTAATAAAAGTCCGGCGTATCCATAATATTAATAATCGAGTAGTACAATTAATTTCCAACTTAAATAATTACTAACTCTATGAGATCCCCATGATAATTACATAATTCGTATCGTTAATTTTAACGTTAATATAAAATATTATATTATGTGAAAGTCGTAGAAGCATTTTTTTTGATAAGTTTTTATATTGTAAAATTACAATTATTATGATTTTGTACAATAATATACTATTAATAATTTAGTATATCATGATGTCACTATCATTAACAAGAAATATAATACGTATTTTCCGAATTTTAAAATGTTTGCGATTAGTAAAATTATTTTTATAAATATGAATAAAATCATTTAATCTTAGTATTTGAAAATTGTTAAAAAAAAAACAGTATTTTATATGTAATTTATATTGTACATAACAAAACAACAAAAATAAATTTGTTACATTTTCATAAAACTCTCAAAATTGATTTTTTATATTTTGGTTGTTACGATTACGTTACCAACGTATTTTGCAAATTACAAAATCATATAATTTTTAATATATTAATATATTAATTTAATTTAATAAAAATTATATAATGGAGTTAGACTCAATATTGTATTATGTACTTTTTTTAAAATGTTGTATAACAAAAAATAAATTTTTACCAATAAATAAATAATAATATAAATATAAAATACGTTTCGACTGTGTTATGTAATTATTTTAATTTTCGGATGCTAGAATAACGTTACTGTAGCACTCAAAATAAAAAATAAATTTGAGAACCTATAGGTTTGTACAATTTCCAAAGTGTGGCCAGAATAACATACCTAATAATAACATCAGTAATACCATTACAATAATTAATGTCAGTAGAAAATGTTTTATCATACATGTACGTAACATATTATAATATAATATATATACATTTTAGATATACATTTTGTCTTCAACTATTTTTTTTTTAATTACGTAGCTACATATTGTATTACCTAGTAGACTATCTCAAAATAAATAAAATATGGTGTGATCATTTTTAAATACATTTGTTGTATTTTTAAGAAGTTTTTATCACGCTTAAAAATATCATAGGGTAATTAGCATCTTCGAGTTCTAAATAAGCACTCCTAGTATTCCTAGTGATCAGTGGCTTAACGGAGGATTAACGTCCTAAATTATTAATTAATCATTGAAAACTTTTTTAAAAAAATATTGTATTGTATAAATAAACTTGTATGGGTAGTACTTCATTGTATACCTAGGTAGCTACGTTTACCTACGTAAAAAAATCGTATTTGTAATATATAATTAAAATTGTAGTACCCCCCAAATTCACACTCAATGTGCGCTTATGAGATATATCTACCTACTAATATCATCTATTTTAAGTACAAAAAAAGTGGGAAGGTCAATTGTGGACGTTCCTCCTTCGCTCCTTCAATCCTCGGAGAAATTAGTGATTTATTATACTTAAGATTTGAATGCAATGATATTGCATTAGAAATTACGATTCTAAGCGAAACTCAATATATTACAATATGCTATACTGATAATCCATTCCAGAATTTTACCACGTGTGTAAATTACGAATGTAAATATTTAAAATAAATTTCAAGTTTCTACGATCTAAATTTAATTAGTTATCAAGAACACATACCCTACTTGTCGTAATCGGACCATTATTTCTACCCAAAAAAGTGTCTTCATACATAAAAAAAAATATCATATTATTTCTATTAAATTTATTCAAATTTTAGAAGCTCATAAAATAAAGTTCTAACTTACGATTTTCAAAATATTTTGTAAAAAGAATAATTAGTATATGATTAGACTTCGATAAAATTTTCAAACCGAAAATTGAAGGAAATATTAAACATTTTTAGAAAAAAGTTCAAAGTTCTATACTGGGCCAAATAATCAACTAATCCGTTCAAAAATTGTACCATACATGTATATTACCTATGTTAATACATAAATACAATTTTTAAGTCTCTATGATCAAAACTCAATTAGTTATCACGAAATTAAATAATTTAAAATAACAGAAACCGTAATTTTGTTGATTTTTCGCCATTTTTTGGTAGTTCTTCCCCTCTCAAGGAAAAACTTTTGAGAAGTTCGAAAAATGAGCTGAATAAAGTACTACCTAGACACGATTTGCTACTGAAAGCATACCCTGCTTGTGGTAATCGGACCATTATTTCTACCCGTAAAAGTGTCTTCATACATAAAAAAAAAAACATCTTTGTAAAACCAATACATTTTCGCTTCGCTCAGAATCTAAAATGTAAAATATTATTTATCAATGAACATACAACTATAATATAATAGGGTTATATAAATATGTAATTTCTCGCGTAAGTCCCACCGACGAGCATCATATGATGAAATTTTATTTAAGGTCACCAACCACAAACACGAGACCTTTCGGTAGAAGTACTATAGATTTGTTTCATGGTTTTATAAAAAAAAAAACAATAAAAGGAGATGATAAAAATAGTAATCATATATATGTATGTATGTAAATGTTTATGAAATATTAATTATTTTAAAGAAAAGTCCTTTTTGAATTAAAAAAAAATAAAAAAATAAAATTAAAATAAAACAGTATTAATTGAATTTATAATACACAATACATACTCGTATATTTATTTTTTATACATACATATCATATATTATTTTGGTTGTGTCATATCAGAGACACGTAATTATTATAATAAAGTTATATGTTTATGTTACCCACGTGAGTGCAGTTACAATTAATACAATCCATCACTCTGTGGTGATTTTATCGTTCGGGAGAGGAAAATTTTCACCACTACTCCATGATGGAGTTTAGAGGTGATCTTACAAATTGTATAATGATTATTATTAAGTGAAATATATCTATATAGTATAAAATATTAAAAAACAAACATAAATTATATTTTGTATTTAAAAAAATGTGTTGCTTAATAGTGTCCAGTGTAGCGGAGTTTGAACTATACCAGACGACACGCAATCGAGATTAAATTATACTATTATATTTATAATTATCATTAAATTACATATGTGTTTCACACGTTTCAAACATTTTAAACTAAGTATAAGTACTCCAGTATTTAATAACCCGGTTGCACGTCAATTGTTAACAGAAAATTGTTCGTACAACTATTCGCATACAATTGTACATCCACGACAATTTTTCGTTTATTTGTCGGAATTAAGTAATTGACCTATATATAAAGTAATTTTATTAAAATATAATATAACAATCAAATTTTTTTTTAAAAAATCAGTGTTAATATGCATAAATAATTTTACATACTTAGGTATATTTTAATTTTTTTAAATTTATTTTTATAATTACATTCGATTGCTATTAATAAAGTATATAGAATATAAGATATAGTTTATCGAACATTTTACGTGGATATCAATAAAAATATAAATAATATCAATTAATCGTATTATGCGAACAATATTGTCTTACGAATAATATTCCATTAAAAATAAACATATCCCAAGAACCCTACAAATGGATAAAAAAATGCACACATATAACTATATAAATATATTTAATTATGTAAAAATCAAATTACATTGTTCCAGTATTACCTAAGGATTCTGATAATTCAGCTGAACTGTTCAGTTTATTGCATGTCAACTAATGTGAATATTTATATATATACATATAATTATTGGTATATTTATTTGCAGTAACGTACGCAGAATTGCCTAATGTGAGCTTCTAATTATCTATAACAAATTCTTTATATAAAATTTAGAGTCATTATTTTTTTACAATTATTAAAAATAAAACCACTATGATTTCCCGCTTTCTCTGTACACCAATGAATTAAATTAGTAACGGTAGAATTATATACTTATAGGGTAATAATGATTTTATTACACTAAATTGTTAGAAATAACATACATTTTCAATGATATCTTCATTATTTTTGTAAGACAATAAATCTGAATAGTAAATAATTTATGTTCATTATTATGGTTGATTCTTTGGCCATGATTTGCATATCCTTATATTGCACAAAAAACTATTATGGATTACAAAGCTAACAATCTTTTGTTTCCCTTCTTCAAATTAATATATTGCTTGTTTATAATATAATAGACTAAATTATTATAATAATTAATAGCAACTCATAAACATTTTTTGTAACTTACCACAGTATATGAATTAACCCTCCCTCATTCTTTGTTTAAGGGGAATAATATTCAATATAGTATATTAATATTACTACCAGCAACTTTATTCCACATTTTGAGAAATGATTAATGAATAAATGTTTTATGTTTTATATAAGTGCTCGTATAATAGTTAAAATATATTTATTAAAACTATCTTATTCATTTACATATTTATTGTTCTAAAATCTAAATAATGTTGAAATAATGAAATATCTTACGTTTATATGTTTTGTTTTATATATTTATTTTAATTAAAATTCTGAGCATATGAATCATAATAAAATATGGTTTTTATGACATAACTGGTATGAAAATTAATTTTAAATATATACAATCTCGTTTATTATTAAATAGTGCATTTATCTTTTAATTTTCATTATCGGTCAAAGACTCAAAGTATTATCAACAGCTACTCAAAAGCATTTTCATAATGGAAATCATAAAAACTCGACTTTATTTTACAACACACCATAGCATACAATTTTAGGACTCTGTGGCTCAGGTTTCATCTCACGGGTAAAATATACTATAAATAACAATTTAATCTTACTCACCAAATATTATGTTAGTTTCAGTGCTTATACCTAAAACTACTAAATTCAGACTTCAGTCATTTATATTATAAACTGGTCATAATGGCTAATGCATATCCAGAGGCATATTTAGCAATATTTAAAGGGGGTTCAGATTTTTTTTTAGAAGCTTTCATGAAGCCGAACCCACCCCTCACCGTTTGATAATATAAAAAAAATAATTGCAAAAAAATTTAAATAAACATGTTCTGTATCTGTATACATTATAATGCAAAATTTAAAACAAGTGGCAAAATAATATTATCAATAGCAATTTTGTTTTTTTTCGCTATGGTGGGGTTTAAACCCATTTAACCCTCCCTCCGCAATAAATACGCCTCTGTGCATATCACGATATATCATAGGGGGAATTGATAAATATATAATTTCACTTCTGTTGTAATAACACTATATATAATTGTTTAGAATATTATATTATAGATTATATAGAGTATTAGCGATCTATATTTTATGAATAATATTATACATACCTACTTACATAATCGCGTGGTCGTGCAGTTTTCGATAAAATTTATCTGCAGCGCTTAGAAAAATAATTCTGTTGAATTTAATATTAAATAACGTAAAAAAATACAAAAATTAATACGAATTATAACCATCGTAATTTTGATGATGATGATGATGATGATTTAATGATAAAAAAAATAACAATAATAATAATAATAATAATAATAACAGTAATAATAATATTGATGATAAACATCGTCGGAACTCGCGAGTTTCCCAAAGAAGGTAAATAACATTGTGATAATCTTTTTATAATATACCTTCGCGGTGACAGCGTAAATTTTCTCTCTCACTCTTTAACACCTCGGTCCTCGAAACTACTCTTCTCCAACTCACAACAGTTGGTTTTTATACGATAATAATACTATAATAGTAATAATACAATTTTCTATCCTACGCAGTGTGGCGGCGACGGCGGTTTGCGAATAACAATAACAATACGTCGCTGTAATAATAATATTTGCAAGCAAGCGCCGTCGAAGCGTAACCACCAGGACGACGACAATGACGCTGTAAAATTGTAATAATAATAATAATAAACTCGCCGCGATGGTATATAGTGTAGTTTTGTTGACGTTTTATTAACGCTTTCCTTCGTTGTCGTAGTTTTTAATATTGTAAACAAACTTTTTCACGAAAAATAACGATATATAATACGAGTTATACGACACAAAAGTTGCTCATAATATAATATTAATACAGTGGTGTACACGTTATTATCATAATTTATATTACCAACTATTACTGTTTTGTTACTATTGCATTATTACATTATCAATTATTATCATTATTAATTATTATGCTAATTGCTTATACACGCAAGTAAAAATTGTAAGATTCACAATGTGACAATTGTGACTACACACAAGAGTCGCTTCAAAGAACCTACCTGCACAAAGCACCGTTGTTAGGGAAGTTAATTCATATAGATTAATTATTTTCGCATACGTCATACATAGGTAGGTTATATTCTCTACATCTGCATTTATAATAGAAATTTATTTTTAATTAGTATTTCTATTAAATTTTTAATGATTTATATAAAATCATATCAAACAAAAAACATTAGACTATACACAATTATTACTGTTAAACAATGAAAAGTTTAAAGTTTACAAATACCCGCTTGTAAACATTAAAGTTTTAACCGGTTATATACAATTGCGAGTAAATAAAACCTTGCAATGTTACAAACATTATAGTGCAATCGATATTTACCCATATTATTATTATAGTATTTACTTGATAATTTCATATGTTTAGAACACGTTCAACGTTGTTATCTCAATACAAAAAAAAAACTAAGTACTTATTATATTTAAGTTTAAACAATTTATAATTTTACATAACATTATACTTAGGTACCTACTTACTTTTTAGTAACTAACAGAAAATAGTAAATTAGTCAGTAAGAATTATTGTTTCTTGAATTCGACTTTTGGTAATATATAAATATAATATATTAGGGCTCGGATTTATATGCTAAAATATCAATTAGGGTTCGGGTTGTCTGAATCGTGGGTGTGGGTGATCCCTATGGTCTTAAAATAATTGCTCCTTGGGTTATTAATTACCTAAGTACTAGAAAAGAGTAAAAAGTTGTCACTAAGAAGTAAAAAAGACTCGATACTTTGAGACTTTATATTAACCTAATATAATATAGATATTTTTGTTATTGACATCTTACCTACCTTTATTATTTATATCTATTAAGTATTAATATAAAAGAATCGTTCAATTTTGGGTTTAAATTATTAGTGAAAGTTTCATTTATAATCATTAATAATTAATTATCGTTTGTTTAATTGAGTCATATAACACATTACAGTTTTTTTCATTTTCTATTTGATAATTTTTTGCAATTTGTATTTAATTTTAATTTTAAGTTGTCGTTAAAGTCATCATATTTGTATCAAAATTCAATATTTTCTTTAATGGAGGACGGATTTTGACTTTTTCTTAAACATAAAGGGAAAATAGTAGAATTATATTTCATTGTGTAAGTTAGGTATTTGTTTTTTAAAAAAAATGGAAGGTCGATTTTGTACCTTCATCCCTTTGGTCCTCGAAGAAATTAGTGGTTTATTATAATTGAGATTTGAATGCAATGATATTGCATTTGAAAATACGATTCTGAGCGAAACTCAATATATTACAATATGCTATACTAATAATCCATTCCAAAATTTTACCACACTTGTAAATTACATATGTGAATATTCAAAAAAAATTCTAGTCCCTACGATCAAAATTCAATTATTTATCACGAAATAAATAAATTCAAAATAATGGAAACCATAACATGGCCATTTTTCCGTTATTTTTTGGTAGTTTTTCTTCGCCAGAAAAAAAACTTTTGAGAAACTCGAAAAATTAGTCGAATAAAGTACAAATAAGATGCGATTTGCTACCGAAAGCATACCCAATTTGTGGTAATCGTACTATTATTTCTACCCAAAAAAATGTTTTCAGACTATTAAAAACATATAAAATATCATAATATTCAATTCAACTAAATATTATAACTTTAAATGATGATAAAAAAGGATTATGACTTACGATTTTCAAAATATTTTGTAAATAGATTAAGTAGTATATGAGTAGGCTTCTATAAAATTTTCAAACCGTTAAACCTAAATTTGCAGCTAATATTAAACATTTTTAGAAAAAATTTCAAAGCTTTATATTTAGCCAGAAAATCAACTAATCCTTTCCAAAATTTTATCATGTGTATATATTACCTACATATGTGAGTACTCAAAAGTATTACAATATTTGGATTTAAGTCGATAACTAAAAAAACTCGTAAATAATTGATTAGATACATAATATTTTAACCAAAAATTTAAATTCTCATATTATATTATAAGAATTCTTTACATCAAATAACGAAAATATTTATTTTTACTAGTTCTTTTCTTTTTTCTATTTGACATATAGTTTATAGTTACAAACATACTACACAAAAATTTTAAATCATAACAAGACAACGTTTTGGGTATGCAATTTTACTACATAAATGCTTTAAATATACTAAATCTTATAAAATTACCTTTTAAATCATTTTCATAACGTTTATAATCAGTTTATTTTAGTAGGTAACCAATATTTAACTACAACAAACAGTGATGCTGAACAAATACTTCAGGTTGTTCAATTGAACTGCCTTAAAAATAAGATGAGTGCGTTCCAATAGAAATCCCCATTTAAAATTTGTCGAAATTACTTACACACATTAGCATTATTATATCTAATTATGAAATAATAGGTAAAAAAGGGGTGGGTCGGTATCGAATAAAATAAATTAAACTACCTGTTTCGTCACCACTGACAACAACCATTAGTATGTGGAAACAATTTAGCACAGAATTTTTTTTATATGATTTAAGTAAATGATCAAATTGTAAAATATCATAGTAGATCATCTAATTCATACATTTTTAAATGTATAAATAATTAGATTAGTTTAAATTGTCTTAGTTTAAGTTTTTTATTACTATATCAATATTACTGTTTTTCAATTTGGAAATAATTATACTTTGTGTTGATAACAATTTCAACAAGTGAGTTATATTCAACAACCATTAAATAATCAACTACTTCAACCAATCAAAATTAATATGAATATTTACTATTTTGAACAATACACAAATTATTATATTTATGTTAATCATAATTTAAATTTAAATTGTATTAATAAGAAAATATATATATATAATATATACTACCTATATATTATTCTATCCATAACCAAAAAATTATAAAAGTTACAACTTAAAGTATAAACTATACATTATAATATTAATTATTATTTATTATAGAATTAATGAAATTAATTACTTTTTAATAATTTTTTCCATAAATAAATTTAAAAAAAAATTCAAATCTCTATATTTATTCAGAAAATCAATCTATCCTTTCCAAAATTGTATGACGCGTCTATATTACCTATGTGAGTACTCAATCAAATTTTCAAGTCCCTACAATCAAATTAATCTTAATTAGTTATCACGAAATAAAAATTTTAAAATAACGTAAACGTAATTTTACCGATTTTCCGCAATTTTTAGGTAGTTTTTCTTCTCCCAAGGAAAGAAATTTGAGAAAGTCGAAAAATGAGCTAAATAATGTACTAACTAGATGCAATTTGGTATGGAAAAGAGACTAGGGTCTTGAGGTAATCGAACCATTATTTTTACCCAAAAAAAATTTTCAGAAAAAAAAAACTTTATAAAATGCTCAAAATCTAAAATGTAGCAGTATCGCAGTATCTAACCAATTATCCCAATCAAAATTATTGTTAACGAAATATCCTTAATATTTGCCTAAAACTTGATGACTTCGTTGTATCATTCGATTGTGGTATAATATGCTGTAGCATCAATTTCGTTAATTTTAAATATTTTACATATTCTTTTAATTAAAATAAACATAAAAACTGCATTCTAATCTTACTTAAAGATTTAATTGAGTATTTGAATTAACACATAAATTTATAAGATATAATTTCAGTAGAATTTAAAAATGTTGGTAAATTATCTTGAATTATTAGAATATATTTATAGATACCATTTATCATTTATATACACCGACACATATAGACCTATTATCGAAAAAAAATTTCTATTGATTCATTCTACCTAATATGCATATTATGAGTACATTAGATATGAAATTATAGGATGCTAGAACTATTTAATCAGATCCAACGTGACAAAGCCTCTACACCTCACATTTAAATATAATAGGTATCTAATAGATTTTATTGAATTAATGAAACAGTAAACATATTAATAGACGTTTTTAAAATATAACAAAACATATAACCTGGCATTAATAGATTATTAAGAGGACGTCATATCCGAATGTTCTGTCTCCGTCTGTCTAACGTGGAGTAAATCAAAATATTTATATTTATACAAAAACTTAATGTGTGATGTTTAGGTTGAACTTATAGGAAGTACATACATCTATTAACAAATTTAAAGAAAAACATATTTTAGAGAGAATATCATATCCGTTATGTAAAATATAATCTGGCAAAGAAGCTATAGTGTAAACGTTTCATATATTAAAACTACAATTTTTTTTTTACATACCTACTCCAATAACTATAACAAGTTTATACCCATAATTTTTACGGGAACTTCAGTGACAAATAAATAATGATAATGTAGGAGCTAAGTCTTCGTTATGTACCTACCCCCCTATGTGCGCCTATAATTATATGTAGTATCTATTTATAACATACACAATTTCTTTTTAAATATAGATTTATTTTTCTGACATTAGTCATATGTTTTTATTAAACAATTTACTTGTATCTTTATTTTATTCCATTTATTAAGTAATTATTATTATTAGGTACCTACCTACCTAAATAATTAATTTTAATTAATTTCCTTAAAGTTATTTAATATGCCAGTATTTTAGGTAATTCATAGGTATAATAGGGTTTCAATATGCTATAGATAAAATTTTGGTTTTTTCTTCATCGGATAAAATTATGTTTTAGATTTTAAACGGAGTGAAGAATGTATTGGTTTTAGAATTTGTACTTTTTTTCTGAAAACACAATTTTGAGTAGAAATAATAGTCCGATTATTACAAATAGGATATGCATTCGGTAGCAATTTACATCTAGTTGGTACTTTATTTAGCTCATTTATCGAATTTCTCAAAACTTTTCCTTGGGAGAAGAAAAACTGTCAAAAAATGGCGAAAAATCGGCAAAATTCGGTTACTGTTATTTTAAATGTTTTTATTTCGTGATAAGTAATTGAGTTTTGATCCTAAAGACTTGAACATTTTTTTTAGTATTAAAATAGGTAATATACATGAGTGGTAAAATTTTGGAATAAACTGGTTAATTTTCTGACTAAATATAGATCTATGACATTTTTATCAAAAATGTTTAATATTACCTACAATTTTGAGTTTGTCGGTTTGAAAATTGTATAAAAGCCTAATCATATACTACTTAATCTTTTTACAAAATATTTTGAACAATCATGACTGACAATTTTTTTTTATAAGCTTCAAATATTTAAATATTTTTAGAAGAATTGAATATTGTAATTTGTTTTTTTTTATATATGAAAACATTTTTTCGGGTAGAAATAATGATCCGATTACCATAAATAGGGTATACTTTTAATAGTAAATTGCATGTAGTTGGTACTTTATTTTGCTCATTTTCAAATTTCTCAAAAGTTTTTTCTTGGAAGAAAAAAAACTACCAAAAAAATACAGAAAAATGCCAAAATTTACGGAAATCATAATTTTGATAAAATTGATTTTAGATTTTTCTTGATAACTTTTTTTTGAATTTTCTCATAAGTAATTTACATACTTAGTAAACTTATGGGACAACCTATCAGTATAATATATTGTATTATATTCTCAGAATCGTATTTTCTAATATAATATCATTGCATTCAAATCTAAATTATAATAAACCATTAATTTCTTCGAGGACCAAAGGAATGAAAGAGAAACGTTCAAAATCGACCTTTCCGCTTTTTATAAAAATATGCCTACCTACCCACTAGTATGTAATCATTAGTCTAAATTACACCCAATTCATATATTTTTTTTTAAACAAAACATTTTCTTTATTTTCGATTTTAAGATAAACTTTTTAATGTCATAATATTTTCAGTCAAAAAAATAATGTTTGTGATAAATTAGTTTATAATCAACTTCAATATTATTTTTTTTTTATTTTGTATCAATAAAAATAATAAACTCAAAATAATTATTAAATGAACATTAAAAATTATTAGGTATGAAATATATTTTTATATTTATTAAGTTCATTGTATTAATTAAATCGTAGACACGTGAGTTTACTAATGTCATCTTACGTATTTCAGTAATCAATGTCGTATTTTGGCCCTTTAAATTTAAAATTTCTTCATAATCGTTTTTTTATTATACACCTACGTCTATCCTATTTCGTTGAACTTTTAACGTTTTTATTGTTTGTTAATGCACTAGATATTAATTTCTTCAAAAGTTCTTGAAAATGAAGATTAGAATTTATTTTCCTTGTTAATAAATTATTTTGCAAAGTCGTAATTATATGAAGTAATTTAAGTCTCTCTAATGCGTGAGTAAAAATTTGGGTATAATTAGATAGATAACCAGATAAATGATTATTAATTATTATTGTTTAATGATCCGTTACAATCTTAACTTAAACTTTTTAAATATGGTCTTGAATGTTTAACAGATTACACTATTATTAATAATTTTTATTCGATTAAACGTGCAAGCGTTACCATATTTACATTACAATATTACATATTCAGAATTTTAGAAACGTGTTATAAACAGGCTTAGGCATAGGCGAACATTGGGTGTGAATTTAGGGAATGCCAGAATTATAACTGTATATCATATGTTATAACTACAATATTTTTTTTGCATACATACATACTCAAATAACTTGTACTCTAGGATACAAGTTTATATCCATAATTATTTTTATAAAAGATTCTTTAGTGAAGAATTAATAATTTTGGGGGCTAAGCTTCCGTTAGCCACTAATTGCCATCAATACTGGGAGTGCTTATTTAGAATACATCCAAGCACTCTTCTATGTGAGCCTATGGAATTAGGAACTTATATCTCTAAAAAACATCTAAATATGCATGCAAATATGTATAAATATATCTCCTTCAAACATTCGCCACAACAAGGATAGTAGAGAACATTTCGGAAGCTGAAAATATATCTTGGACATATTATTGTGGTCAGTGAGATTTTTCCCATAAATATCATCCATATTATTAATTAATAAATATAAATTAAATATAAATTAATTTATTAACTAACAGACTATTAAAAAATCTTTGGCATTCAGTGGGAGCTTCTTTTATTCCAAATTATAGAACATATTAATCCTGTTTCTAGTTATCACTATAACTGAATGATCTTTAATACTTTGATGACGATCACTTAATATGTGTGTTTATTTATCCAGTGTTATGAAACATACTGTTTGAATTAGATATGCATAATACTACAAGTCTATACCAATGTTTAATACTATAATAATATATTCTAGTTTTCAAGCACATACCGCTACAGATCGGCTAGGGTACATACAAAATGTTCATTGTCAAGCCATGTTTGTTCCTGTCAATAACTTTTGATACATTAATTATTTTTAAAACCTAATTCTTGTAATGTATTTATGTATAAGTAAGTCACATTTTTCATTCTTATAAACATATTTCTTTAACTACTTAAAATCAAAATAAATAACATTTTTGTTTTTATTTTAACTAAAATTTAGAGATAACCCAATTTAATTTTTTTAGATTTTATTTTTCTCAACATTTCAGTAATTAAATTATTATCTTCTATAAAATATTTAGTTATTTATTAACTATCAACATTTATAAAAAATATAAATTTTATTATCAATTATTCATATTCCACATACACTGTAACATTATTGTTTTGTACCTAGAACTAGGATTATAATCATTATATTAACTGTATATTTTATTTATAAATACCATTTAAAATTATCGCTAACCATTAACTGATATTTTGTTCAACATTTAATTGACCAAAATTTAATTTTTTCAATTATTAATTTGACCATAAGTCTGAATTATATTATAATATATAATTTTTTTTCCATTAAATTATAATTTTTTTTAGAAAACTCAAGATTATAAATTGGCTATTTCAACATTGTAATTAATATGGACAACACGGCTGGACCCCCTGTACATAGGTAGTTAAACGAATATTATTGCAAGAATAATACACTGTACCATAGATACATAATTAAAAATTTAAGGATAGATATAAATAAATAACGGAATAGCATTAAATATAAATGTTACCATCAGCAGTTAGTTGGTATGAAAAATATTATTAATTATTATATTTGATAATAATACTTTATTAAAATATTAAAATTAACTGATTCTCCGTTTTAAAAAAAAATACTTGACAATCTTAGTTCTCGACTATTTTTTTATTAATCTTCGTTTACCTGGAATCCTTTTTCACACATCCATTCATCTTGAACAAATTTAGACATATAATTTCGGATACCATCTGGTAAAATCACAACTAATGTTTGACCTTTTTTCATAGTTTTTGCTATCTGAATAGCAACATGCATGGCTGATCCACTGCTACCACCTATATTATGAAACATAAAAAAATCATTAATTATAGTAAATATTATATTTTATTAAATTGTTTTGATAAAGTATTACCACACAATAAACCTTCTTCTCGTGCAAGTCTTCTAGCCATGGGAAAGGATTGTTTATCATTAGTCTTAACCCATTCATCAACAACATCTCTATCTACAATGAAAAATGTAAAAATCAAACTTATTAGCTTATTACTTGGGCAATTTTAACCTACTTAATACTTACCTAACACTGTTGGTACAAAGTCATAACCAATACCTTCAACATCATATACTTGTACATCTGTTTCATTAAGACTCGATGGTAATGCCAATATACTTCCATAAGGATCAGCTGCTATTATACGACATTTATCCCCAAGTACTTGTTTAAGTTTCTTACCAATACCTGTAATCGTTCCACCAGTACCAGTTCCAGCTACTAAAGCATCTACTTTGTAGTTTGTCTGTTCCAATATTTCTTGAGCAGTACCATCATAGTGTGATATCGGATTATATTTATTACGATACTAATAAGAACATAACAATGCGTTATTTATATATTATGCTTATTAATCAATTGAAAAAACATAATTTGTTTTTACCTGGTCAAGAATTATGGTATTTTGTGGATCTTCCATATGTAACTTATGTGCTACTCGTATCAATCCTGTCAAGTCATCAAATGCTGCAGCAGTTGGTGTCCGTACAATTTTTGCCCCTAGTAAACGTAAAGCATCTACCTTTTCACGAGACATTTTCATTGGCATTACTACTGTACAATTATACCCCTTTACTGCAGAAGCCATGGCTAGACCAATTCCTTTAATAAAAACATTTAAATATAGATATAGATATAGATATTTACGTGGAGAATATACCATAACTAGGCATTGGTAAGTTGGCAGTTGACAAAGCACAAGGACAATATTATATAAAATAAATGCAATAGTTATTACTTAATTGTTTATTTTTAAATAATTAAATATAAAGCAAATAATTTTGTAATTAAAATAAGACTATATATTTTAATTATTTTGTATTACTCCCCTACCCCTCTAAAAAATGAATATATAAAAAAAATTAATCACTACCATTTATAAATTGCCAAAAGAGTACACAAAACTAGTTAAAGCACTGATTGTAAATCACATGTAACATATGTATAATATATGAATACCTGTATTTCCCGATGATGGTTCAATTATTGTCATTCCCGGTTTTAATAATCCTTGACGTTCAGCATCTTCAACCATTTTCCAACCAATTCTATCTTTAGTACTTCCACCAGGATTTAAAAATTCACATTTTGCCACTAAGTATACATATTAGCAAACATAATTATATAATTAACAAACAAAAAATATGAATAGATAGATATTTTTGAATTCCTTAAAAACACTTACAAATGTCACATTCAATTCCTTCTGATAATGGTATTCTATTTAACTTGACTAAAGGTGTATGACCAATAGCATGTAATATATTTGGTAAAATTGAATTTTTTTGATTTCTAAAAATATATAAATGTAATAGTTTTAATTTAAAATTATTATATTTTAAATAAATATTATACTAACACATTTTCATTATGATGGTGAGGTGAATCTTTTGGACTTGCATCTTTAGTCCAAGTACATAAACTTTTTCGGTCAGGCCTAACTTTAGCAAAATAAGCATCTGCATCGTAGTTGCTTTCAAATTCGATTTCATCCTTCTTCGCCTTTTTCATCTTTATCACTGTTAAATCGGACATCGTATATTATATTCAAAATACTACGAACAAAAACGTAATTAATTATTTAATATGGCTAGGTACTATAAAACTACAATTATGTCACACTAATATAAATAAATACTCACTAATCAAGATAATTAATAAATGAACCAATAAAACTTGGTATAGATATAAATTATTTAAACTATTCAATTAATTTGTCATAAAAAGTCAAATAACACGTTTCAACGTTTTTCTGTAATATAATTATTATTAAATTATACGATTACGATAATATGTTTAGGTACATACCACAGAATAAATGTAATCTGTGCCATTGTGGTTTAATCGACGAAGGTAAAGATAAGAGATAACCTCTTGCCTCGTGTCTGAACTCTGAAACTGAACACTTTGTATGATAACATTAAAATTACGTAGGTGTTCTAACTTCTCATACGTGCTAAACTGTATAGTGTTTAGGTCATATTACAGTCAGGTACTCAGATAGTCACAACAAAAAAATAGTCGTGCAGATATACAATATACATATTAAATAATTTAAAATTAAATTTGATTTTAGGTGAATATGCTAATTTATTATGATCTATTGGTAATTATTAATTTAAAATATGTCAATAATATATTATAATAATAATAAAGGACATAATGTACCGTACATGGTCGCATAGTAATTATACATTTTAAATTTTAATTACTTATAAATATTTTGTATGTACACCATAGTCAGTAGCGGAATTAGGGGGGAAAATACGGGGATTTGTCCTCGGGCGTAAAATTTTTTAGGCTTAATTTTAAAAGACAACAAACTTAATTTATTATTATATAATACTTATGGAATCCGAGAATTAAATAAGTCACGTAAAACGTAATGTGCATTCTATAATGTACTGAGACCGACTTTAATATTGTTCATATTGATAGGTAATATTATTTCACCTATTAGCTAATATGGCTATTGCCCGTATAAAAACATTTCTGTCTATTGTCTACATAATATATAACTATTCAACTATTGAAACTATTTTACATTATTATTAAATAACAAAATACTTAAAAAAGATCATATTAAAAATAATTACCAATATATTATGGATTCATTTTTGATTCGATCTATTACTCTTGTCGTCACTCGACACAGGTACTAATGCAACTGTAACGATTACCTGCGAATTTATTTAGGTACTTCAAAAAAGTAAATATAACAATTATTTATCTTTTAGTAAATAAAATAACAAACTATTGGATATACATTTATTTTATTTCATTTTATATTTGTATTAATATTAATAAGTAAACGTTTAATAGAAAAAAATAATTATTTATGTAAAAGTTACAATACAATACAATTAATTATTTAAAACTGAAATTGCAAAATGATATTTGTCCTTTAATTATATTTAAACAACATTACTATGTGACAAATAGATACGTATACAGAATTTACAGATCTATATTTACTAATTAGTAACATCTTCATGAAAAATTAAGATTTTTATATGCAGTTTAAGTCATTGAATGCATTAAAATTATCATACTCTTTAAAAACAGTTGTCTTCAAATTTCACAAAACTTTTATTAACCATTTTTATTATTAAAGTTTTTTATGAGATATATACTTTTAAAATAGTCAATTTTGGACGTTCCTTCTTCGACCCTTCGGTCCTCGAAGAAATTAATGGTTTATTATAATTAAGATTTGAATGCAATGGTGTTGCGTTAGAAAATACGATTCTAAGGGAATATATTATACTGATAATCCATTCCAAAACTTTACCACAATTGTATATTACCCAGGGGTTAAAGTGGGGGGGACGTAAGGGGACTCAGTCCCCCTACCTCTAATGGTGGTTAAAAAGCGTCCCCTTCAACAAATTACACATTACAAAACGCTCTGGGGACATAAAATGATATATGGAACGCTTAAAACTATATGGAGACATTAGTCCCGCCTGGAATTTTTTCCCACTTTAAGCCCTGATATTACCTATGTTAGTACTCAAAACAATTTTCAAGTTCCTACGATCAAAACTCAATTACCTAGTTATTAAGAAATAAAAGTATTTTAAATAACGGAAACTGTAATTTTTCCGATTTTTCACCATTTCTTAAAAGTTTTTCTTCTCCCAAGGAAAAACATTTGAAAAATTTGTAATTTGCTAAATAAAATACCAACTAGATGCAATTTTCTACAGAAAGCATACCCTATTTGTGATAATCGGACCATTATTTCTACCCAAAAAAATGTTTTCATACATAAAAAAAAAACATCTTTATAAAACTAAAAAACTATAAAATAAAAACTAATAAAGGTAATATTATAGGCTGTTACCTAAAACCGTTCTCGTTTTAATTTTTTGCAGAGACATTGCAATTAGTAAATAGATCTGTGATAGGTATAGGTATTTTGTATATTAATAAATAATATTTATAATAAAAACTGTCCAAGTTTATTCATCCTTATATTATATTAAATAATATAGTATATTAGTGTATAAAGTATTTTTTATAATACTTTTAGTGTCACTTATGCATTTTATTTTATAAATAAAAAGCAGTTTAATAATTTAATATCTACTTTAACATTTATTACTAATAATTTATAAGGGTAGAAAAAAAAAGTAAAAATAAATTCGAAATACAAACTAATGTATTAATAGTATTGTATTTTATAAGTAATAAAGATTAATATAATCATTTAAGTTACCTAATTAATTTTCTTATTTAAGTAGATAAGTATTTATAAAACGTAATATGATTTTTTTTTTTTTTTTAATCATAGTATGATGTGAAATTCGAAATATGAGATAAATACCTACTTCCTACTATATGTAATTTGCAACCGAAAGCATATATCCTACTTGTGATAATCGAACCATTATTTCTATACCTGTGTCTTCAGATACAAAAAAAAAAACATCGTTGTAAAACCAAAATATTCTAAATAATAAATTATATTAAACAATATTAAGAAAAAAAATTACATTATTTTAAAAATATTTAAGTTCTATATTTAGACATAAAATCTATATATCTAATAGTTCTAAAATTTTATCTCTTATGCTTAAAATTATTTTGAAGTTCCTACGTTTGAAATTGCATTAGAGAACTATCATGTAATACTTAAAATCCAGTTTATCAAAATTACAATTTCCATAAACTTTGTAGTTTTTCAACCAGTTTTTAGTAGTTTTTCTTATGTCAAATATAAACTATTGGAATATGTGTTAAATAAAGTATACCACTATACAAAATTCTCTACCAAAAGCATAGGTACCCTATTTGTGGTAATCGGACAATTATTATTTCCCGAAAAAGTGTTTACATAAATAAAAGAAGCTCACTTCATTATAAAACCAATAATAATACCTTATACCTATCACATATATATATGTATATATATATACATTAGCTAATAGTTATTATATATATAAATTATAAATAGGTTTACCTATTAATAGTAGGTAAATTGCAAATCATTTATCACTTTCAATTTCATCCATTCATATTTTCAACAGTTTCATCTTTTTCTTTCCTTTTACAATAATTTTAATAACAACTCTTATTGTCTTTGAATCATCTCTCCTAATATTTACCAATTGATTTATTATTTTAACCTAAAACATAATTTTCGACTTGATTTATTTTAATATTGTTTTTTATATCAATTTTTTTCAAGTAGGTAAGTAAATATATCACTATAGTCTACAATTAAGATTAAGTTAAAATTAATCTTTATTTAACAAATATCACGCCACTCTATAAATAGTATGTGGTATGACGTATACGAGATAGGTACCTACATTATCCATTAGACATTGCTGGTAACTAGTAGTGGTAGACCATTATTTTTTTATCAATTTAGAGTTTAGACCAAAAAGACATAATACAATTAATAATACCAACTGTTTACTATCTAGAATATTCTGATTTAATTCTGAAAACACATACCTATGTTTTTTTTTAAATTCTTTGCAATTAAAACTAAACTTGGAAGTATATTATTATTATGATAGATATCTACTTAATGATTCATATTATTACCTATTTATTTATACTTTGAAGTATGGGTCAAGATGACTCTTGATATTAAAGCATAATAATTAAGTATTTAAGTCATAAACTATAATTTATTCATGAATCATGATTAAAGATATCTATAGAGATAGACTAGGTAGACTATGTATAGGTACATATAGTATGGTTATTACTTATTATAAGATACTAAATGAACAGTATAGGACTATAGGTATTAGGTAATAAGTATTAAAATTTAAATATAATTGTTTTTATATTCAAATGTCGACAAAAAATAACTAAAATTATTACCTATGCAAAATTATTATAAATCTATTATTATTATTATTATCAGTTATCAATATTTTTCAAGAAATTATTATCGATCTCATATAGCTACAACTATTTATGTATTTTTTACTCATAAAGTCATAATAGTGAATTTTACATTCCATGATATAATATATTAAATAATTACATAAAATGACATCAGAAATATGATTTTTTTTCCAATAAATGAAAATATTCCTAAACATCAATATATTGGTTAAATTAAGAGGTCGGCGCATAAAAATATAGATAACCTGTTCGTTAAACTGTCTTCAAATTTCACTTAAACAGTTATTTTTTTTATTTTACCAGATAGTTTAAAGTTTAAATTAAACAAAATAATAGAGCTAATATTATAAACCATTGCTTAATTAATAATTTAAAAAAAACTGCATTCAAAAATTTTAATTTTTCAACGCGATATTGCAATTAATAAATAGATTTGGGACACTCTGTTTAATGTATTTTTTTTTTTATAAATATACATAAGATAATTATTAATAATAATTATGACTATATGAAAATATTGTAACCATTAACAATTGCATTAATTTATACTTAGGTATCATATATTTAAACATATAATCGTTTTATTAATTTTTATGATTTTAAATTTTAATATTTTTTATTCAATATCAGGTACCTTTAAGTTCACAAAACTTGAAAGCTGCAATAATATAATATTATATAGAAAGAGTATATATAAAATGTAATATATTATATATATATATTGTATATATTGCAATATCAATTGATTTTCGATTAAAACAAATTATGTTAATATTTTATATAAACATAGGTAAATAATTGAACTAAAAGAATAAATAAATAGTAAATTAAAGAACTTTTTTGATTCAAAGTATTCAAATACATTTTAATTGTGTATATTTAGGTATCTACTGTAATACATATTTTCAAAAGAAATTTTACCTATTTGAAATTTTAACCTATTTTATTTCTTCGTTTGTTATAATAATACATAAATGTAATAATAATGTAGGTATAAATAAAAATTAAAAGGTACTTAAAAATTGTAATAATATGTATCTTTATTTAGGTTATAGGTACAAATGGTACAATGACGAAACAAGAACGCATAATACCTAGATAAAACGTATTCATTTTACAATTATTGTAGTTAAGATATAGGCATTCGTAACATGGTTAAACCGTAAATAGTTCCCTATACCTATATTGAAATTAAAAATGTAAAATTACATGTTCAAAAATAACGTTGTAGGTGCCTATTTTAAATGTAGCCGAAATATTTCATCGGCCATTGGCATAGGTAATAGGTACCTATTATACTTATATACTATAAGGTAGTCATAGAAATTAAGAATTATTATAATCAATGATTAATGTTGTAAACTTACAATATCAAGACGCGAGCAAGCACATAATAAAATATTATGACCACGTTAATAATGCATAATTAGCATGCATGGCTAATAATAGTAATTGGCTACATATTATATAGGTACAAAATTATATCAAAATTTCATAGTAATGGTGGGAATCACATACATTTTTAAATGTTCTAATCACTCTGTTTATTTAGCCATGGTGGCAAAGGTATATTAGCAGTGACGTACGCAAGTGGGCTAAGGGGATGAAGCATCCCTCATTGGCCATATTATAGATAATTAGAGTACGGATTTTGAAGGCATTTGTTTTTTTTCTATAACTCTAAAACGAAGCTATGTCAGCTACAAATTTGATTTATACTACTTACAATAAATTTTACACGACATTTTATTTTGCTTTTTTGCGTTTTTTGTATATTAATGCTTTTTTGGGTACTTTTTTTGCTTTTAAGTTACATTTTTTCAAAATGTGTTTTTTGTATTTGAAATGTTAATATTTATTTTAATTAAACAAGCTTAGGGAAAAACGGTTTTAAAAAAACTTAATGATGTACAAAACAAAAATTCGGGATTTAAAATTCTTACCATAATATCAAATATTCTAAGAGGCGAAAAAATATCAAAAGAGGAACTTCCTAAAGATTTAACATGTGATGATTTAATCCATTACAAATTTGACCCTATTTAATCTGTAGACTTCGAATGTAGTTTTTCAAAATACAAGCATGAATTGTCTTATCGTCGTAAACGATTTTTATTTGAAAACTTAAAAAAATTTTTTATTGTTCAATGCAACTCCGATGATATAGGTAAAAAAAAATTATTTTGAAACTATTATTTAATTTATTTTTTATAAATTATATTAAATAGAATAAATTTAATTTACAGATTAATAATTGTAGAAGAGAGAAAACTCAAGGGCTTGTAAATAAATTTATTATAATAACTTTTTTTTAAAAAATAATTTAATGAACTACTCAATAAATAATTTTTTTTTTAAACTTCATTTTTAATGTTTTTTTAAGCTTTTTGAAAGCTTTTTTGGAAGTCTTATACAGCTTCATTGCTTTTTTTAGTTTTTTATTGTTTTAAAATCTGTACTCTATAGATAATATATTTTCATTACTAAGATTGGTTATAAATATGACAGGTTATATATTTTATACTGTTTAAATAAATGTTTTTGTACTCAATATACTCGTATATTAATATATTGTATAATATAATATTTAAAAATTAAATAACTATTTCATTATTGATTTTTGTTTCTCTCTAATCATCACTAAATGTTCGCTAAATTTTACAGCCCCTCTTTCAAAATTCCTGCGTACGACACTGCATGCTGGCAGTTGTTATTTATATAATATTAGGTATTAATTATTATTTATTTATTTTAATTAAATAAAAACGTATAATATTATATATGAGTTATATTGTCTAATGTCTTATAATTATATACCTAAACCTAATTCTTTAATTTTTTTCATCTCATTTCTGAGTCAAACCATTACGGAACGCCACTGCTATTTATTGTATTTAATTATTGGTTATGGATGTTATGGTGTATTATATTCAGTCATTCAGTTACGTATTTTAAAAAAAAATTATTAGAGTTATTATTAAATTATTAATTATAAAATTAAAATTATATATTTTTATGAATACCTAGGTAATAGCTATTGGTAGCAGGTACATAAAATAAATAATAATTAATTTTTATTTTTAAATTCTGAGCGAAACGCGAAAGAATGTATTGATTTTACAATGATGTTTTTTTTAAAAAATTTAGTTTCAAAATTCGAATAATGGACAGGTAACCACGAATACGAAGGTATATAAGGTACGATACGAAAGGTTTGCTTTCGGTGCATCTAGTTAGTACTTTATTTAATTCATTTTTCGAATACCTCAAAAGTTATTCTTTGGGAGTTGGGAGAAGAAAAACTACCAAAAAATGTCGGAAAATCGGCAAATTACGGTTTCCGTTATTTATATATTTTTATTTCATGATAACTAATTGAATTTTGATTGTAAAGACTTGAACATTTTTTTTATTCTCATAGGTAGTTTACATACGGGGTAAAATTTGAGAACGGATTGATTGATTTTCTGACTAAATATAGAGCTTGAACTTTTAACCAAAAATTTTTAATATTACTTGCAATTTTGTTTCCAAAATTTTATAGAAATCTACTCATATACTACTTAACTTATACACAAATTTTTATTGTAAGTCAATGTTTTATGGGTCTTCAAAGTTTAACATTTTACATTAATGTTCGATTTTTGTGTTTTTAAAAGTCTGAAGACACTTTTTTGGGTATAAATAACTGTCTGATTAAGGGTATTGTTCTTTATATTATTCTTTCGGTAGCAAATTACATCTAATTGGTTACTTTATTTAACTCATTTTTTGAATTTTATCAAAATTTTTTACATAAATAATAATTAAACTACTATAGGGATATTATTAAAATATAATGTATATTATAGTAGGTACCTAACTATCTATTAAAATCAAAAGCTAGAATATTTTAAAAAAAATAATAGATTTTGATTTACTTATTAAAGAAATATCATCATATTATTTGTTATTATATCTGTTATCAGTATTGTTTATCTATCTCATTGTTTAAAGATTGTTAAATCATAGACTGTAGACCATAGATAATGTTGAATCTATATCTATTATCTATGCCGTGGACATAAGATAAACACAAACTTATAGATAGTTGAATTGATAAGCATCCTTATGATTGCTTATCATAGACCATAAATCCATATTATGATTTTAATGATAAAATAATTGAGAATATAGTATAATCAAATTCAGTAATCATGACAAAAAAAAACAAATTAGGTACAAAATATTTTAATTAGTTGTAAATATTCATATTAAATATTAATTAATATTATTCAATAATAATAATAATTATATTATAAATTATTACATTATTCTGTGCTTAATGTGTGTAGACCAATTTATTTACTGTTAACAATGTTAAAACTAAAGTATTAATTTATAGGTATAAAATTAATATTGGAACAATAATTTTAATAGTGTAATTCGTAAGAAGTTTTTTATAGTTAATTCTGTATTCGTTAATAATCACATTAAAATAATTATTCATAATTTAAACAAATTAATACATACTCAAAACGTTATTTTTAAATTATAAAAAAAATTGTATGAAACTTATTGGTGTTTAAAAAGGTATTTATGATTCTATTAGATAATATACTCATACACTTTTAATTGTTTAACTTCTTTGATTCTTATTAAAGAGAAATATTTTCAAGTCAATTATAATATAGTATCTGTGAATATGAACTATCAACAACAGGATTGTGTTCCATCTTCACGCATAAGCTATATACAAGACATACATAATAATACAAGCAGTAATGATGACTATATGTTTGATATAAATGATCGTACAACTTTAATATCCAATTACCATTTAAAAAACCAACAAATTAAATGTCAATGTTTTCTTTCATATACTAAACAAACAAATATGTTTAGTTCTCAACCATGGATAACTTTCATTCATATATTATGTACTGTAAGGAAACATTTAATTGCATTTAAAATGATCTGGTTACAAATTATAACTATAAAATGATTATATTTTTTATAATATAGGCAGCTTTGGCAATATTATCAATATATTTGGCATCTGATATTTTAATTTTTGAAACGAAACCAACTAATAAAGAAATTGATGATATTTCATGGCGTTTTCCTTCAGATCAACCCGAACTTAATGATAGAAGTACCCATTCGTTAAATCCATTAACAACAAACCTACCTGCTTCAAAAGATAAATGTGAACCATTATATATGTTGGTTTATGCTCATTGCTTTGTCTGGTTTTTATTTTTGGTAAGTCGTAAGTGCTATACAATTTTTATGAAATATTTTAAGATTCTCAAGAGGATAAACTCTCTTACTATTTACACTATATTGTAAAATATTTGTTATGACAATTGAAAATTATTCTGTTGTATGCATTTTTAGTTTATAGATCATGTTAGTAAACATATACATAATAAAACATTGAGATCTCGTGGACACTTGCGTGCTTATGCTAGACTGAGTCGTCTTGCTGCAATTCCGTTTCAATTGGCATCCTTATGTAAGAATACTAGCTCATCAGAAAACGTAATTATTATAGATTAATAATTTACTTTATACTCTAGGGACAGTATTGCTGGCAATTTTTTTAGTAATCTATGCGCAAAAAGATGAATCTGATATGCAACCGTATTGTGATGCTAACATGTTAATGTCACCAAAAAATGGAATTGCCATATTACTTATTCTTGAATTTATATTTATTACAATATCTTCATTATTGTATGCAAGTAAGTTAAAATATATTAATATTTTATATTAAAAATACATAGGAGATAAGTATGTATTGGTAATTTGTAAATTAAATTATTAATTATAAAAATAAATTTAATAATTATACTTAACAGACTCCATAAGAAAATTCAATTTAGAAAAACCACCACCAGATGTTTGTGGATGGGAAGATAATAGTTATTGTAATAGATGGACACCACAAGTTTTACAAAATGATTCTGATAATAATACAAGAATTCAAGATACTGAAGGAATATTAAAGTTGGTTTATGATTAATATGTGTTTTGCAAAAAATAAATTTTATTTTTCTTTATTGCAGTTATGAACAACAAAATGACCGATGTTTATTAGATTTACTAGAGTATTATTCTCATATTAATAGAGAATTGGTTTCTAGTTTAAGTCAAGCTTCTCAAAAATTACATGAGCTTGAAGTAGAAAATCAAACTCTTCGACCCGCACAGTCATAACTCATTAGATAGTACACAATTTTAATACATTAATAGACTTATTTAGTAACAAAAATATTATAATTCACAATAAAATAAAAGTTTATATTTAAATTGTTTTTTAAATTATTTAATTTATATTTACAAGAAACAACTATAATATTTATTTACCTTAATCAAAAATTACCAATTAATATACAAAAATAATGTAATTTATTATTATTAATACTTAATTGGTATACAGTCACCAGGGCTAGGTTCTGATAAGAGGGCTTTTGCCAAGGGCGCAAATTTAATGATATTTATAAATAAAAATAAAATTTTCATTACTTTATTAACGTACATAGAAAGTGTAAGACGCGAAAGCCTGGTTTTAAAATTATAGCACATAGCCATAAAATTAATGAGTTTTAATTATAATTGATAATATTTTACATTAGATTGCCAGAGGCGCTATTATCCCTTGCTACAGCGCTGACAGTCACCAGATATCTAAGCGATTAGGTACCTACATTAATAAAAGACTTGCTTAGGCCAATCACATTAAAACAAAATTCCTCAATGTAATGTACCTTCTTAAATTTAATATAACAAATTTTCACTCGACACCAAACTTTTTCTATAATAAATTGTTTCTATCTTACTTTATACTCAGATCTTAATATTCCAAAAATGATTGCTTAAGCATTTAGCCTCTATTTACTATAAAATATTGTAAAAACACTTATAGTTACACACTTATTATCTACTTATACTATAATGTCGACTTCTGCTTAAATGGATCAGAAATTTAAAACCAAACCTAATCTATAATTGACAATTAGGTTGTAGCACTCTAGTTCTTAAAACGATAAAAAAAAACTAAAAAATTTAGAAATCCTTTTCAAAGTGAATATTATAAGCATAGACATGTATAAGACTATAACTATAAAGGCATGTCTAGATTTTGCTGATCAACATGGTTGACTATCGGCAAATTGTGGATATAACACATATAGTGTGACAAACCTACACTATTATATTATAAATAATTTTATTCACTTTATACTTTTTTAGATTCTGAGCGGAGCAAGGAATGTATTGTTTCTACAAAGATGTTTTTTTTTTTTTTTTTGTATGAAAACATTTTTTTGGGTAGAAATAAAAGTCTGATTATCACGTATAGCATATGCTTCACTTGAAAATGTTGTCTATTTGGTACTCTATTAAACTCATTTTTGGAATTTCACAAACATTTTTCCTTCAGAAGCAGAAAATAGGCAATTTTTATAGGCTTTTTCTGATAAATGAAAACCATTTTCCAGGTAGAAATTGTGTGATTACCACAAATAAGGTACCCTTTCTATACCAAATTTCATCTAGTTGGTACTTTATTTAGATCATTTTTTGAATTTCCCACAAGTTTTTCCTTGAAAAGAAATGATAACTCCTTAAATATTGATCGTAGTGATTTAAAATTTATTTTGCATATTTACATATGAATTTACATTCATGGTAAATTTCGAAATGGATTATCAGTATAATATATTGAAATATATTTAGATACGCTCAGAATCAATTTTCTAATGCAATATCATTGCATTCAAATCTTAATAATTATAATAAACCACTAATTTCCGAGGACCGAAGGAGGAACGTTCACTATCGGCCTTCCCACTTTTTTAATGTCCTAAAACATTGCTTTCCAAGTATAAAATTAATTTCATACATCAAAGAATTCAAAGTTGAAACTTTTATTTTGCATTTGTTTTTTTATTTTTCGACATTTTTTTTTACTAGAGAATTTATTGACGTATTAGTATTTTTTATATATAATATTATGTTTTTTGATTAAGTTTTCTTGTTCTTTAGAGTAATTTAATTCGCACTCTATTTATAACTTATAAATTATCTACATTACACTTTGTATTTATTAATCAACAGAAATTAGGATTTGTAATCGGCAATATAAGATAAATTAATAATAATTTTGTACAAAAAGTAGTGCCTAGTGAATTTTGTCAATGAAGTTAATAGGTCAATCGTATTCTTAAACCTACGTATGAATCAGTACACAATTAAATTTCGTTAGTGATAAAATTTAAATGATAAAGTCAATATAATAACTAGGATTTTATATAAGGAGGTAGGTATAATATAATATAATTATATACACAGATTTATATTATAATTTTCATTTTTTTTTTATTCATTTTCACTGATGTGGTCAGTTTTAGGCTCTATGAGAAAGCTGGATATAATTATATTGACATTTTATTTTTCTGTTATATCTTATAACTTTTATAAATTTACGTATATTATCTATATTAAAATACAAAACATGTTTGATGTAGCTATATATGTATATATATATTATATAAAATACATGAAATATTAAATTATATTTAATTGTGCAACATTCCTCATAAATCATTTAAAGTTTAACTGTTTTTGAATAGTGCTACATCTGTTAAATATATTTGTGTAGTACATCCATTCACCAATATATGAGTAATCAATACTTTTGGAGTGACATTGAGACAAAATCATTTTTCTTTCATACTTGATATTAGCTGTACACCATTATTTGGTGGTGTTCTTTCTCATAGTTTGTCCAAATATTTAGGATTGAATCTTCCTATTGGCACCCATAATAGTAGCAAGTATCTAGGTCAATGATGACCAATCTGCTGCACGTGTACCTTACACAGTACATTTTATGTCTATGAATGGTTCCCCAAAATGTATAGAATAGTTTATTACATCATGACTGCTAAAATAATAATACCATTATTATTAACATATTTTTTGTCATAAAACTTATACCTCCTTAAACAAAATATTTAAATAAAGTCTCCAAATATATATTTGTAACATAGGTATTTAATAATAAGTATAATTAAGTTATATACCAAATAGTCAGATAGCATTCCATCCCACGACGTGTCCTTTGTATTTTGAATTAAAAGATAGATCTCATCCACCTCTACAATATCCTGTTCGTCCTTGAGTACAATGAAATATGAATCATGACATGGTATTTTGTAGTAACATCATGAAAATACTCAGAGAAGGTTCTTACAGTATTTTTAGAAACATTAACCTAATATTAAAATACCAATACTTATTAGCAATTTCATAATTTTAAGTATTTAAGATATTTAAATTTAAATATTTTAGTACAACAATATATGTTAATAAGAATGATTCTTTAAATGAATTCATAAGTGAAGAAAATAGTAAGACTTTTGAAGATAATACTAGTGAAAAATCCATTAAAGATCCAAATATTAATGAATTTTAAAGACCAACAAAAAATTTAAATCCAAGTATAACAATAAATATTTTTCAAAACACCAATCTGAAAGAGGTGTTATTATTCAAAAACCTCTTCTAATAAATGTATGAATATTATATTATTATTTATAATTACTTGTTCCATTTTTAGTGATATGTGAACGAAAAATAAAAAATACGTATGTGCAGAACTACACTAAACAATGACAAAATAATAAAAACATTTTTAAATTAACAAAAATTTATCTTGTCTTTGTCATGAACTAAACTAAATTGAAAGTAAATACTAAATGCCAGTCGCAATCGGGTAGTCATAGCTTGGAAACTGTTTAATAGTGCGTCCGTGCCACAACATAATAAACTAATAAAAAATTAAATAAATTATAAACCAAAATAGATTTGTTATAAGCTTTTTGTTGAGTTTTAGTAATGATAATATGAGATACGACTGATACGAGACAATGAGAATAAGTGGAACTACCAAATTTATTATCATCATTTATATTTTATAATATACATTGTTACATTATATTTTGTGCTCAAGTTGCTTATACTCTATTTGTTATCAATTATTTAAGCATGATAAATTGATAAGTTTTGTGATTTTAGGTGGATATTCACACTGGACATTTGTAATTTGTAATTTATTTTGATTTTGATTTACTCGTGTAATTCTGTAATCATAGTGAATTTCGTAAATATAATTAATAAATTATGGCTGGAAGTCGTTTGGAAAAACTTGGAACTATATTTACGAGGTACTAAATTATTATTATAATTTAATAAATTACTTGGCAAATTTAGCATATAAATTTGAATTTTTCACTTATATTTTTTTTAATTTTCAGGGTTAATGGTTTAATTAAGTCTGGTGCAATGAAAGTTGATGATCGTCCAATTTGGTATGATGTGTATAGGGCATTTCCACCTGAATCAGAGCCACATTATGCCAAGCCTGCTCAACCATTAAAAATACCCAATATATTTTTCCCAGAAGATATATTCAGAGCGTAAATATTATATTTTATCATAACTAAATAAAATAATTAATTAATTAAGACTTTTATTTTAGTGAGTTCCACAAAAAGACTCGTAGCCAATTACCACCCGTACATTTAAAAGAAACTTACCATAAACAAAATGTAACAAAGATTGCCTTAGACATGGTAGCTGCTGATCAATCACTTTCAGTAGATCAAGTGATTAATACACTGAAAACAAATGGTATTATTCAAGTATATAATAGTACATCACAAAAAGAAAGTTCTACAAAAAATAGTGGTAGTACAAATAAATTTAATATTGTTAATGAAATTAACGATACAACTGAAGTAAAAAGTTCTTAATTTTAATATTAATATTAGTATTTTAATATTTATATACTATTGAATATACTTTATTATTTAGCTATTTAATACATTGTGTTTGTGTAATATAAAATTTAAAACATTTATTAAATTTATATTTCAGTAAAATATTGTTGTGTAAAGTTCTTATATAAAAATATACGAGTATGACATTTATGTAAAATAAAATTCTAATAATTAACTAAAACATAAATGTATAGCCTGGTAACATATTATTAAAAATATTACTTCAAATAATATATGAAACTGATCAAAAGTTTTAATATTAATATTTATTAATCACCATTAATAATCAAAAGTAATCAAACTTTTAATATACAAGAACAATAAAGCCTGGCGTCGATTCTGGGCGTTTCTTCTTTGTCCCTTCAATCTTCTGAGAGGTTATAGTGATGAAATATTAATGTGTTATATTTTAACTAAGATTTGAATGCAATAATATTGCATTAAAAAAAAAAAATTATTTTAAACAAATCTCGGTTAAATAAATATACTGATAATATTTATTTTTATAAATTTTATTTATTTATCAAATAATGTACAACAGAAAAATTAGTTACCTACCTATCATAAAATATTGAAATTCAAGTTTGTGAAAAATATAGTCAGCAAATTTTTCACTTTTCAACCAATTTTTAAGTAGTTTTTTTTTCCATAGAAGAACTATTGAGAAATTAGAAAAATAAGTAAAGAAAATAAAGTATCAATTAGACAAAATTTTCTATGGGAACCATACCTCACTTTTGGTAATTGGAGCATATCTACTACTCAAAAAATCAAACATCAGTGTGAATATAATATAATATGCAAATTATAGATTATATTCGTTAATGGTTTTAGCACAGAAAAAGATTTCACTGACAATCTGTCAATATTAATAAAAAAATATAGTAAATGTTTAATATAAATTTAAATACGATTTATATCTACCTAGTATCTATATTACATTGTATGTATTTTTTTAAGATCACATACGAATGAGATTCAATATCATAATAATGAAAATGTAAAATACCTAATTAATTGTGTAATTTGTAATAATATATATATGTACAGAAAAATTATTGAATAAGTACTTAAATTTTTTAATTAATTGAAAAACACTACATTTTATGTGTATTACTTTTACATTAAAAATATTAAAATTATATTATATTTAAAATGTTCAGTCAGTAATTTGAATTAATTCTCCCTAACCCTAACCTACCACCATAGGCGCACATTGTGTGTGAATTTATGTGGTGCTAGAATTTATAATTGTATATAATATATTATACTTAGCTAATTTTTTTTTTTATATACCTGTTGGTACTCATAAAAATACTATACGGTACAAGTTTATATCCATAATATTTTTTTAAAAGAGTCTTCAGTGATGAATTAATAATTTAGAGAACAAAGCCTTTGTTAGCCCCTGATCACCACCAATACTGGGAGTGCTTATTTAGTACTTGGGGGTGTTAAGCACCACCCTATGTGCGCCTACGATAACCACCCCTACCATTAGAAAAAAAAATTATAGACTTAGGCTATATAATATACCATATTTATACTTTAAAATAGATGTGAGATGACTTTTTCTTTAATACTCATATTCAAAGAGAAAAACCAATAATAATTGAGTATTACATAGAGATAATGACAGGAAAACGTCAATTAGGATTATAAAATATTTCGTATCTTTATTAAAGGCAAACTAGAATTTGGAGCAATTTTTGTTAATTAACAATTAAAATTTGGACTTTCTATTTCGTAAAAATTATATTGGGACAATTATCTCACTCAATTATTATTAACATACCGTCTCTTGTAACCAAGACACACACGAAAAGAGTTTTTAATTTTTAAGCAAGAATATTATGCATTTTCGTACTCACTGTCACTATTGCCAGCGTATCAAACTGCCAACACACAACAAACCCGATGCGTGTGGTAGCTGGTTTGTATACAAAAATAGGGACTGTAAGTCCGTAATAATATATTACCTAGGGAGGGATTTACACGTCTTATACCATGTCATGTCTTTACAGGAGGTCTATAAATTTTTTATAATACATATTATTTTTATGAAACGTTTGTTAAAAATCTTTCTAGAACAATCTATATTCGTCAGTATATATAAGTTAATAAGTTACACAAGCATGAAACAGTTCAACGACGTGCGTGCGCGCGCGCTCGACTGTAAATTTTCTGAAATGTAATATATGTATTATATTATCGATTTAAATTAATATATTCTAACAATGAGAATAATAAACTAGTAATTACATAGTGTAACACATTAAATTTGTTTCGGTAGTTAAAAATACAATTCAGCAGCTTATGTTCGCAAAAAAGGGTTTTATTGTAATATAAAGTAAATATCAACCTATTTAAATATTATGATATTTTTTTAATTTTTAATATTATGTAATGTTCATTAATCGTAGTTTGTGTCTTGAAGCGTGTAAGTACCTAGTAATTTTATTACAAAGAAATATAATTTTCAATCGCAATAGTGAGTTTATCGCATATTCGTACGCATATGCCATATGGAATGTCTTATTTCTCATTCATTTTAATCATTAATTTTTATATTGATTAATCACGAAATTTGTACGTGATTCAATGAACCTGAGCAGCAGTGACGGATCTATAGGATTTTCTCACGGGGAGGGATATTGAATAAGTGTGTACATTTACGTATGGGTACGCATTATTAATATAAACGTAAAAATAATAAATTTATATTACAAAAAAAGCTTTATTTTACCTACCCAGAGGGGGATTTGAATATAATATTCTAACCCCCCCCCCATCGTTGATTTACCACTGCTGATGTTGGCATAAAGCAAACAAGCAATAAACGTTAATATAATTTTACGCGAAATTACGTCCGTTACTCCGTTTTGTTGTTGGCAGCATAGATAATAAATGCTACGTAATTATTTCCCTTTAACTAATCAGTAATCAGTTATTGTTATATATAAATTTTATATTAATATTTGTAGTTTGTACTATTATACAGTTATAGTAGAAACTGTACACTTCCTAATCTCGGTATTTTAGTACCGTCTTAAAACACATTTAATTTAATTTATGAATAACGATTAGTACCTATTTAAATTGAACATTGCATGTAGGACATAAACGATAGACTTTTAGACATAACAACGCGCATTAGTTTTATTAGGAATAATAATATGAAATATTATATAATATTATTAAAGAAGTGACACTATTTTTTTTATATATTATTCTGTCTCTGTGTTTATACTTAATACGTTGATAGGTACGAATAACAAATGTACGATTAAAGTATTAAACTATTAAATGTGTAATATTGTAATTACTTAATTGTATTAATAGTTGATAATGTAAAATAATGAAATTATGAGTTCTAATGAAATGCTATTTAATATTTAATATATTCGAAGAAAGAAGACATAAAGAATAAAGATGTTATCACTTATCAGTTATCAAACACGAGTTGTCAAGGTTTATAGATTATATCCGAGACTGTGGACTAGACTAGCAGCTTTTTAACAATAATAACATGTATTAAAATAATAATAATAATAATTCATAATAGTCAATAAATTACATTTTTTTTTTTTTTTTTATTATTGTTTAATTGTTTATGATAAAAGAAACGAATAATTAAGAATTATAAATCAATTAAATTTTAAATTAAATAAAATATTAACTTTTAATTAATTATAAATAGTAAAAAGTATTGATAGATTTAAACATAATCTAATACTTGTTGTGATTTCTTATGCAAATTCACAACAAAAAAAAATGCGATCAGAATGGTTGATATATTATAAAATGTATTAGTCAATAATAATTCTTTTTGTTACGTGAAATAACTATTTTTCGTAAAATTGTCCAAAGGCAAACTAGTCGTGCGGATTACAGAAAAATGGTTACAGTCAATAGCAATAATAGTAGCAGCAGTAATTCAACTCAACTAGTCGAAACGGTATCCATAGATTATGATGATTTCAATGATACTTTTCTAACGTGCGCTACTTGTTTATGTAAGAACTATTTATTTAATTATTTTATTTACTACTTTATTTCATGCAATTTGATTACATAATGTTTTTATTGTTTTATAGGTGTTTATGATAGTGTTGAACGTGCTCCAAAATTATTACCTTGTTCACATACTGTATGTGTTCACTGTTTGACACGGATTGTAGCCTCAGCTAATAATCGACGTACAATAGACACATTGTCAAATAGTGGCAGAAATAGTGCTAGTAGTAATATTATACAAACTCAACAACAACAAGATTCTCAGACTGTACAACAACAGAGGCAAAATTTTAGGTGCCCAATATGTAGGGAACTTATAAATGTACCTCAAAATGGGGGAGTCCTATCATTACCTCCATCATTTCTAGTCAATCAACTACTTGATTTAATATCCACTCATAGAAGACGTACTTTGATACCTACGTGTAATGGTGAAGGTCTATTATCTTCACATATAAATCAGGTATTTATAATATTATCAATGTTTTAAATTTTGTCTAGCTTATTATTTTTCTAATTTTAGGAACTGCTCTATTGTGAATCATGTGATGAAGTGTTTTGTTCAGTCTGTACTAAACATGATACAGAAGCTGGAAGAAATAATCATATTCCATCTAAATCATCTTCATTAGAGCATATAATCATACCGGTATCAGTAGCTATGAAGCGAACATCTGAAATAATGTTGTATAAAACTAATGAATATGTTGCAAACGTATGTATAGATTTTTGTCCATTTATTATTCATCATGGTGTTATAGAATTTTTAGCATAAAACCATTTAATTTATAGTTGAATTGTTCAATGGACGGAATACGGACAGAACTTAAACACTTAGATACAGCTCGTAATGAATGTATAACTTCATTAGATGCAAAATTTAGTGATCTAATGATAATTTTAGAAAACCATAAACAACAATTAAAAAAACAAATTTATAATGCATATGATTCAAAACACAAAATTTTAAACCAACAGCTATCTAATATTAAAATTGAAAAAACCAAAGTATTTATGTTTAATTTATGAAAAAAATATTATAACTAATATTTTTTAATGTATATATATTTTATATGCTCAGGTTATGGAAGAATTTGGTGATTCTCATCAACTGTTGGACATACATTCTATAAATCAACGAATTAAAATTTTAAATGAACATTTACAAAGTTCTACTGGTGGTATTCATGAACCTTGTGAAAATGCATTTATTGCATTAAATTTAGATACAACATCAATTAAAAGTGATATTAATAATGCATTCAGTCAACAACATGTACGTACTACAAGCACATGTCCTGGTCTTTGTATACTGAATGTTGTTGAATCAAACGGTATATTATTTGAATAGACTATTTTATATTGTTTTCCAAATAAGGGTACATCATGTTGCAAAATACAATATTCCAACATCACCTAATTATTAATTATTTTGTGATTGATTGGTTTCCATTAATCAATTATTGACAAACAGCAGTAGAAACTATCTGTAGTGGTGTTTAGATGTGTGTTTACCAATTTTCTTCAATCTTCCTGTGCGCTCTTATTTGGAAAATAGTATAGTTTTTTATATGATATACAGATATATTATTATGTATAAATATACAAATTTTAATTAAATTTCTAGGAGAAAATTTGTTAATTTCTCGTATGGTAGATACTCAAATTGCTACTTTAACAGCCATAGACCATGATGGAAATAAACGTAATATAGGTGGTGATCCTGTTAGTGTAAAATTAATTGGTCCCTTTAATAAAGATGAAGAAATAAGTAATTTAAGTTGCCAAGAACCATCTTGTAATGATAATGTGCGTGTTATTGATCATAAAAATGGTTTATACACAATACGTTTAATTTTATTATTTTGTGGAAGGTAAATAAATAAAAACAAATGTTGTATAACAAAATAATAAGTAAAATAATTCATTCAAATATTTGTTGTTATTATTATTATTATTACTATTATATTTTCAGATATCGACTTCATGTTTATATACTAGGAAGGCCTGTATCATTTAATAAATCTAGACATATTGATTTTTCTATAATCAAAAATATTAATCCTATATCCCAATATAATAAGAGGCCATTGCTTCAACAACCCTCTGCAATTGCAGTAGATCCTGATAAAGCCCGGGTAAGTAAATACAATTTTTAATTGAACCAAGTTGCCTAATAAAACTGTATTATATTTTAAGGTGTATGTATTAGACACAGGAAATTGTCGAATAAGAATATTAGATACTAATTTAAATTATATATGTGACGTTCCCTATAATAATGCATTACAGGGCAGATCATCAACAGGAATTGGTTTATTAAATGATGAAACATTAATTACAGTTAATTGGCGTGACAATACAATTACTCAGTAAACATATAATATTTTAGATAATAATATTTATATACTTTTGTATTAAAAATTGTATATTTTATTTTAGAATGACACTAGAAGGTAAAACAGTTAAAATTTGGACACATCCTAATATAATTGAACCCATGTGTATTGCTCTAGACAGAGATTGTGATATTTTATTAATAGGAGATTCTATGTGTAACATTTATGCATTTAAAGCCAGTACAGGAGAATATTTATTTATGGTATGGCTTTACTTATTTAAAACGTTAAATGAATAATATATTCCTGGAATTTTATTTATATAGTAAAATCGCAGTGATGCAAAATTTAAATTATGATGTATAAGTGGAAGGGCATAAATCTCTATTTTCAAATCCAAATAGGAAAATATTTTTGTTTAAACTTTTGGTTCAACTTTAACGCCACAATTTAAGATTTGCGCAACTGTAATTTGCAATATATCCTATAGATAAAGTGATATTATTCCAGAAAAATATTCGAATATGCTATATCTGTTTTAATAAGTTCCTTAAACTTTCTTTATCTAATATCACTATAAATTTCATATTTTATTATTTCTCTAAGAATATATTAGAAATTTATTTTGTTTTCATGTATTTAAATAATTTTTTTTTTCATTTTTAAATGATAACTACTAATTCATAATTTGGATTCATTTCAATAGTAATAAATATAATGAAAATTAGTCTAGGAACATTAATTCACTAAATTAGTCTGATTAATATATTTTGATTTAATCTGTATGCATATTTATTTGTTTCTCTTTATTAAGATAAAAAATAATAACAGTGATGAAAAGTCTGCAGAGTTTATAGGAACGTTTATGGCTATTGGCCCAAGTTCACAAATCATTGTTATATCTAGTAAACCAAAGAAAGGATGTCGTAGCTTAGATATATACTCATGCAAGGGTATATTTGAACGTTCCTTCACAATTACTTCAGCTGATAAATGTAAGTAATTAACTATAATTGTTTTCACTAATAAGTACAATTATTAAATGGTTAATTCTATTTACTAATATATATTTGAAATTTATATTAGGTACACAATCATATAGTTCTTTAATTGCATGTAATAATTTTATATTGGCCACAAGACGTCATTATAATGCTTATGTTATTGACTTGATTGATATTCAGACTGAAAAACTAATTAATACTGTGGATTCAAATGCATTCAAATTACGTCGTCCTACTGGAATGGTGGCATTTACTGAATTTCAAGATACTGCTATTGACAAAATATCACAACATTTATCATATTATTTATTGGTGACTGATGTTGCTGATAATTGTGTAAATAAATATCATGTTTTTTAACTGATATTGCTCTACTACTTATTAAATAGCAAATATGAGTCTACTTAAATTTTATTATATATATATTCTTCTTTCTTCATATTTATGTACTATATATATAGTTAAAACATTTTATGTACTACTCATAATATTCTAGTCATTACTTTTTTCTTACTATATTATAAGATAAATAATGTATCCTGCATTTTTAAATAGCATTGTATTGATGTACTATGATATAAATAATTACAGAATATTATTCTATGTTAAAGTTTAATATGTTTAAAAAAAACAATTATAAATAATATTGTTAGGTATTTATATTTAATGATAATATTTTAACACATCAAATTAATTATCTTGTAACACTAACTTAGAAAAATACATTTTATAGTGTCAAATAAAGAAAAAAATACTATAATACTTTATAAGATTTTTTTTATTTTAATTAATTTCTACTTTATTAACATAAATTATTTCGATAATACTTAACAGTCTTTACAAAAGATGAAATAATGGAGGCAGTTAAAATTAAATTAAAAAGTTTTTTAAATTCAATAGGGTAAGTATAAACACACACACACACACACAACTCAGACAGACAGACAAGTGACAATTTACAAAACTGTTAATAAATAATATAAATACTATACATATATTAATAAATATTTTTAAATTGTAATAAGGCATGTTTCAATAACAATAGTAGTAATTGTTGACTGTTGTTTCTCAATAGTTAAAAGAAACCAAATATTCCCTTCAATATGTTTTCCTAAGAATAATACTTAACCAAAATAAATTTAATTTAAAATGTACGTAATTATATGCATTGGCACAATTTGGGATTTTTCATGTCAAATAAATTTATCATAGAAACATCCCTAATTCCTTTGTTATTGACACTTCACAGTAGCGTCTATGACTAGATGCATATTCAAATTATTGCAATGCAAAACAGAAAATTAACTCATTTTATTTTATAATTACTTTAAAGTCAAAAATCGTTATTATAATATTAATATACTGTAATTATACTAGTATTGTATGAGTATTAATATTTTGTTTGTGTTCATTTTAGTTGTACTTTATACTAGTTTAGAGTCTTAATAACAATTAATGTTGTTTTAAAATTTACTAGTTATTCATAAATGACTTAGGTTTTCTGCATAGAATTTTACAGTCTATCAAATTGGTAACTTTGACTCTTGGATAAAATTAATTCCATATTTTGACATGACATATATAATTAAATGAACATACTTTTATACTTATATACTTCTCACCTAAATATAAATTAGTTATAAACTTGAACCATAATATAGTACACTAACAGTAAATATACATTTAAATATATTCATTATTACTATCATTTAAACAAACATTGTTAAGGATATAGATATTTAGTTGGTTTTTTTTAAAAATAAATTAAAAGTTTAAAACCAATATAATATACTAAAATGTATAAATTAAGTTTAAATAATTACATAGGTACCTACATTAATTATAATTATAGACATTTTAAATAACTAAAAAATAAAAAAAATTAAAATGTAATTTTTAAAACAATTTCTGGCATATTTGGTCTTTTAACTACTAATTCTAAACCTTCAAAAATAATCGGAACCTAACTATTATCATTGACCAAAAAAATTATTTTGTCCAGAGAAAAAAAAACTGTAGCTTTGTGATTGTCGGAAAAATTAAGTCAGTGTCATGAATGCTATGAAATTTATATAAATATAGTTAGTAACCACTTGTGTTGTTATGTGATTTCGTACTAGTCATATGTGTATTGCCGTTTATAGTACGAACAGTGTTTTTTAATGCTTGTCGTTTGTTACAAAACCAAATACGTATCACTTCACGTTCATAGCCTAGTCTGTGTGCTAGTCCAGTAATTTCTGATCCTGAAAATAATGAAAACAAAACGATTTTTAACAAAATAATAAGTAACTAATATTTTACAAATTATAAATTTTAGTATCAGTGAGTTTTGGTAGAATAAATATTGTGGAGTGTAAAAATCCAGATCCTATGAATTTTATCTCCCTTCCCTCTGAAAAACAGTATAAATCACCCATCGACTAAAATATTATATCGAACTATAGTTTTATATACCATTTACACCTAACTTTATGTACATAAATAAATATTTAATAATCATTTACCTAGAGTTGGGGGCTTATCTGTTCAAACCTCCCCCATTCCCCCCAAAATTTTAATGAGATTAAAAAAATAATATATAATCTAGTAAAATAAATTAAAATAATGAAAATAGTTTATAATAATAAATGCCCATCGAAAAATATTTCTAGGCTTGCCCTTGTAATTAATACCAATCTATAGATACCTATATAAATTTAATCAATATATTGACGTATTGTATAATATAATATCATAGATTATAGATAGTACAATGTGTATTAGGTATTTATTATAAATATTGTATTTTATATTACCTATATAATAATATATATGTTATAATGATATTTGAATTAATTAATAAATGAATATTATTGTATTAAGTTTAAAAATATTTAAGCTTATTAGAAATTATTTTCATAGAATTGTCTAGTATTGATTCATATTCAATTTAATAGACACTAATATAAAAAAATGCTATACGTTATCCTATAAATTAAATATTAATTATTGAATACGTTTTTCTGTATTTGGAATATATTAAAATTAGGTATATTAAGAATAAAAAGTCTCCGGAAAGTATCTATTACAATTATTACGTTTTTCTTTTATTAGAATTATAATAATCGTAATAATTTTTTTTTTGTTGTATTGTATAAAAAAGTCCTGTAGATACTTTCCGGAGATTTTTTATTCATGATATACTTAATTTTAATATATAACCTCTGCAATGGTATTTGGTAACAAAACATTGCATATCCATAGGTACCTGATGGGTGCGTATTTCGCTCGAAATGAACATTTAACAATTCTAGCGCATGAGGGGTAAACGAAGTTCGTCTCTTTCGTTTTTTGCACGACGCCAAACTATCGCCACCGACGCAACTCGACGTTGAAACTCCACCACTCAACAATTCGACCGCTGCGGCTGCAGCAGCTGCATTGTATCGTTGATGGTGCGTGTGGGCACCAGGAATATGTTTGTTGTTGTTATTATTGTTGCTATTATAGTAATATCTAAATAAACGAACAGCGAAACGAATTCATAGATTATTTTCGAATGATTTTAAATTAATTTCTTTTTACCGTTCTTCCATCATCCATTTCTCCAACACAGCTGGATTAACTACACTCATTATGTTATTTGTTTTGACATTATTATTGTTGTTGTTGTATATCTGATTTGGTTTTTTGGAGGCGTTGCTATTATCCAGACCTTCAAACCTGAAATATAATTTTTAATATGGCTTATAATTTATAAGCTAGTACTCTCGATGGTAAATAATACACGTATAAACTCGGGTAAATATAAATTATTCGACTTGGTCAACTTATTTTAGATAACCAGTTGAGTATATAGTATACAAATCATCCCCCCTGGACCGTTGTAAATTTCGTCACTGAATTAATAGCTATAGGAATTTCGGTATTCGTATATTATTACGACGTGCTTGAAATGTGTTAAAAAAAGTAAAGTTAAGTGGGAATGTCGATTGTGGACGTTCCTCCTTCGTCCCATCGGTCCTCGGAGAAATTAGTGGTTTATTATATTTAAGATTTGAATGCAACGATATTGCATTAGAAAATACGATTCTGAGCGAAACTCAATATATTACAATATGCTATACTGATAATCCATTCTAAAATTTTACCACGTGTGTAAATTATGAATGTAAATATTTAAAATACATTTTAATTTCCTACGATTTAAACTTATTTAGTTATCAAGAAATAAAATATTGAAACCGTAATTTTGCTGATTTTCAAGAACTCTTAATTTAAAAGCTTATGAAAAAAAAATAGTCAGTCACGATTATCAAAATATTTTGTAAAAACATTAAGTCGTATATGTCTAGACTTCGATAAAATTTTCAAACTAATAAAATAAAAACTGCAGGAAATATTAAACATTATTGAAAAAAAAGCCAAAATTCTATACTTAGTCAAAAAATCAATCAATCGTTTCTACATTTTTTCTTGTAATGAAGTTCACCTAAGTAAATACTCAAAATTTTTTTTAAGACACTTTGATTAAAACTCAATTATTTATCACGAAATTAAAAAATTTTAAATTTCAGAAGCGTTATTTTGCCGATTTTCCGCCATTTTTTAGTAGTTTTTCTTCTCCCAAGGAAAAGCTTTTGAGAATTTTGAAAAATGAGCTAAATAAAGTACCAACTAGATGCAATTTGCTACCGAAAATATAACCTACTTATGGTAATCGGACTATTATTTCTACCCGAAAAAGTGTCTTCATACATAAAAAAAAAATATCATATATTCATTTTTACTAACATTATTCAAATTTTAGAAGCTTATAAAATAAAGTTGCAACTAACGATTTCCAAAATATTTTGTTATAAGATTAAGTAGTATATGATTAGACTTCGATAAAATTTTCAAAGTGATAAATAAAAAATTTCCGGAAATATTAAACATTTTTGGAAAAAAGTTAAAAACTCAATACTTAGTCAGAAAATCAATCAATCGTTTCAAAAATTTTTTCTATAATGTAAAACATTTATGTTGACACTCAAAACAAGTTTCAAGTCCCTAAAATCAAAACTCAATTAGTTATCACGAAATTAAAAAAATTAAAAATAACAGAAACCGTAATTTTGCCGATTTTTCATCATTTTTTTGTAGTTTTTCCCCTCCTACGGAGAAACTTTTGAGAAATTCGAAAAATGAGCTAAATAAAGTACCAACTAGACACAAAAAAAAACATATTTGTAAAATCAATATATTCTTCACTTCGCTCAGAATCTAAAATAAATAAATGCGATTCATAATTGTTAATTATTTCAGCGATTCTGTCATAAATAAGATACATTAGATAGTTCAAGCGTAATTTTGTTAAATTTCTATATTCGTTAAAGGTATAAGTAAAATGTAATACCTTTAAAATGTCAGAGTTTACTTTTCATTCCTTACAGAAAACATATTTTTTTAGTGTAATTATAAATAATATCTATATATATATTTATTTATAATATCTTATAAATATTGGTAGCAAAGGTAGCTTAAAAACTTAAAGTATTTCAATGTGGTAGTTTAGTAAAGTAAAGCTTTTATGGGGTCTGGGGAAAAGTAATTGGAACTTATGTGAAACTTGTTTCTGAATACTTTGAGTATAGATGAGTAAGGAGAAACAGCCCCTATTGTCCAATTTAGAAACATCCTTGGAGAGATCTAGAATTGATTGAAAACTGATATAAAGTAACTTTTTCTATATAGGTACTTGTATATTACTTGTACTGTTATATTAGGTAACTTGACAAAATCTTAATAAATACGTCACTGGGTAGTTGGTATCTTGTAAGTCAGAGATTTTTATATTTGTTTTGTCTTTTAATATACTTTAATTTTTGAGAACAACCGCATTGTTTATTTAAATAATATTAATAACAATTTAAAAAGCTGGGTATTGATTCTGTACGTTCTTTTTTCATCCTTTCGGTCTTTTGATTGGTTAGTGGTGGAATGTTATTGTGTTATATTATAATTAAGATTTGAATACGATGTTATACAGAGTGACGATCAATTATACAATATTCGAATATACTACTGATAATATTTATTTTTAAACATTTTATTTATTTATCAAATAATGTGCAACAGAAAAATTAATTATTATAAAATAATGGAATTCAATTTCGTCAAAAATTTAGATTTCGCGAATTTAGTCGTTTTCAATCATTTTTGGATAGATTTTCTTATACTAAAGATAAATGACTTAATAAATTGCCAACTAGACGCAATTCTCTACCAAAAGCATACTCTAATTGTGGTAATTGGACCATAATTTCTACTGGAAAACTTTTTTTCTGACATAAAAAAACACACATCATTGTAAAACCTATAACTACATTCCTCATATCACTCAGACATTAAAAAAACATAGTTTTTAAAAAATTGATCGAATTTCATAGTTATAGAAATTACAGGAAGTACAACGGTACAAAATTATACTGTTGTACTCCTTATTGGGGTACACCCTTTGATACTCACTTAATCTCCAAGATTACCTCTAGGCACACTTATACACTCCATAATAAACTATAGGCTATAATTATATAATATTATGTCGTACTAATCTATACACTTACATTTACATTTGATATTTATCGTTTTATGCTTGAATAATGAGTAGGTAATGAACTAATGACTGGTAAAGTACCTACTTACCTAATATTACCTACCATTTGCATTCAAAAATATATATGAATATTTTCAAATTACATATATTATTTATTTTGATATAAATTAAAAACTAAAATCAAATGTATTAAAAGCTAAAACATAATAATTACTGATTAGATATAATAATAATATTTTTGTAGGTAACTTACATTGGTTGTCCGGACGCAAGTTGTGAAGCACACATCATATGTGTAGCAAGGGCTCTGAAAAGTTATGTTTAAAAATGATGTTAAACTTTCATAACATATAAAATAAGTGTAGACAGTTGTATTATATTTTTTTGTAATATATTATGATAATAACAATAATATATAATATCATTTTGGGAGTTATCTGTTTCCATTAAAGCTGTACCTTTCTCTTTCCTGTCAAATTTAAAAAGGTAGATATATGTTAATATATCTAAAAAAAAGTTAATATAAGTCCCAAAAAGTTAATATAAGTCTATATATATAAGTAGGTATATCCCATATCAATACAGTCAAGTGTTTAAAATATACTTGATAAAAAAATATTATGAGTACTAAACTTATAGACATTATTTGTTAAAATATTTATAAATAATTTCAAATACAATTTTTTTATATTGAATGTATTAGTTTACCTTATTAAACTCTAAATATGAATTTTGAAATTTGGAGAAAAAGAAAAGGTATAATTTTGATAGAAAAAAGCTATGCTATGTGACATTCATTTAAATAGGTACTAACGTGCAAATAGCGTTCTGCTGATTATATGCAGCTGCTGCTATAGCAGCAGCAGAATTATCATCCTTGGACTGTTTTATGTGACAGTTGAGTTGTGAAGATGACTGATGTACTGATTTTAAATTATTAATATTTGCGGAAGACGATGGAAGAGCAGAAGTTATGACATGTGAAGACTGTTGTGGTTGATGTTTGTTTTCTGCAATATAATTGTATGCATAAGTATTTTTCAATAATATAATAAGCTACCAATTTATCTAAACAATATGATTTAATTCGTAGAATTTAACAAACTAGAGAATATCGTTTTTACATGATTTTATTCTGACTAAATTATTATGCATATAATAGCAAATAAATCAAGTTAATATGACTAATTAAATGTATTAAAAATCAAATTTGATAAGTTATACAATTTTTGAATGAGTTTGACTTTAAATTTACAGGTATATTATTTATCTTTGTTTTTTCATTACGTGTAAATAAATAATTTTAGATAGATTGTTGGTATAGATTTATTACTGAATCTTAAGTTTGTTAATTAATTATTAGCTAATTCATAACGAATGAATATTACAGAAAAACGATTTAAACTATTTTCGTGTATCTATTCATAGTACCTTCATTGTCATTTTTGTCGCCACTATTATGTAAATCAGCCACAGTAATAGTTGTTGGCCACACATTTTGACGTTGTAATATATCTACACCAAGCCCGTTATTACTGTCATTCCGCTTGTTTGTCGGAGGAGATATTGGTGACCCGGCAGTAGTAGTTAATGATGCAGTGCTGTTAGTTAAATAATTATGAGAATCGCCATTTGTACCCGCTGGTGATTGAATCATAGATGACTCTTTTAAGCGTGGTACATTTATCGATTCTTCAACTTCTTCATTTTTGGTGCGAAGTAATTGTTTTTGTTGAGGCTGTAAATTATATAATTTAATAAGTAATGTTTATGAATATATTAGTATGTCTAACAAGATACAAGTAAAAATGTTTATTATAAAGATTTTTTAACGAAAGATTGATGTTTAATTTAATTTTTATAAAGAATAAGCAAATTATGTATAAAATGTAAATTATAATCTCCAGAATAAAAGTTAATACGGAAAATCTGACCTATGCTGATAATTTGTGCATGAACAGTACAGTATTAAATTAACCTGACTTAACATAATCTAATCTATTAGAAAGCAAACATCGCATTCGAAAAAAAAATGTTGAGTGAAGTCTAGACTATAGGAGAAACCTCTATGTATAAAGTCATATATATATATATTCGCTCAGAACGTAAATCAAAGAGATACAATAAATACACACATATATAAACAAACGGAAAGGTCCATTAAGGACGTTTCTTCTCCGTTCCTTGGGCCTCGGAGAAATTATTGGTTTATTATAATTAAGATTTGAATGCAATGATATTACATTAGAAAATACGATTCTGAGCGAAACTCAATATAATACGTTATATTATACTAATATGCCGTTTCAAAAGTTTGCCACGTGTGTAAACTACCTATGAGAATACTCAAAAAAATGTCTAGTACCTACGTTCAAAATCATGAAAAATCTAAAATCAATTTCGTCAAAGTTACGATTTCCGTGAATCTCAACGTTTTTCCGTCATTTTTTGGTAATTTTTTTTTTCCTAAGGAAAAACTTTTGAGAGATTCAAAAATGAGTTAAATAAAGTATCAACTAGATACAATTTTCTACTGAAAGTATACCTTAATTATGTTAATCGGATAGTTATTTCTACCCGAAAAAGTGTCTTCAGGCTTAAAAAAAAATTATATTATAATATTAAATTCTACTAATTATTCAAATTTTAGAAGATTTAAAATAAAATCATGACTCACGATTTTCAATATATTTTGTAAAACTATTAAATTGTGTATGATTAGGTTTCTATAAAACTTTCAAACAGATAAAACCAAAATTTCAGGTAATATTAAGCATTTGTGTAAACAATTTTAAAGCTCTATACTTAGTCAGAAAATTAACCAATTCGTTCCAAAATTTTACCAAACGTGTAAATTATCTATGTGAAAACTCTAAAAATAAGTTATTAAGGACTAAAAAAAATTTTAAAAAATAGAAACCATAATTTTGCTGATTTTCCGCTATTTTATGGTAGTTTTTTTTTCCCAAGAAAAAACTTGTAAAATTCGAAAAATTCATTAAGAAAAATACTCTATTTGTGATAATTGGACCATTATATCTACCCGAAAAAATGTCTTCAGACATAAAAAAAAACATCTTTGTAAAACAAATACATTTCCCGCTTCACTCAGAATCTAAAAATAATAATAAACATTATAATAGTCAATACTCACTGATGTTAAATTGTGTTTTTTATTAGTAAGGTCACTGGAGTGCCATTTTCGTCGTTGAATATTATTATATTTATCAGCTGTAAAATTATACATTAAATTAATTTTACATCGTCTCAATTTATAAAATAATTATAATAAACTAATAGTAACGTGTCTAAACAACATCAATGTAATATTATAAAAATTTTAGTTTAAATTGTTAAAAATAATAAAAATAATAAGTAGGTGTACAAACAATTATTAGGTATTACCATTGTCAGGTGCACCAATAACGGTAGATGTGTCATCAGTTGTAGTTAGATTCTGTTGGAAATAATGATTGAGTGGTAATGATGATTGACAAGTTTGATTGAGCTGTTGTCGATTGATATACTTTTGTCGAAGATTATTTGACGAGTGATATAATAATTTCTGTTGTAATTGTTGCTGATTAGAAGTAGAGGCTGTGATTGCAGTTGGTACCATATCGTTAATGGGGATGGCCAAAATTGTTTGGGTCATAATACCTATAATGTTCCAATGATATAATAAATGTTTGTATACATTATACATAATATAAGAAAATATAAATTAATATTTTTATTTTATTACCTCGAGCTGTTGGTATTAATAGTTGAGCAGCTTGTAAACATCCCGTGGTTAGTTGTCCAGAAGTTAACAAAAGCTGAGGTGGTTGTGATGTGGTTTTATCATCTTGATGATCCTCCTTCTGTTTATTAATATTACCCGAAGTAATATTCCAAGGAAATGGAACTTCTGTTGTTTGTAAGTTATGATCATTGACAATATTTTCATCATCATCATTTATGCCATTACCAAAATCATTTTTCTCTTCTTCATCATCATATTCAATTATTTCATCGTCTTCACTCTTGTTACGATCGTCTTCTGATGAACCTAGGAGATATTTAGAGATTAATTACGTTTATTAAAAACCTACTTATAAATAAATAAATTAAATTTAACAAACCTTGGGAACGTGTTAAGTTTAAAGGCGACTGAGACAAAGAATCGTAATTACTTGGTTCACTTTTAATACAATCTGCAGTGGCAGTAACTGTAGGTTCATCAATTTCAATATCTGCTATAGACATATTTTTTTCATAAGTTGTTGCATTTTTAATTGGGTGTTCAATTGGACTTGCTGATATTATCAGTTCATCTGTCACAACAACGTTATGGTTAGGTATAATAGATAATTGACAAAGACTAATATATTTTAACAATTACAAATTTTAAGATGATAGATAATACATTTGCATTTATAAATATCGAGTAGTGTATATTCGAGTAAGTATTGAGTATATAAAAAGTAAATAATATTAATTAAAATTAATATACTTTATCAGATTTTTAAACAACTTAAGTATTTATTTAAAAATTAAAGAAATGTTATCTGATTTTTTTTTCTGAAATTATAATGTATTTGTTTAGTAGGTAAGTACCTACGATATTTATACTAAACTTTCTTTAAAATTATTATTTTAAATTATTGTTCAACCATAGTTATTTTTTTTTATATCTATAAATCATCAACTTTTGAACCTTAATAATAATGTAAAATATAAACAAATATTTACTTGTAGCTTTATTGGTTAGACAATCGCTATTTTTTTCAGAGTGCGTTGATAATGATAATACGACATTATTACCATTATTGGTAGTTAGCTGTTGTACTGCATTTCTTATTGCTGGTGTCATAAAATCCCCTTCATTATTACAATTGTTATTGTCGACTGCTGTAGTTTGTTGATAATCATCCTATTAACCAAGTAAAAAAAATAAATAAATAAATATAAAGGTACATTTTTATTAAGTAATTTTAAATTTGTTATTAACTATATTAACTGTCATAAAAAGAGGACGTTATTTAATGATATAATTGTAATGTACATTATATACTTTATACGTGAGTTATAAGTTCTAAAAAATAACTCTTTGCAATTTTTATATATGCTATATATAAGTATAATTGTATGCAAAGGTCGTTTGACGGTGTTATTAATTTATTGTATATTAGAAATATTAACTTATACTTTACATATATGAATTATATACAGCTAGAGACCGATATATTCGTTATGTAACAAAACTCAAAAATAACTACCAAGGTAATCAAAATATTATCATTTTATATTTTATTTTAATATTACTTAGATTGCTACAATTTTTAGAATTTCATCACGTAACATATAACAAAATATATGCTTTATCTATGAATTATTAAGTTTAGTTAACACAATAACTATTAATACATTAGTAGGTACGAAAAAAGTTTATAGAGGGTGGTAATAAGAATTCACGAGGTTTATACATTCTTCAGAATTATATCAATGTAAAAATATCAAATCTACGTGATATCCAACCTGTATTAATTACATTTTTTTTATAATAAATATTTAAATAAATATTGCAAACTTGTAATCCAATCATTTGGAAAATTAATTTTCCAATTATTATAAATTTAAATATTAAATAACTTACAAATTAAATGAAAGTATAAAATATTTACATTAAATACAAAATATAAAACTATTATTCTATTTTGTTGAATGTAATAATTGTAATTGTAAGTAGTTTTACCTAAATAGCATAAAATATATTTTGTTCAATCGTATGATGTATAATATCTACCTAAATGGACATATGGTTATTATATATCTATACGATATAATTAATTAAAAATAAATAATTGTAGGTAAATATCAGTTGATTAAATTGCTTATAGTAATAAAATTAGTACAAAATTAGTTTAAATTTTACAATAATATAATTAATTAAATTTAACTAAATTTGTGTTAGCGTAATTATACTCGTGTTAAAATAAAATACTGTCATGTTATTGTATATAGCATAAATTATTGTTTCTTTTTTAATAAAATTATGCAATATAATAATGTAAACATTGATTAAGAATATTTAGTACCTTAGTAAGGAAAGGGTGCAATCGGACTACCTATCAGAGTATCGAACCTCAACATGGACAGTCACGAAACTTTTTAGTGTACAACTTGTAGCAGTTGTAGCCAATACACCCAGTGTATCAGTCTTCATATAACAGTTAAGTTTAATTTGATAAAATATATTTGTCAATTCATGATTTAAATAAATATTATAATAGGTACTACCTCGTATCTTTTATATATGCTCCGCATCTTAATGGGTAATCATAAGTTTCCTGTGTTCACGAGCACTATGCATTGTGCATACTATATGGCGTTGCAATGATTAGTAAGATAAAAATGAATGTTCAATATAATAGAAATTAAATACTCGAATAATATAATATTGCCCTTTGTCAAAAATAATGATTAATAATAATTACCTATAAGAACTAGAAAACAAGTTTAGAACATCTTTACTTATCAAAAATTTATATGTATCTATATTATTAAAATATTTTAAATACTACCAAATAAAAATAATTCAAAATTGCAAAACTTTGCTTTATACCGTGCAGCGATAGACAGTATAATATATAGATATAATAAATATATCGAAATAGTGATATACTAATATATGGTGATATGAGGTATATAATGATATACCTAACTTATTTGACGTGAATTGCGAACAACTGAACGTCTTTACAATGTAAGGTTAGGTTAGTATAATATGAACTGTGAAGGTGTATGCGGTGGTTGTAATTTTTGCTTAGAAGCGATATAAAAAGGTTCTTAACCACGGCCATAAATAAGTAAGTAAATTGTATGTATATCACATGAACGCATTATGTGCGGAAAACCAATCAGTTATAGTTAACGGTATTTTACTGACAAGTGGTAAACAGTAATTTTCTTTTTGTTCGTTGTCGGTGGTTGTTTTAATAATTTGATCATGCTAATTTGACTGAGTAAATCAATTTTTTTTTTGTGCATTCTAAGTAGTCGGATATTTAGTAATTTAATTTAAATATATTAAAGAAATTGTACTTTTTAGGTAAATATAGATTATAGGTGTATTAATAAATTATAATTTTTTAAAAATATATTTCTTATTTTAGTTTTATCACGAAATATGCACAAAATGATTAAAATATTATACATGTATCAAACTAATAGAAATAGCATTTAATCCAATTTACAAATGTATGTGACACCATTCACGTGAAATTTTGATAACCCTGTATTCTGTGTATACCTATATAAAGTGTTACACGTTATATAATAATTTATTTCATTAAATGCAATCGAATAGGTAGATAGGTAATTAGTTTTATTTTTTAAAATTTATATACAGGTTTGTGTTATTCGATAAATGATTGTAATTGTATGTTATATTATGCATAATATTTATTATAATAATATAAAGTTATTTATATATTTTTATGTATGTGTATCTATGTATAGTATTTTAAAACGAGAATTGAGTACCTATAGTAAAAACGCTCATAAAGGAACGCAATAATTTATTTTATCGTTATTGTAAACTATAAGTTATAACTATTTAAGAGTATCTTTCTGAGATGTTTTGCTGCAATATTGTAAATAATTTATCATACAAAATCTATTTTCAATACTATATAAATATATTGATTATATACTTATTAATCAATCGAATTGATTGAGTTAGTGAAGAATTAAATACAAGTTAAATAGTAAGACATCTTCATCCTATCAGTATTAAATTTAAATAGACACATAAATTTATGATTAATGTACGTATACCGTATACGTCTATGTCATACATGGTATTCTGTTTACTGTTATGTGTAACAAAATAATATAATGTCTAACATAATGTAGGTAAATGATACAAACTTTATTGAAACAATATACCTAGTTATTAAGCCTTGTAATAATTTAATTCACCGAATAATTACATAATTCATGAATTGTACCTATATAATCTAAATATTTGCATAATATATTATATCACATACCTATAGGTATGAACATTAAATATACCTATAGTACCTAGTGGTTATTTAATTTATTAGATCGTGCTCTAAAACAAAAAATAATGTCTAGTCAAAATATTTAATTTAATATCAATTATTTTACAATAAAATTGTTTTTATGGTTATATAGGGTTATACAAAGTCATGTAAAGTCTAGTAAGAATGATGTAACAGAATCATTCGTCTAAAAAATTCCTGCAGTTCATCATTATTCAATTCTACATTACCCTAGTACAGGTTAATATTGTTAGTTACGGATATTGTTTTTTTGTGGTTCATTTAAGTAAAAATTATTAATTTATTGATTCAAAAAAAACCTATACCTCTTATTACATTTAAAATTATTTGATACGATTGCGATTAATATCATCTCCATAAGCGAAGATCCTAAGATATGTCAGGGGGGGGGTTATATTTATTAACAAACATGTTTTATTTATAATACAATTTAATACATTCATGTTATAAATTATTCATAACATACTGAATATGTAAATTAATACCTAACTTAAAAGTTAAAAGTGTAAAATAAAATCGCTATACAATACATACACATAAGTTATTCAATATTTTGAAGAGGGCTTCAGCTACAAAAAAAATATTTAAGAGGGGACCCTCCTGATCTCCGCCTATGATTTTCTGAAATGTTTATTATTATTAACTTTTAATTTATATCTTATTGGCGATAAGAAATCCAAATTTTGTTGACTTATAAATACAGAATATAAAGTAAATACTTTATAACTACGTGGTTAGGTCTTTTTAGGTTATAACTCGTAATTAAATTATTTTATTTGTCGATAGTCGATACAATTATGATCAAAACCCTTCAAAATATATTTTAAAATATTGTTATTTTAAATGTTTGGATATTAACCTAAGCGTTAGACCCATGGGAGTATCAAACCCCTATGGTTCCCCATAAGTCGACTAATGTATATTATATTTAATTTCATGAAACAGTAAATTAAATAACTGTTGAATAGTTTTAAAAAAATCACTTCACATAACTTTACATAACTTTAATTTTCAATAAAGTCACTGAATATCATTCTTTGTACTTTTAAATAGTGGCAGTGTATAGATCATAGAGAAAAAGTTTCAAACATATAATTAGTTATTAAATGTTAATACATAATTAAAAAATTGTTTGTTTTTCCTACCATAGAGATTAGGCACAATATAATTCTAAGAAAAATATTTTCCAATAATTTTATACCTACTGGATAATTATATACGTTCAGTATTCTAAATGACGAATTTTTTTTTATCTAGATAAATATTATGACATTAATTTATTTTATAACTAATTTGTAATTAGTAAATAATTAAAACATTAACAAAGAAACATTAAGCATATCTATATTTTTTGTTAGATAACAAGTGCTGTATAATATATTAGCATTATAATATTTTAATATTGTACATTTTTTTACCATCCATTTTACAATTTATTAAAATAATTAATAATTTCGTTTTTTATAAATATGTATGTATTTATATTATTATATATTATTAAACAAGTTTAATGTTCGTTTTAAAAATGAATTTAAAAAAAAGTTGCGTATTTTATATTTATAGTAATAATTTTTTAAATATATATATATTCTATACATATACAAAATAATTACTGACACTGACAATGGTGAACTGTAAAGTTAAACAATTAAAATATATATCTTAACTTTAATAATATTATAATAAATTTAATTTATGTACATTTAAAAAAAAAATTATGTGATTACTTGTAAAGCGTGAAATATAAGTTGAGTGTTATTTAACTTCGGTCACCACACTCGAGGGCATTTGGACCTTTTACGAGGTGGGTAACAAAACCCTCGGGAAGTGAATATTTCGCCTGAAGTAAAAGGGTGGTTGAAATGGTATGATGGTCTGGTGGAAAATAACTTAATATTGCTATGGGAAATCTAGTGATTTAACTTAGTTAAACTAAATATCAGTATTACGATCATCTACTAATAAATCTACTTTTAGAAAACATTAATTTGATAAAATTATATCTACTTAATTAGGTCTAGTTAATTGATATTTTTTCTAATAATATACATTTTATGAAACTTTGATAATTAAAAAAAACAAATTCAATCAATTAAGAAAAATATTTATTTCGCCAAAAATTTAAGCATAAATTCAAATTTGTTATTTTTTTACAAAATATGGTTTATCATATACAGCTTCATACTTTAAATTTAAACTAATAATTAAATGGTGAATTATATTATTTGTGCTATAAAATATGTATTTTTCCGAAAAATATATATCTACCCTACGATAAAAGTAGGTTGTGGATAATCTGCAGTGTCACATTATGAGGGTTTCAAATAAAATATTTTAGGGAAAACTAGACTAGATTTATATTTTGTCGATAATACCTATAGACGAAGTATAGTAAAATATGATTTAATAGTGTATTATTTGTATTTTTTAAATTAATAAATATTTGATACACATATTTTACTATAATTTTATAACTATTTTTAGATAGTTATTAATTATTAATTGCAATTATTAGGTAATGTATTTTTTAATTTCTTATTTAAATTTTATGTTTTCGAGCTATATTTATATAATAATTATATATATTATAATTACTATATTATATATATTTATATTATAATTATAATTATAATTACTTTATAATTAATAAGTAAGATATAAATAGACATTGATTTTACAATACTTTTATATACGGAATGAACAGAATTTCATAAAATTGGTGGGAATTGCATACGTTATATGTTTCCAGCGTTATTTTCATTATTTCTATAACATAAAATTCTGATAATCATGTATAAAGTACCTATATAATATATATGTTTAACATTCAATTATTTTTAAATTTATACTTCGCTAAACTAATTTATATTACATAGCTTTATTACATAATATCAATATAAGTATATAAATATTGTTCTATAACAGTGGTCGGCAACATTTTTACTCTTGGACCACATTCAAAATTTAAAAAAGTTTCGAGGACCGTACAACAATGAAAATCGTATAGAAGTATTTGAAAAAAATTAATTAATATTATATTTAAGAATTCATTTTTTTTTAAAAAAAATATATTTTATAAAAGTAAAGAAATTTCAATTATTTAGTAAAAATATGCTTAATGTGATTTTTGTTCCATTATAAAATCTATAGTATTAACTTGTATATTTATAAATACAGTATTGAACAGATAATGTATATCAATGACTACATAAGTTATTAAGTAGACCGAACAATTTAATCTCAAAATTGTAAATTAAATTTTCATTTAAATTTATTCAGAATTAGCATTTATTTTTTACTATAATATTAAGTTTTATTCATTATTTAATATTCTTCATAATCATATAAATATATAATTGTATAATGTAATACCTACTTATGTATATAAACTAACTTCTTATACCAACTATATATAGTTCTAATATTTTGATTTTATGAAACTCTCAACACACATAAACTGAATTTAATTAAACATAAAAAAATGGAAAATGGATTGGCGATGTTGGTGTAAATGTATTCCTTCATTTCTATAAAGTTGTTTTATAAAAAATGACATAGCTATTTAAATTGTATAATAAGAGTATATGATAAAAACAAATGTTGTATTAAGTGTAATAGGTAGGCATTAGATTTAAGATTAAATAACATTAGTTTTCAAATCCTGATGTTATTCATAATGTCATTTGAAAAATATACGAATAAAAAATCGATTGCTTGAATATATTTTGAATGTTTCTATTACATTACTGTATACATTGGGATTAAGAGTGTTTAAAATATTTTGAATGAGCAAAAATACATTTTTTATGATATTATAATGTATAAATAATATTGATGTGCAAAAAAAAGTTGGTTGAAATTTAATTCTTGATATGTTTGTCCACTACATATATAAGTATGATTCTTAAATATAATTTTATTAATTAAGTATATAAAGTTAAAACTATACGTGTTTTTATTTTGCTAAAATTATTTAGGCTAATATGAATTTTCCAAATACAATTTTTAAATTACTCTCCTCGCTCTGATAGTATTTTCACGTTTGTAACTTCTTATATTCTTGAAGATTTTTCTAATTAAATTTTGATTATGTTATTATATTATTGTATTATTATACAAATATTGTTGTAATATAATTTTCAAGTATACTTTGTATTAACTATAATTATTAACAAGCCAATGAATATGACTTTTAAGCTATTGATGAGTACTTGTATCGGGTAGTACATTTTTTTCTCAAAGTAATTATTTTTCCAATAACCTAAAAAATTCTTCAATGACCTCTAAACAATTCCATGGCTCTAAATGTTTTATAAGTTGTTTGTGTTAAATTTTATATTAATTTTTTTTTTAAGAAAATATATATATATATATATAAATGTATAAATTAGAATTATTTGAATATTATATTATTTTATTAATTTAAATTCTTATAATATTTTAAAATGCCCATATGGCTATATCTAATAGGTAGGATTAGAAAAATACAGATTTTAGAAATAAATTACATAAACAAAATGTTTATGATAAATGAACGTAGGTAAATTGAAAAAATTATTTAAAACATTTTAGTGTTAAATAAACTGAAATACCGAATTAGAATTATTAGAATTCATATTTTTCAATTATTTATATATGTTCAAAGAAATAAAAAAAAAAAATTTTCAAAAATTGTTTTGAGGGACGATATGTACACCATTGGAGAGATGTAACACAATGACACGTCTAGTAGTTTCCAGTTGGGGTGACAGTTTACGGCTGTGCCTGTAACTGTCGTATTAATTTATAACTATCATATAATAAAGATAATAACCAAAATATAATATATAAATCAAATTATAAGCCTAGGCACGTTCAAATAAAACGAGAATAAATGGTTCCATAAAATTATAGATACGTTAAATAATAACAAAATAAATACATTCTTTTTCGCTTTTTACCGCGTGAGTGTATTTTTTTTAACGTGTATAGTTAAATCAAAGTGTCATTTTCCATCGTTTTTTACGGCATCTTTACAATAAAAATACATTTTTATGATTTACTTCACTGCCTACTTTAAATATAAAAGTTAATAAGCATATAAAATATTTAAACGAATCTTATCTTAATTATTTATGTAGTATTTGGAAATTAGTTAATTTATATTATCTAATCCGAAACTAACGGTTACAATGCGATTGAATTTTTTGTTAATAAAAATAATAAGGATAATAAAATATATATTTCAAATTAATAATACCTATATTCAATAAGTAAGTAATACAATAATGATTTATTCGTTATGAGTCAAAACTAAATATGACTATTAATAAGAAACAGAATTAATTATTTCAAAGATTGTTAGTAACATTAATAACATTGATTATACATTGTATTTCTGTTGTCACCTCAAACTAATAACTAATAAGTAATAACAACCATTAAAACTACCATTTTTTTTTAAAGTGTAAAAAATTTCCATATTTTTTTCATTTAATTGAAAATTATTTAAACAATACTATTATAATTCTTTTGTTAGATTGTGATGAATGATATCTATTTTCGACGTTTCGTTGTACGTATGTCATCATAATTTTTGAAAGTTTTGCATGATGTAAATTACTAAAATCATAATAATAAAATAATAATAATAATAATAATAATGTACGCGATGTGGACATAAAAAAAAGGGTAAAAAAATAAATATTATTATACGAGACGAATTGTATAGGGCGGCAAATTATAAAAATAATAACACAAATATATGTTTATATATAATCATATATACGTATTTGGACGGACGTTTTGCCCCAGTCGGATGGACGTAAGCGGAAAAAAAACAATCGTAATAAATAATGAAATGAAAAAAATATATCAGACCGCTGTGGCGGCGGCCGTTGCCGTTGGAATAATTAATTATACATACAAACACACACACACACACACATACACACACACGTGTATTCAGGCTCGTGCGCGTGCGCACGCACATACACTCTGACACCATATACACACACTTACACTCGTCCTAGTATGCCCTTTTCTCCTGTTCCTGTTGTCAGTAATTTTTATTATTTTTTTGTCGATTTTTTTTTTTTTTATAATTCTATTTATTTTTTTAAACTCGTATTTTTGTTTTGTTCTCCATCATCATCATCATCATCATCATCGTCATTCCCTCCCCTAGTCAGAACGGATAGAGGGGCGCTTTTAACCCGGACGGCCACTATAATAATATATACCACGAGCAAAAATACAATTATATTAACGAGATACGTATATACTATACAATGGTATTTCAGTTGCCGATGGGTCGACGGTTATAGCTGCCGTCATATTATTATCATAAAGGCGATTAATTTTGTTGTATCTATAGTGGCTAGTGCGTATTATAATACAATTATACGTTTATATGTGTGTTACTTTTTTATTTTCAAAAACAATATCGAAATCTATTGGTAAAGTTGCTACACTGTATACTCATACTTTATATATAACGACAACGATGTCGTTACATTATAATTTTTTATATGTAAGTAATACAATTATTTCAACGACAGTAGAAAATAATATTATTGGTGGCTGGTACGTTACTATACTACACTCACCAACGCCTTCGAGCTTATTACCCCCCTTCACTATCACCGCTACCGACGATGATTGCAATGGTAGTGGTGTCGGTGGCGATGGGAATGGTGGTGACGGTGTGGCGGCGGCATCGGCGGCGCCGCTTATTTGAATTGCTAATTACCGCCACCTCACTCCTTTCCGCAAGCAATGTTACTACTGCCGCTGCATGCAGCAATTATTGGATTAATGTAAATGAGCACCGACGGCGTACCCCTTTTCCTCTTATATATATATATATATTATATATAATATATTCGCTTTTGTATGTATACACACACACATACGCGATGGTATATATATATATATATATATATATATATTATCAGGGTGTGGATAGGGGTAAACAATACGGTGGCGGGGAATACGAATAATGTGCGCGAGAGGCGAGAGATCGTGGGCAGACGGGTGGTAGATTGGTAGTAGTAGTACCCTTTTCTCTCGTACACACACCTCCCTCCGACTGCGATATATAATTATATACTACTATAGCTTGCAGTATATACCGATGGTAGAGAAGTCCCGAGCGGGCGGTAGTGGTGGTGCGGGTTGGCACCCCAGCAGCAGCAGCACCGCCACCGCCGCCGCCACCGCCACCGTCATCATCATCGACGAACGGGCTTGCCCGAGCCGCGTCGGGATATATAATTAAAATCCGTCCGAGTCGCCGCCGCTGTTGATTAATATATGTAAATTTATTATAATACAATAATAAGATTACCGCCGACGCTGCCTAGGCCCAGCCGTTCTGCTGTAGCTGATGCTTATATTTTATATTTGCTGCCTATATTATAGGCTGTGATGGCAACGGCGGCGGTAATGCTTCAATAAATCCTACTCCCTATTCTTCTTCCTGGGAAAGTATTATACGTTTCGATAGAATGCAATAATATTTATTATAAACGCGTTTATCTTTCCTTCTGTTTTATATGATGCAATATTAGTATATTACCACTTCCTAGAATAATAATATTAAACAACAGAAGTTACAACGACGACGACGACGATTTATTACCTGTAAAAACTATAAGGGGAAAAAAAATCTGATAAACGTATATAGGTACATTATGATATTATATAACCCATATAGGTATTAAAAATATAATTATTTCTATGTGAATCGTTCGTACGGTGCATTGCGGATCACTCGTGGATGGCCGAGTCGCTTTGTACCGATTTATAATCTGTTTTTTGCGAAACTATACCACTACTTGACTAGATTATTAATTCTGTGGCTATTTTTATATGTTATTTGAAACGTTAAAAATTCATCTTCTTCATAATAATAAAGCTGCTCGTATCAAATTATTATTTCAATTATTTATTAGCGCTATAATTCACATTACAATGGCCAGCGTAAGGGTTCAACGAGAGCGCATGTGTTAAAATACACATAAGTTGGATCAAAGACTATTAAAATCGAAATATATTTACTATTATATTAGAGAATCGGAGTAAAAGTATCCCAACTATTACTGTTTTATATTATTACTTTGAACAACGATGCGTGCGTGTAGTATCTAAAGACAACGGAGAAGTCCGTCGACAGGTACACAATTATTGTACTAGATTGACCAGTTTGTGACTGTGGAGGGGAGGTTGTAGTTGTATAGTTAGGGTCGGGTGGTCGGTCGGACGGTGAATAGTTAACAGTGACAGCACAGTGTTGTACATCGAGAAGAGTGAGAAGAGATGAAATTATAATTACTATCGGGTCTGTCGGTTCGACCATGCACAACAGATGAGTAGTATACGTATATATAAATACATTATATTATATTTTAACATAAAGGAAAATACGTGTATATTATACGTAATATATAATATATATATATTATCCGTCGACGACGACGACGAATGCCTATTATATAGTATAGTATTATAATAGTATTTATAATATGTATATAACCTAACCTATATATATATATATATAGGAGGAAAAGCAAAACGGACGGAACGAAAATAGACGACTGGTGTTGGTAGGGTATGAGGTTTGCGAAGGGGGGGATTTATGCTAGCAAGTAGCAGGTCGGCACGATACCGATGACGGTCGGAACAGGGTGAACGGGGTCGGCTGGGAGAATGCATGCGTGTGTGTGTGTGTGTGTGTGTGTACGACGGCGGTAAAGGGTTGGTCAGTCGACGCGGTGGTATGAAATCAGGGTATATGGTCGAGGCAAATGGGATTATAAACCCCTCTCCGCCACTGTTACCTCTACGCGGCGCATTTGGTCCACTATTACTATTACGTCATCTAATTATAATATTGTACCCTTCCCTATATTGCATATATATATATATTATATAAATATAAATCTATATATATATATATATACTGTTTTCACCATTTTCACCACCCCCGTCGGCGCCGGTTCTATAAACGCTGCAGTCCTAACAGCCGACCAACGCCATTACTCCCACCACTACCACCATCGTCGTCGCCACCACTATTACCACTTGTCTCTTTGCCCCTTACCACCGTGCCGCGTCATGATTTTATTGCGTGTGTATCCCACAACGTTTACTATCTCAATGTATACATCTCATTTACGCAGCTGTGTGTATGGTGGTAAAAGCTATTCTTTTATGTATATATCGCCGTAATCGTTCGTAACTATTTATCGTTGTTCAATAAAATTCCGAAATATTGTACAAAATAATATTATTTTAACGCGCCACTATATTATATATAGATACTTATTACCTGCTATATACATAATGTAGTATGCGTATGATTGATTAAAAATGTTTAACAAAGCGAATTTCATTAAAAATTCTCATTTGAATTATCAGAAATTAAATTTATCCAAAAATGTAAATTGTTTTATTTTAAACCTATACGTTATAATCGTATAATATTTTCTAATCGTTCAATAATTTTGATATTATATTTTAAATATCGAATAATTAAATATTATTATACGCATAATATAGTAAGTGGCTTGTAGATGTTTTACAGAAAATCGTGTAGATATAATATTTTTACATTGATAGACATTACAATCTGTTAATTCATATTTTTTAGTAACGTTTTTTGTTGTGATTATTATATTATTATACACATTACCAACAAAACTGACCTATCCTTTTAAAAATACAACGGACCTAACATACCAATTGGGAATAAGATTGGTCACCAAAAGGTAAACATAAAATGTGTAAAACTGGCCGCGTTATATTATTATTATTATACCTCCGATGTTTCACCCTTATAAAGAAAAATTACGTCGTCATTGTAGACGACCTCTGCGTCATTACCACTATTTCTGTACACTTCATTGCACAGCAATATCAGCTTAGTAACTTATTTTTAAAGCTTATTATTTACCGCGATATTTTAATCTCTCAGTTCTCATTATATATCTTCGTCATCGTCATCGATTCGATCGATGCTAAATTATTGCAATAGTAGGATTTTATTA
>CM023361.1:15454663-15643443 GCA_013282895.1 Eriosoma lanigerum
ATTTTTGCACCGTGAAATTTTGATCACTCTGTATATTATTTACATATATATATGTATTTATAACTATATAAGTCGAAGCTAATGCAGCATCCGCTTTTATACATTAATATATATTATACGACACTAATAATCATCCGTTTAAAACTTTATTGGTGGATAATACATGCCAATTTCATTCTATTCTACTTATATTATCGTTGTCATTTACTTATCGTCGCCGTTATAATATTTTAACGCATCGACGATGCAATATTATCCGAACAGTTGCCGCCGGATAACGTCAATTGGCTTACACTGCTGGCCGTCGCAAACACTGTTACTACCTTTCCAACATTATACTAATTCTATTCGATATTTGTTAAAAATGACCTTTATGCCCAAACATTTCATTATAATTTAAGTAGCAACTACCTTATTGAATCAACTTTTTATTAAGTGTAATATCATGTCATGTTATACGTATCTCTGCGAACTCAATAGTAATTAATTTATGTATTTAAATTAGGTACTATAGTGTCCATAATATTAGTTTTTAGTTATTACGATCGTATAGACAAACTTATACTATAAAGGTTGTGATAATCTTTGTAAAAAATTAATTATATTTATTAGTATACCTATTGGTATGCATAATTATCATACAACGTTATTTTAAACCATTATACACAGACACACACTCGCATATAATATTTTCTCTTTGGTTAGTGAGTAGCCGGAGGCCAGTAACGCTGCTCCCAAAACTCGTAATTTTTAAATTATAATTATAACTTATAAAACGATGTGAAATCGATTACTATTTTACGACGATGGTATTATAAATAATATTATTTTTATAATTAAGTAGCCTATAGTGCAATGGTACTTTACGGCAGTGATGGTCATTATAATAATAATAATAATAAAAAATAATTATAATTATAATCCAGATATCTGATATATTATAATATCGATACCTACGTGCAAACGCACGTGTGTATAATACGATAGGCGTGTTGTAAACGATGTAAACGATTAAAATTTCAGTTTATATATCTATAGAAAATATAAAAGCAAGGCAATAGATCGTTTAACTTGAAACTCCCTCAACAAACTAATAATTATTATCAATTCAATGATTATATTTCCTTCTGATATTCAAATATATATTTTCTTATTACTTATGTAGGTATAGTTATATTGATAGACGTTAGTTATTACATTACGAAATGCTACGTCACTACGAAATTACATATATACCTATAAATATATATTAAATAATGTCTTAATGACACTTATATCCCTTTTTTAAACTCGAATCAATAAGAATAATAATAAAACAATAACTGCATCGTAAATATAATTGTTCTATTACCTATTTTAGTACTGTGAAATACAACGAATAAATAAATACATTTGTAAATAGTAGTTTTTTGTTGGTTTATATTTAAATAATAGGTATAAAATATAAGTTTGTTTTTTTCCTAAAATATTGTCCATTTGATACAATAGCACAATTATTTTCCAATGCGTCGTTAGATAGACATATTTGCATATTTGCATAATATATAAAATACATAAAAGTATTCACATTTGTTATTAATTTGTCCATACAGAACAATAATTAATAATTATCTATGATAATAGATAATATATTATTTAAAATACAAAATTGTAAAACATTTACATGATTTATGATGAACGTGTACTTACCGGCGTAAATAATTTCACAAGCACTGGCCGTGGTCGTCAATTAATTAATCAATTATTATGGTAATTGTGCCGGCGCCGAGTTGCCGAGTCCCCGCTTGGTCAAAATCAATGTCCTCCAAATATACTATTATTTAACGTATATTTGGTTTTGTTGAGATCAATTCGTAGTAACGTTAGTATTTTCCAAAATATTATGATTATTCTCCGTGTACGAATAAAACCACGGGGTACCGCATTTATATCATAGGTATATACGATTGTAACATGTATTTGTTACATCAGGATGTCATCAATTTCAAAACGAATATTTAACGTCGCGCCATCGCGATAAAATGATTATACCTACAATTATTGCCGACCGTGATTAATGGCTGAAATAATTTTAATATAATATTATGATTGCGAACGCTGGCGGAAATCGATTGATCGAAAACAATAAGTCGTTTTTAACATATATCACGAAAACCGAGTTAACCACCGGCCGGCGGCGATTGAGGCACGTGTACGGGTTTTTATACTGTTGTATTATATACGACGGTTATGGATTACGATCAATAATATATTCCGATTCCGTTGGTATTGTGTGTACGCGAATAATATAATATCTTCAGCGTGAAATTAATAATATTTTGTATTATAACGGGAAACGATAGCGCGTAGGACTACCGCGACAGAACTACAGAATAATATGGCATAACGTTAACACGGCGGAGGACCACTATCAACTGCTATTGCCGCCTGTTACTACCACACTGCAACCCCGATGGACGACGGTGGCGGTGGTTTCTGGCAGCGACGACGGCGGCGGTGGCGTCGGAGACGATACAATAATTATAATTACGTTGGGCGCATGTAACGGCGCGCGCAGCACATTCGCCGCCGCCGCCACCGTCATCCCCACCAGACAACACCACTTCGTCAGTATTTTACACTACGGTATAATATTATTATATTATTATGTACATGTTTATAATAATATATATATATATATAGATGTATATACATGAATAACAAAACAACACTGTATAATATTATAATGATGAAAAATAATAATTGTTATGGTAAAATATTTTGATTTTACGAGGGAAAAAAAATAAATGTGTAGACATATAAAACGAATATAATATAATATACATAATATTATTATTTTTATTATTATTATTATTATTATTGCTCGCTATAGGTGGTATAAGTAATTATTTATATAAATGCGCATATCGTCTGCATGCTTATAATGATTCACGCGGCGACTGTTCGACTACTATAATATTTTTTTTTTTTATAAAAAAATACTTGTCTCGTTCGTAATATACGCTATCCGCCTCTATCCGAATCAAAAGGGGACAAAATATATTATACAAACACACACAGCCATACGGGTATAGACGTATAATATACACACTCGTCGAAGACATAGTGCCTATGACAGTATTGAGAGGGAGATCGGAGATGTGTGCTCCTATAATACCAATTAATTAATTAATTATTCAACGCTGTCTTCTTCAGTGGTGTACACGATGGTTTATCCAATAGTCGAATATTCACCTATAATAGTCGTGTACGCTGATCGTAAAATCTCATCTGACCACCATTATAGTCCATGGTTGTCTTATACTTTCTACACAAACAACAAATATGTATAAAACAAATACGCGCGCAAACACACCAATACTATACACGGGTTATATTATATTACTAATACCCACAGTTTTAATCATTAAAATCACTTAATATAATGTTAAACCTATAGATGTATAAATACAGTCATAATTTTAACAATTTAAAATTATTTCGTTTGTGTACATAAAACGAAACTTTATAACCTTTTAATGAAATACATCCGGATATAATTAAGTTATGAACCCTATAGCTAGTAGCTATACTAGCTAGTTGGTTTAGTTACTAAAACAACTATGGTGGGTACAACGTAACTGGAAATTATTAAATTATTAAATCTAGGTTACCTTTATCGAATTTAACCATATGTAAATTATATTATTTTAAAAATCAATTTAGGAATGCGATTTTAAATGTATAAGTCTTTTTACTTCTAATTCGATTACAAATTATAAATAGTATAATAAATAGATCAGTAATAATAGAATACAAAGTTAAAGAAATAACCATTATCATTTAACGTAGTTATAATATAAAACAAAATGTATGATTCATTATTCAATCTACCTGTATATAATGTTGAAAAATTGCAAAGCTTTAATTAATATCTTGTATTAAAATAAATCGCACTACATTGCGTTTTGCGAATTCGTATAATACCTTTAGGTTAGGAAACAACATTTTATTCAATATTGAGTTTAAGTAAAATATTATATTTTATTGATTTTTATGGTATACCTTTTTTATATTTAATACATTATAGGCTATAAGTATAGCCGTAGGTATAAGTATTATATTAATATTATTATTATAATAATAATTGTATAGATAAACTTAGATATTATATATAAATCAAATTGTGATATTAGCTCTTATATTTATTTATTTTAATAATTTATTGTTGATAAATATGAATATTTTGTTTTATAAAATAAATAGTTTAGTTTTTTGGGTTTTTGCAATAACAATAATAATTATATAATAGGTAATGCCTATTCGTTAAGCATAATAAAAACTAAAAAAAAAAAAAAATCGTTATTGTTTAAATGAGATATGATACAAATATATACCTACCTAATGGTGAAATAAAATATAAATAAATTAAAAAATGTGTAGTACCTAAATATTATTATCATATTTAAAATATAATATTATTAGAAATTAGGTGATAATTTTTAAATGAAATTATTCGATAGTTTAAATTAGAAATGTAGACCTAATATCTACAATATTATGAGACGGCTAAGTGAATACCTTATAAATTTGTTTCGGATCATTAATAAGTAAAATATGCAATTTATTTGCATATTTCGTTATTTTAATGTTATATTGCTATTTTAGGGGTTTATTGATGCAATTTCATTGATAATTCTAAAATATAATATTCAATAGGTATTGGTATATATTAAAATATTTTTAAATATTTAATTGAATAATTTAATATAAAGATTACGAGTTTTTTCATATTTCATATTTCATATGATATTGTGTCCTTACACTGCTGCAATTTAGTCCGGTATACTTATGTGATTTTCTTTTGAATTTCAGCATATTATGTAGCATATAGATAGGTAAAATGTATTTTACTCAATTTTATTTACAGGTATAGATATACTTGAAATGACCGAAAAAAGAACCTAACATAGTAGCATCGTAGTATAGTTAAATGCAATTTTTTTTTTTACTTCTTTTAAATAAGATAGAAAAGAAAAACAATTTATTAGTAAAGCCAAATAATTTACAAGTAAGTAGTAGTTTAATAATTAATGATATTAATAAACTAATAGGTATTTGTATTACATAATGAGGTAATTAATATTTATATTATTATTATTTTATTTATTTTTAATAGAAAATATAAGTTTTATATGGGTGGAAGGGGGGGGGGGGGGTGCTAGAGTAACGTAAATATCATAAAACATGTTTTTTTTTGTATATTTCATCATTATTAGTGCATATTTTATCGCTTATAATTATGTTTTTTTTAGAGCACTAGTTACGATCTTTTTTATTGTTCATAATTTATATCAATTTTAAATAATGTGATTTAAGAATTATTATTATATACCTAAGTCCCTAGGAAATATATTAAAATATATGATATCGTAAAATAAATTTATAATATAATCCGATAATCGTATTATTATATATCATATTATCATATTCTGATAAACAACAATAAAATAAGTAATTTAATTATTTTTAATTACATTTAACATTTTTAATTATAAATTAAAATCCAATGATAATTTTGTTTACATTACAATTGAATTGTTTTAATACAATATATATATTATGAATTATTTATTTTTAAATAACAAATGATGGTTACATCCTATATAGCATCGAAAAAAAAATAAATTAAATTAACTCAGAGTCTCTGGAATATGATGCTTTTTTCGAAATATATAATAACGATATTGCGTTTGCTACCATATATTATTATTGCTATTATATCATTAGGACGTTTTTTTTCGATTGGTAAAGGGATGGGAATGGATGGTACGTTAAAAAAACAATTTAAAAAAAATGGCATTCCCCTCCAATAGAAAGCTCAGTAAAAATATTATTTATTACAGCCGTAGTGGCCCCAATATAGACAGATAGATGGACAGACACGTAATAATTTTACCATATATGTGTAGTATACCGATTACTGTTTGATTAATCGTTTTTTATAAATGCGGCAGTGGTCACATATTATATATTAACAGAAAAAGAGAAAACGCGAAATTATTACAAATAATTATTAATTATGGAGGTACGGTGTCTGTGATTGGCAGCTATAGTAAAAAATATCAATACATAAAGTTAAAAAAGATAAAATGGATTTGAAAATTGAAATGTATAATATGTTTTAGTTGAATTTATAGTCTAGAAAATATCGTATAGAGTAACAATTTAAATGTTTGCCATTTTTAGATTGTACCTAACTATAATAGTTATTGTTTTATTAATTAATGTTGGTATTTCTTTAAATTCAACACAATAATAAAGCTAATAAAGATAACATTATTTTTATTAAAATAATACAATTAATTAACAAATGAATAGTTATCAATAAGCATACAATACATACAAACTATAATAAAAAAAATATTAGACAATCGTAATAGTATATAATAATACAATATGTTATGTATAAAATAAGTATAATAACAAGGTTATATATTATTGTCTAAATATTTTTGGCGTAGTGAAATATTATTCACTGTTTAGGGATTGGCTATAAAAATAATTCAGCAATCAACATCAGTACATTTTATACGGAGCATATGTGATGTAAGTATAAGCTATTAGGCCCAAAAATAGCTAATTATTTTGTGGGTATTAAAGTTTTCACCTAGTTCTTACTTCTTTGAATAATATAAATATTTATTTAATTTACTGATTTCCAATGAGCATGAATTGAGTTCTCATTCCCTACCTGACCCGACTAAATCGGGTAAATATTTTTTAATAAGAATATTCCGTTTTATAATCATAGATATCTATATTGGTTCTAATTGTACATAATATTATATAAAATTGGGTATATTCCGAATCAGGTCCACCCAAATTGGAATGGTGTATTGACTATTGAGTGAGGCCATGTCAAATTCATTATTTTTATACTACTTGGAAGGAATGGTCCTATAAATTTCTATATTATCTAAATCATAAGAGTATTCGCTATAGTAATATTATTATAGATTCAAAATTTCAATATGTTGTATATGTATAGAAATAATAACTATATAAATTCGAATAAATAATTTTCTGTAAAATAAAAAGAATTATACGATCCACATATCAGTAATCTGATGGTGGTATATAATAATATATAATAGGTGTATTTAATACCTATTCATAAAATATCAAATTTTATTCTGAATTTGTTACTTTTTTATGTGTTATTATTATTATCTATTTTTTGTTTAATAATCAGCTGAAACTTGGCCGTTATTGGTGCCAGCAAATTCGAAAGAATATCCATTACCGAACGAGTGCGGTTCTCGCTCGTTGCTGTTAAACGAGCCGTCTTCTTTTTGCGAATTCTCGGCACTTACGCCATTATAAGCTGCACGAATTGGCGATGATGGCGCCCGGAATGGATTGTGACTACTATAATCTCCGGCTCCGTCGAAGGCCGAAGATCCATCATCCTCGTACCTGGTGGAAGCTAACTCGGCGCTATTTTCTTCGCGCACTCTGTAGTGTTGTTGAGGTTTCGAAAACTTGGACTTGTACGGCGATGAACCAAAAGCTTCGCCGCTATTGATATGGTCGAATTTTCCGACGTTGTTCAAATCACCTCTGCTAAACTGAGAACCCGGTCCACCGGGTGCACCAAATAATCTGTCAAATAAATAACACGAGTATGTAATGTATATTTAATATATTAATAAAATTATAATTATATGTTTTATACTATCACAAGTCCACAATGTATCATATCAATATAATCATGTAGTAGCATAATTAGGAATTATTCTGGGGGAGGGGTTAGACATTTTTTTATAAAATAGACATATATTCAAATACAGTAGTAACTGGGAATACTGTTTGTATATATAGGCTGTGGGAGATATAAATCCCTCATCAACCTTAAATTACGCCACTGATATCATGGGCATAAGTAGAATATTCTTTTAGGGAAGGACATTTAGGTTAATAAAAAAAATATAGTGTATAATATAAAAAAAAGCAGGAAGGTCGATTTTTGTGGATGTTCTGGTCGAAATTAGTGATTTATTATAATTAAGATATTTGAATGCAATATGATGTTGCATTAGAAAATACATTTCTGAGCGAAACTCAATATAATACAATACATTATACTGATAAGCCATTTCAAAATTTTACCAAGTGTGTAAACTACCAATGTGAATACTCAAAAAAATGTCAAGTCCCTACAATCAAAACTAAATTAGTTATCACGAAATAAAATCTTTAAAATAATAAAATTCGTTATTTTCAATTCTACTAAAGATTATAATTTGAAAATTTTATAAAAAAAAATATAACTTACTATTTTAAAAATATTTTGGAAACAGATTAGGTATAATAGGTAAATATGAGTAGGCTTCAATAAAATTTTCAATCCGTTAAACACAAAAACGCATATAATATTAAATATGTTTGTAAAAAAATTTAAAGCTCTATACTTGGCCATAAATTCAACCATTTAAACATTTACCTGTGTTAATACTAAAATGAAATTTCAAGTCTCTATGATCAAAACTTAATTAGTTATCACAAAATAAAAAAATTGTAAACAATAGAAATCGTAATTTTGCTGATTTTCCGCCATTTTTCGGCAATTTTTCCTCTCTCAAGGAAAAACTATTGAGAAATTCGAAAAATGAGCTAAATAATGTACTAAGTAGATGCAATTTTCTACCGAAAGTATACTCTATTCGTGGTAATCGGACTATTATTTCTTCTCAAAATCATGCTTTCAGACATAAAATATGAAATAAAACATAGTAAAACCAATACATACTTGCTTCGCTCAGAATCTAAAACCAATAATTACAAAAGGTGTTTGACTAATCGGCACTCCTCCACCCTATATCTAATAGAGTGTACATAGAATTTGGATACACTTTAATTGTATTTATTATTTCATTAGCAAGGTTAATACTATATACTTTATTGCGCTAATTATAATAATAATTAAAATAAATAAATAAAGTTACAAATTTTTTATAATATTTAATAACTATAATTTTAATTAGCGCGTATCTAATAACTGACTATAGTGACTTTTGTAGATTATTATTTCAGCAGTCCACACTAAGTGTTCCTATTTATGCGGTGGGAATGTGGGATATAACTGCTTTATAAGTTAACTAATATTAAATGTATACCCTATATATATATTAATCATCACATTGTTTTATATTATTATGGTAATTATAATTATTTTTGTAAAAAATCAATATTTATATCAAAATTAAATAGAAGCATAATAGAAATATTTCATTAATTTTAGAGTTTTCCGATTAACTATACCATAATGCTTTTTAATTATTATAACCATGATCAATACTTCTAAAAAAAATCTGCGCATTGAAAAAAATCAACGTTTTTCATAAGTTTGATCTTTAAGATGAGACTGGGGATATTGAATACAATATTACATTAAACGAATTCAGTTACTACCGAATTCCAGTTAGTAAGACAAATAATTATGTAATTAAGATATTTCTCGGACAATTAAAATTATTATTTATACATAATAGGAGAACATATTAATGTATAGTTTTATATAATAATATAATTATATGATAAATCAGAATTTTTTATATTATATATATATATATATATATATGTATATATTGTGGCAGTTATGCTATCCTTTGTGTCCGAGCATTTAAAGACCATTTTGTTGTGATTATAAATTATGTTTCAATAATTATATATAGTATATCTTATGATTTCTCAGTCGTTTGAAACGTACATTATTGTATCCGAACATTAATAAGTATTATAATAATAATTATCATTTTATTAATGTTAGGTGTCACAATATTATGTTAACGTGCAATTACTTATTTTTCCCGGACGAACTACGGGCAGGCGACGGTGGAGCGTAGGCGGCCGATGACTGCTGTTGAAACGGTACCGCAGATACCGGGGCCTTTGGTACGTGGTCACCTTGCATAATACGGAATCCGTCTTTGCCGGCCGTGTACTTGACAGTGATTTCCTTACCGTCGGGGTCCGTGTACGAGTACGCACCGATCCGGCTCCCGTCCGGCCGGATGGACTCGCCTTGCCGATGACCGTTGTCTGAGGCGAACGCGTACTGGAACCCGCCGTCTTGTTGGAGTGCCTGTTTGTGCATTAAAATCACTGGCAGTTGTTTGTGGTTGGCGTTGCCGTTGGCTTCGCGACCGCGATAATTAAACACCGGTTCGTCGTCGCCATCTAAACCCGCGGCGGCAGATGACGCCGCGAAAACACCGATCAACAGTAGACTTATCGACATTGCCGCCCTCGACTGCTTCTAATAAAAACAAAATATCCCTATCAATTAAACCGTACGCGTTGCCCAGAAAATTTTAATTTTAGCTCGTAAAAACGTCTATAGGAAAAGCGTTAAAAATAATTGAAATTTAAAATTAGATTTGTTAGAAAAATTAAAAATTAAAAATTTGAAAGATAAAATTTCATAACGATGGGTCGATAAAATATAAACATTTTGGTGAGCCGAATTTATCAAATCTATACTCCTGTACATCATCACGCTAACATAAAATCTGTAATTGCACATTTGCATGATACACGGGTATTAAATAATGTTTTCGATTAAATGTTAACGATATGATCATTATATAATACTTGCAATGTAGAATAATTATAATATAATATATAATATTATCCATTTTTATACTATTATTATTATTAGTAAATAGAGTCGACGTCTACCGGGTCAACAATAGTTCTTTTATTGCTATACTTATTAGGTTTATTATATGAAATGTTTACGTCATAGACAATTTATTTAAAGTCGTGACTCGTTAAAATAGTCATTTGAAACATTAACATTGTTATCACACTGTCACTTATAATACACATTGTCATGGACAAAGTTGGAAATCACTAATTATGCCAGTAGATATTATAATGTTCAATCAATGGGTTCAATCAATATTATGTTGCAGTGTATGCGTACTACAATATCCGGTTAGATAGTAAATTTGTAGGGGATAGGTTATCGTTACCTAAATTTCAATAAATGGCCAATAGGGCAAATAACACTTTAAAAATCATTATTTATTTAGATCTCTGTAAATTATTACGTTAGCAATTAGTATTATTAGGTTAATATACAATTGTCAATATTTAATAATATTATTATGCAAAAAATATATACTATTAGTAGGTACGATATACAATTTTTAGATTCCTGTGTTATGTTTGCATAATTTATGTACATAAAATTAAACAGAACATTATACAATAATTAACGCTGTACTCGTATTTATATAAATCGAATTAGCATAGACAAAATATTGCAAGCAAATTAAAAATTAAATATTAATTATACTATTCTGTATTTTTAAACATATTATATATAAGTAATTTATATTATTTATATACTAGGGCTAACTTATACAAACTAATGTCGTAATGGACAACGGTATAAAAAATTTAATTAATTGGATATCAATGATACAAATGACATTCAATAAATAATGTATTTACCTATATTTAGGACTATAGGGCATAAACTATTGTCAAATAGATAATTTCGTAATTTATCGAAAACTAACAATGGAATTGGTAATCTTGGTGACGAAAGTCGGACAGTCACAACAGGTACCTATAATACATAAGCCGTCTAGGTGTATAATTTTACGTACCTATATAGAAAACTAATATACAATATTATAAAATATAGATAATACGATATTATTCATATATTATTCTGTTATAATAAAAATTGCCACAATGGTCATTGATCAAGATTCTTTTCTGATTATTCTGTTCGAGCAATACAAAACTAGACAAGTGTAGGTATTCTATTATTTGTACCTGTGTTTTTTACATATATTTTACGTGACCTAAAGTTAATTGACCAAATTATTTCTCACTTTTCCTATAAAATACATTTATTAGATTTATGTAAAAGGATAATTATTTGTATACTGTTATGGTTGTAGAAAAATGAAATTGATCATTAAACGAATTTTCCGGATTATATCAAAGTATAATATAATATAGGTATACATATTATTACAACTGTCGTAATATAGAGTAATAATGCAATAATATCTCAATATTATTGTTGTTATATACATGTATGTAGAAATATAATGATAATGGTGAAAAAATATTCTATATAGGTAGGTAGTATGAATAAATGGATGTGTAGTGAACCGTGCACGCATGATGTGGTGACGGCGGTTATATTTTGCGCAACGATATTACGGCAGTGGTCGTCGTGGTTTATAACGACTAACAACACAGAACAGTCAATGGCAATATTCTTTTATTGTATAATATGTTATTATAATAATATAATTTACCAAACTTAGTTTAGATAGATATATAGTAGTGGGCAATATATTTGGGTAAAATATTAAAATCATTGGTAAAATAATATTTTTTTTTCATGTGTTTGTACCTATGTGCTATATATTATGTATATTGTAATATCTGTGCCCTATATAATATGATACGTTTAATGGATCCACACACGGATAGTTCATTAAACTAAACTAATAGTATATTTTATAAACCTGGTATTATATGTTATGTATTTGTGTATATTTTAAACTTTAATCCATTTATTACTTGATAAACATAAAATAGTTTATTAAAATTATATTATTTCTACGATTAGTAAACACCGATCAATATACTGTATTCAAAATATAATATTACTCACCCGGAAAAATACAACGAATTTATTTTGTCACAATAAACAAATAATACTTGCATTATATTATTGGTAAATACTAAACTATATTTTTTAATGCGGGCGGTTTAAGTAACAAAACGTCAGTATCCATGTTATTTTTTTTTATAATATCTATCTATATTATAGTATACGAGTTATTTATGGATAATATACCCACATAATTATAAAATATTATTTCATAAGTATATATTTGTAATTTGTTACTAGTGTCACATTATGAGTCATCCTAGTTTAAATAATTCAACCAATAATTCAAATCAAATCATAATTATTGCATGAAAAATATAGTTCCCAATCTCAGTTATATCCTTCTATATAGTATATTATTAACGTCACCCTGAATTCTGAATTCTTTTATTATTTGAAGTATGAGCTTATTCGTGAAATTATAATAATATGTAAAAATGTTTAAAAGTTTTGAACGATAAAGTTAGTTTATTATAATTATACCTACATACGTATATATATATATATAGTGCTATAATTAAGTCTAAACATTTACATTTTTGGTAAAATAATTATTTAGCGATAAAATCATTCTTTAGTTCTTACAATAAATATAATATTCCTACGAATTTGTTTGTTGGATCTTAAATTTATTACATTTGGATTTATTATAGGAATATATTTTAATTGATTTATTGCTATTGAAGAATATACTTTGTAACGTGTAGTTCAAAGACAATAGATAATATTTAGCTATGGAATTAAAATTTCACGATTCCTAATCTGCAGTTTTTATTTATTTACGTTTTCTCCTAACTCTTATAATAATTTAATTTAATTTTAGTGCAATATATAATAGTTTAGTCGTATAGAAATTGAAATCAGTTTAATAACTATATCGGATAATTGGGTACCTACATATAAATATATTTTAAATATATCAAATTATAAAGTATATCTTACCTTATTATCTATTATTCTTATCTATTCTTATTCTTAATATAAGTAACTCGATTATTGGAACAATTTTAAAAATTGCAATTATTTAATAAATAATAATAATACAATGTAGTGCAATTATACAGTTTTTATGAATACGTACAAAGTGTTCATTTTTACCCACAATGATTTATTTTTATTTTTATTAATCAAAATAAATATTTTTAAAAAGTTAAAAATTAAAATGTATTAAAATTATCAACGATTTTACAGTTTAAATGTTTTAGTTTAGTGCATATGTTTTTAAAATACTTTAAAGTGAGATGAATATTTTTAAGTAAATATTTTAATACAGAAAATATACTAAAAAATGATCCAAAGTGTTATTGATATAACTATAAAATAAGTACAGTAAAGTTTAATAATTGTTTTAACTTACGATATTTATACTTGTCATACTTTTGTAATGTAGTAGATTTTTCTTTATTATCTTAAGAAACAGCTATTGGTTAACTAGGTATTTTAGTATAAATTATATAATTGTTTATTACAGTAAAACACTAAGGTTTTCATAAATTCAAAAATATAAAAATAGTTATGCGAAACTGATTGTGGAATTTGTATTATGATATTTATTTTGTTGTTGTCTGTTTTTATAATAGGACCAACAAACCAAAACCCCACCACCTTAACCATAACCACTACCAAATTATGATCGTTACAATAACCTTATTATATTAGATAGGCGATGGAAAATAGTACACAATTTTAATGTATTGTATAACAACAATAACAATAATAACAATCATAATTATTATAATAAAGTGTAGATACTAACTTATTAATTAAGATTGAAATTATTTGTTTTATTGTGATGTCATTTCATATGTTTCTAAATATATATGATAATTTCGTATGTGCATTATAAATACTGAATACTGAATAGCGATAGTTTAAAATATTATATAACATTTTTAAATTATATGAGTATATACATTTAAAAATAACAATTATGTAATTTTTATAAAATGAAGTCTAACGATAAATGTCATTTTATAAAAGACTTTTTTGATTATTTACGTATGAATCACTTATAATGCAAAATTTAAATTATATATTTTCAATATATTATTATGAATTATATAAATAGTAGGTATAATTAAGATAATAGGAAGTTTTTGATAATAATTGTGATTTTTCACTATTTTTAGAATTATTTTTTTGAAATTAGTTTATGTATTAATATTGATTTCTTTAAATTTAAACAAATATAGGTTCCAAGTTCACCTGTATATGTTTTAAAGTTATTTAAATTATATAAATACTGTAATTTATACTTATAAACTTGTATTTATTTATTAAAACTGAATACTGTTTTTTTTTAATTTAATCTAATTTATTAGAAGTTTCAATACTTTTTGAATATTATAAATTATAATGACAAATTATATTATTATATCTTTATAGTTAAATACATATTATATGATTTGGCTAGATATAACCAGACTCTTATAGTGTATACAAATAAAATACCGTCACTAAATCAATAATTAAAAAGAAAATGTTTTCTAAAACAAATATCCGCATTACATAGAGTTATCAGTTATATTATGTGTTCCAACTTCCAATGTACATAATCTAAAGGAAACTACGGTATACAAGAATACCAAATACATATTATGCTAATATGGTATTAAGTGTTATTATGTTAGGCTAGAGTACATAGTAAATACAAATATAAGCACTAACACAAAACCTCATCAAATCACTGTGATAGTTACTTATCGTAGTTATATTATCTATTGAATACAAAATAGTATAATATAATAAAATAGGTACCTACTTATATCTATAATTCCCATGAAAATATACTATAAACTATAATGTATTTTATAATATTAATCTATTAATAATATGAAGATCTTTAAAGTATTAATGAGTTATTTTTGTCAGTAAAAATATTATCATGTATATGAATAGGCCATGCAAATAAAAATAATTTATTCAATTTTTTTTTAAAAATTTTTCAAACGAATGTATCTTTGTACGTATAATAATACAAAAACTGTGTAATTTAAATAGATCTTAAACTAAGTATAACTAAGGTATAAGATCTATGGTAATTTATTGTTTTTCAAATGGGACATACGAGTAGGTATGTGAAAATATTATCAATTGCATTAGATAAGGTGTAGAAATATAACATTGTAGTCAGGTAGTTATTGCATTACCAAATTTTCGTTATACTTATGACTATAAATATAACATATACATATAAGACGTGTGTATAAAATGTGTACAATCTTTATGTAAAACGAATCGTATGTATAATAAGGTAATACGTACTACGTACACTAGTATAGTACACTACGTCTGTATACCTTATCCATTTTGGCTATTACGCAGTCTAACGAACCATGAAATATCACACTTTTATGCTATAGGTTTCTATATCATATCATTATTGTATATATATAATATTAAAAGCATTATATCGTCATCAGACACGAAATCATATGCGTATTCAGACTACGCAGTCATATATACTCAGTGTCAGATTTGTACCAGAAAACTACAGTTATTAGTTATATCATATATATTAGTAATTTTGATAGTTATGTGTATATTAGAAATATATTGGTACCTACCTACTGTAAAATTTAAATATATCTAATTATAGCATATGAGACATGTCGCATGTGGATAATCATATAGGTATTTTAGTTTTTAATTTAATTCCATATTATAATAATAATTGTACATAATCATGACTGTCACGGTATGCTACAGCAAATGATTTTTATCTACTCAATAATAATAAAATATAGGTACTGCAGTGAACATTCGAAAAAAGTACAATTTTCTGTTTTTGTTTTACTTTTTACCGTATATTATTATTAATAATTATTTGTTATAATATACATTTTTAATGTCGTTTATGATTTATACAGTACCTACCTATATTACATATTAATAATTACTTAATTACATAATTCGAAACTAAATATATTCCATATTATAATCATAATAACTAAACAAGATTATGTTATGATATACTTGTCCACATTCTCATATTGTATTTTGGGTTAGGTGCGGTGGTGATGCATTTGACCGTACCAATTTAAATTTAAAAGGCTGACATGTGTGTGTTTGATCCCAGGTAATATCCAATGACTTGTTGGGGGTAAAATTAATTATTGTATTAAAATTATTTGTATTATAAAATTAATATTTATTCTTTTAACATTAACTAAACAAAAAGAAAACAAAAAATTTCCTTAAAGTGATAGTATATAGATTATTATTAGTTAAAAAGTTTGAGTTAACAAACAAATTATTCATTTGGTTGTTTTTTTTATGATAGTTTGTTATTTAAAAATTTAATTTTTAACATACATTCTAAGTAGGCACTTTGATTTGATATATATATATTTTAAATTTAACACATTATAATATTATAAAGTGATTCATTTCAACACTCGTGTATTTGACAACATATTATACATATGTTTGCATGTTAGGAATCATAATGTTGCGCTAAGAATATTTGCTGACCTGACCTACTATAAAATTCCGTGTATGCCTATAATGTTTGATTTTATAAAATATGAATAACTTATATTACTCTTGTTTTTACTATGGCACGGATTTAAATGAAAAATGCATTTTTTTTTTCTGATGCCTTAAAACATTACTTTCTAAGCTCATAGTTTAATTCATACATCAAAGCATTTTTTGACGTTTTTATTTTTAAGTCATTTTTCGCATATTTTATAAGAATTAATACAAATTTGGATTAAATTACCTCACCTACTAAAAAAAAAAAAAAAAAAAAAAAAAAAAAATAACCTATCTAAAAATTGTTTTTCAAATTTTATCTTTATATTATTTAAAATTTATACGTAATAACTACGGCATTTCCACTAGGGTTACTAAACTAACTTATCACAGGGTAAGTACACTATATTATTGAAATAAGGCATTTTTCAGATATTTTTAAAATATTTTATTATTAGGTATGTAAAAAGAAAATCTTAGGACATTTTTTTAATATTTGAAGTGCATTAAATTATGCTTCTTTAAGGCATTTTTCTTGTTTTTTAAAAAATTTAAATCCGCGCCCTAATTATTATTTATTAGTCATATAATTTAGTTTTTTTTTTAAAATAATGAAGTAAACAATTATCTATAATGCAAACTATAAACGGTCTAACTATATTGTTCGGCATTGACCGTTTCTAATCTGATCTAGATTATATATTCTACCATTTCTACTATTCTCGTGGAAAAGTGGTGCCTAAATATTTTGTGCTCTCTAAGCTTATATATTTATGTTAGTCAATTTTGCATTTTAGTTTTTGGTTGTCAAGACGTTTTAAATCCGTCAGTTGTACACTTTATAAACTAAGTAAATTTATTAAATAAACTTTGCTTTCTATTTATATAATCTCAAATCTGTTATATTGATAATTGATTTGTCAGAATATTTTAATAGTTATTATATAATTAAAATTAATATTATTATAATTGCTCAATCAAGTATTAAAAGTATATTGAAGTATAATGAAGAATACTTTTTTTAAATAGACAGATACCTACTAATTTTTAAATATTAAAAATTAGGTATAAAGATTTACTAAATACTTTTAAGTACGTTTTATATTATAAAATTTATACTGTTAATACTTATAGGATAAAAAATATAGTTAAGATACAAATGAGGATCAATAAAAATCAAAACAATAATTAAGAACTATAATAAATTTAAATTGTTGAATATCAATGTATTATACCTATAGCAACATAAATTAATAAGAAATATTCAGTATTCTAAAATATAAAAACTAAAAACAATTGAAAATGCTGATGTTGAAACTTAATAAAGTCTTGTTGAATTCTTCAACAAAGTCAGTCAATTCTGTCTTCTTAGTAGTTGGCAATACATTATAATTGAGTTTACAAATTACAGCCTTGCAAACTGAAAAGTTATTTGTATACGGTGTATAATAATTATATTACATATTTCTGAATGAAATCAGTCAATCTCGTTTACATTGTTCAATATTAAATGTTTGACGCAATATCAATATTGTCAACGATAATTTAGTTTTTTTATTTAATGACAATTTTAAACTTAAAGAATAATAAATTATTATAAATGACTATTTCAATTTGATAGTTATAAAAAATGATATAAGTAAGTTATGTGATAAATATGTACTTGGTACTTGTTAGACAATAATATAATAATGTATATTATGTAAAAATAAACTACAACAAATAAAATATAAATGTTAAAATATATTTGTATACAATTTTAAATAATTTATATTGTAATTGTAAATAAATATTGTTAATATAAATTGTTTGTTTAACTAGTTTTCGATATGGGGATTACAACAATCGTTCTATTGCAGTTTAAAATATGATTAATGTAATTAATAAAATTATTATTGTTTTGAATATGTTATACAAATGTTTCTAAAATAGATATTGTATTTAAATATACCTATAGACACCGGATTAATAGGTATAAATCAAATAATTTATAATAAAACAAAATTCTAGTATAGGTAATTCGTAATATAATTTTATATTATTATTACTATGAATACTATAGTTGATGTTAGCCGTACGAAACGGTGTACCCCATGTTGGCCATGAGAGAGTCCTTCAGTGCGGGTTTCAGTGTGCGTTCCATGTGTTTTGCTAAAAGAGATCGGACTCCGCGGACAAACACGTCTTCCATTTCCATGAGTAGTTGGTCTTGGGTTTGCTGATGGTGATTGTTGGATGAGATTACGGTCAACAAGGGATGCTGCAGGGGAGGTTTTTTGGGATATTGTATTCGCCGGAGTCTCGGTTCCGGACTAAAAACTGCCGGAGCGACAAAACCGGCGGAATTGAATCCGGAGTTGGCAACGGGTGTATCATTATCGGCGGCTGGTGAGGATGACGACGATGGGCGCCGGCTGGTAATTCGTTTGTCGCTGTGTTCGGTTGACTCCAAGCCGTCGTCGTTCATGTCTATTTCAAAGCTTCCTCCAGCGAGACCACTGGTTAATATCTCGTCACTGCTACCGCCACCCCTTTCGTCCTCAGCGGACAGGAACTGTTCGAAATTATCGGAGGACGCGGAAACCGCGGCCACCGGTCGTTCCCTATTTCCCGGGAAACCCGCAGCTCCACCGACACAGTTGTACGAATGGACGCTGACATAAGCACCCGTCGGGTTATCCAAGGGCTCTGGATCGATAAACGTTGCCGTGGTCCGTATGGTCATCGTGGGCGTAGCCGTCAGACGATTGGGCGGAGATTTTTCCGGCATGGTCAGCGGCACGGCAGTGAATCCCAAACCGGCTCTGGGCCTAAGTCGTAACGTCATGTCACATCCGGTTTCGACGGGCGAACTACTCCCGCCGCCGCCGTTGCCGTATAAAAGTCGCACAGAACCCGATACCATAAGGGTACGGTCGAAACGCATGCGAGCTTCGAGCGTGTTGCCCATCGGATCGTACCGGCACCCGTCGACCTGGGCCCAAAAACGATCGCCGTTGCCCGCATGGTGGTGGACACCACCACCGGGTGACGAGGATTCTGCAGTAATGGTGTCACCGTGCGACGGCATGACCTTGGCTCGCATTCCGGTCACGTACATCTCCGCTCCGGGCGCGGTACGTAATCGTTGGTGTAACGCGTATCCGGACAGGTCCATGAAACCGGGCGACGGCGCGGCACCGGTATGACGTCTGTTACCGTTTTTGGTGCCTGTTGACGATGACGATGCAGACACCATGTCGCCGAGTGCAGACTGTACGCGGGCCACGCAACGGTTGTCGGCCGATGTCCCGTAATGGTTTATGTTGGTTATCTTGGGTGCGGCTGATCGCTTGTCTACCCGATGGCCACTCTGCTGTGTCGATGGCAACTCGGGCAACAGATCTTAAAAAACAAAAACAAAAACCTCATATAAACTACTTAGCTAAACCGACTCGATTGCGAATTTTACACATTTTGCAATATAATATAGTAATACTATGCTATAGGTATAGACACTTATAGTATTACGCATTTACGCGTATTCTTAATTGGTATTAGGTATTATGTTTAATTGAATCATGCGTATAATTTATCGATCACGCGATTATTTTAGTGTCCCACTTAGTACTTACTTCTATTGTCCGTGTCATTGATGTAGTCGGAATATATATTTTGTCGAATCGGTCGATAATCGATATTGCTTAAAACTGCCGCTAATGAACCGAAGCCGCGTCCGTGTTCTGCAGCCGGCAGTGACATTACCAATAAAAAGGTCCATATTTTAAGCGCCATCTGTCGATTAAACCAAACAATAGCCTAATGAATTGCAATATTTGAATAACGAAAAGTCGATACCATTGATAATATTTATGTTAATCCGATTCCAATTTATTATAACAAGAACAACTTTGCTTATATTTATATTATTAAATTAAAACAGGAGACGGGTGCACATGACATTCTAGAATTAAAACATTAACAAAACTGTTTGTTATTTGTTATGAAAGTGGAATTTAGTAGATATAAATCTAAATAATATTATTTTAGTCGTACCTAATACAAATTACGACTTTACGTATGTATAATTACAATGCCTTCGCGATATAGATCAAACAATATATAAATAGGTACTGCGCAAGACTGCGCAAGTTTCCTATTAAACAATCACGATGAAATCGCATTCTAAATGTATTCTAATAGTGACTAGTGTTTGCTATTATCTTGTGTTGTATTCGTATAGAATTTACAGTAGTAACTGGTAAATACGTTCGTATTAGTAAATTATAGTAAAGCATACGCGGTGAATTCCAATTAATTTAATTGCAATTGAAAGAAAATCGATCTCATTTTATTGCAATCGTCCAATAACATTAGTTATGGAATGTTGGATAATTTATAATAAATCGTAAGGTTTTTCATATCCATATTCATAACAATACTCATAAAACCTATTGAAAAGCGCAATGTAATAAAATATGATGCCTGATGTGTAGTTATTTAGATCGCAAAGATATTATTGCAAAAGAAAAATTATTTAAAAATTATAATTAACTCGCATGTACCTTATTTACAACTCATTTATATTATATATATATATACATAATATAAATTTCGTTTGCTAAATTACAGACCTGCAAAAGTGAAAGAATATTTGAGCGGATGCGAACTGTTAAGTGGCCGTTGGATTGCAAAATGCGCGAATGGACGAGACACGACGAAACTGTAGAAAACCGTAGGGTACACTATTATACCAGGTCGCGTTGCAGATTTTATGATGATCGAAGAGCCTAGGTACGATACCCAGGTAGTGGTGGCGGTGATGGTGGTGGTAGATAGACCAGTGGTATTAAGAAGCCAACAGCAACAGCAGGTGACTGATAATATAATATAATAATACACAGCACAGTTTAATGCACTCTGTGGGATCAGCGAATGACTCCGTTTAAAACGGTTAGTGTGCCAAATGCGAATGTTAGACGGCAGTGGCAACGTTAATGAGACCGAGGAAACATAATATATGTATACATTTGATGTACGTAGTATTTTAGTGCACTGTTTTAGAGAATATAATATATATAATAATTAATGTGATGATTATACAGTATGACTTTTATTCTGGTGAAAATTCATATATGGTCTGTCGAATGCGGTTCCATGCGTGCTGCTTTTTTCCTATTGTTATTACTATTATATTTGTATGTAGCATAATATAAATTATATTATAATGCGTCTTAGTGTAATACAATAATACAATTTCATTAGAAGGCGTAGCCACCGCTATCGTTACTTTCGGTAACTACGACAATATTAAAAAAAAAACTTTTGTATTATTATTATTATTATTACACTACATTTATGTGGTTTTTTATCATTATGCACAATAATATTACTAAAAGACTGTCGTAAAAAAAAAAATTCACATTTTTGTGGTTCTATTAATTATTTGAATTAAAATGATTTATGTATTACAAAACTACTTATATACGTGTAAACACTTGGACGGGAAAAAAAACCTAAATGCGCTTTGCCGCTTAAACTTATAAATATTGTAGTTTATGTTTCAAAAAAAAAAAAAATATTATTAATATACGAGTGTAATATACGTTTAGAATGCACAATTAATAATTATTGTAAATTGTTAAATAAACGCATTGCTTGGTGCCTTGGAGACGGTGGCAGATCTAGAGATTATTCAAGGGGGTAAATTTTCGAAATTTGTATTTGCTTGAATGACTTTGTATAATATACATTTTATTCATATAATTAGTAAGTATAATAATCAGTAGTGTAGAAATACAGCATTCGTAGTAGCATTTGGTTATTTTCATTAATATTATTATCAATTTCGATAAGATCAGTAAAATATTTTGAAAAAATATCGACTCAAGGGGTGGGGGCGGCGATTATCCTATCGTTTTTGTTAAGTCTGTCACTGTCTTGAAACGTTTCTTATAGTCTTATGTATAAACATTTCTAATTTCATGGAACATCCAGCATCCTCTCAATCATTAAAATTTAAATTACGTAACGACCCTAACAGTTTCAAAAATAAACATCTACATATAAATGAGTAACTGGGTGATTAAATCAATAAAATATATACTATTTAAAAATGGATTAATAATTAAATTCTACATCGATGTCCGAGTCGGGTCGCAGATAATGGACATTTTGCAATGTATTTATTTAGTATTTGATTTCACGAAAACGACTAATACACGATATAATCTTTGTCCGTGAATTGAATATCCATTTCATGAAAAAAACGATTATAATATATGGATAATGTTATAACACGTATATATTTATTTATTTAACTCTATACATAGGTAGCGATATATATTATTACTATTGTTTTTAATATTTTTCTCTCTTTTATTTTATTAATTGTTGTTGTCTACCGTTTATTTAGTTACCTACATATGTTTTTAATCTTTAAATGAAAATATCAATTCAGTTATACATTCCGTTATTTATTTATAATATTTGGATATAGGTACACTATTATCGGCTTTAATATTTGCGTTTATGATTTTTTTTATGTTTTGCTTTTATTCTATTAGAAATACGAGTGTTTAATATTTTAATACGCAAATACAAAAATACGTGCAACGTTGACACGTACTCTAGTAGAAATGAGGTTATGGATATATAATTGTGTACTCTGCAAAATGCAGTTAAATTATAATTAAACAAATTTTAAAAAGCATTTTTGAACTCTGTAAGATGAACTTCATAAGATTGAAAATAAGATATATAGGCTAAGTAAGCAATAAAATAAGTTATTACATCAAATTACATTTCTAGTGAATTCGTTAAGATTGAAATTGCAAAGGTCGTTTTCTATATTAAATTTAAACCGCAAAAACAAATCTTGTTAATTAATTTATACGTAGAGTTTAATAATTATCGCGTGAGTGAAACCAAGACGGATGTAGTAATTATTTTGTCATTATTGTTGCGCACTAATTATTATCACTATTCTATGGACCAATAATCATTGTAGCCTGTAGGGTAGCAATTCAGTTTTGTGGTTTAATATTGACAAATTATACATTTTAACATTTTAGGTCTACTGTAAATTGTAACATTAAACAAAATTTATTTTTAATAAAAAAGAAAATATTATATATAATAAAGATTTTTATTGGTAAATTTTAAATGCATTTATATCATTAATTGTTTCTATATTTATTATCATATTATATTATACCTACATCATTATGAACCCAAATATTAAAAAAAGCGGGAAATTAATTTCTGGGCGTTCTTCCTTCGCCCCTTCGATCCTCGGAGATATTAGTAGTTTATTATAATTAAAATTTGAATGAATTGATATTGCATTCGAAAATACGATTCTGAGTGAAACTCAAAAATTGAGCTAAATAAAGTATTAAGTAGATACAATTTACTATCGAAAGCATACCATACTTATCAACCCATTATTTCTACCCAAAAAAGTGTCTTCAGACATAAAAACAACTTTGTAAAAGCAATACATTTCTCGTTTCGATCAGAATATAAAAATATAAACGTTAAAACGTTGGTATACGTTTATAGTTTTTTAAGTTTTATTTAATAGGTACCTCGTATAATAATCGATTATAAATATATCGTAAATAATGTGAGATTCTTAATTAGTTATCAGGTGTAAGATAATTAAGTACTGAGTTATTATTACTTATTACGATACAATCTAGATTAATTTATTCAAGTAAAACTACGTCGTTGTATGCAACATGCTTTCTCTACACATTTTAACATTGTATAATGTATAATTTAACATTAAGTATCACTCATTTAGATCTACAATAGAGCATTGTTTTAGTCAAAACAATAATATTATAATAATATAATAAATAATTATAAATTAAAACACAATAATATATTGTGTAGAAGATGACAATATTATTATATTCATTACATCATTTCCTCAATACGAACAAATGTGTACACTTATATTTAGATATTAATAAAAAGAATAGTTGATTATTTTGTATAATATACTGACTTGAGTCTTGATTACTAATATTATAAAAATATACAATATGCATTAAAATTTAAAAACCATTGTATAGAACATAAAACTGTATATGTATATATTAATTTAATTTGTGTACCTACGAGTTAAACTTTAAAGTCACAAAATTATTTTTAGAGTTTTTTATAAAACTCGTAAAATTCCAAAATAGTTTTTTCAATGTATCAACATTTGTTACAAACTTATCAGGTACCTACTATAAAACATATTCTAAGCAAAAATGAAAAAAATCTAAACTTTTAAAGAGATTAATATTTGGTTTTCTTCACTCACATCAGCGCGACATAGATCATCCTGGATAGTACCGTAATATATTGAAATTATAATCAATTAATAAAATATAATTATAAATTTCAGACATATCAATAATATTAATAATCTAGTAAATTTAAAGGGAATTTTTAATATTTTTTTATTTATCATATTTTAAATAATAGTGGTTAACAATGCCTCAGATTGGAAGGGACTTCATAAATATATTAAGTTAATTAAGAAAATGCATATAATATAATATATTTTGTATAATTATAATTCTAATACAATAATTATTATAAATTATTATAACAGTATTCACTGTATTTATGGCACCAACAATAAAAATAAGAAGTAAATACTTTGAAATATTGTATGAATGTGTATATTTTATATATTGTTAAAAGTTTAAAGGGGAGGCTTGAACTCCCTTTAATCCCCATATATACAGCCCTGGTGGTTAATGTTATATTATATTCAAGATAAAATAAATAGGCATACATAGTGAGTTTTATTATGATTTAGTTATCAGAAATGCTAAATAATTATTTAAATTTTTGTCAGGCAATATTTATAATAGTTGTTAGCTACTAGATCTGTAGCTGATCTACAGTGGGGAGGGGGAGGGATTTGGGGGTCATTCCTCCCTTGGTAGGTAAAATAAACCTTGTTTTGTAATATAAATTTATTATTTTATGTCTATATTAATAAAGTATACTTATACACAAGGCTTAAAGTGGGAAAAAATTCCAGGGGGGACTAATGTCTCCATATAGTTTTAAGCGTTCCATATATCATTTTATGTCCCCAGAGCATTTTGTAATGTGTAATTTGTTAAAGGGGACGCTTTTTAACCACCATTAGAGGTAGGGGGACTGAGTCCCCTCACGTCCCCCCCACTTTAACCCCTGCCTATACATATATGTATACACATATTTAATATCCCCATGAGAAAATCTTATATCCGCCACTGTCTTAGACCATATACATATATATATACACAAAAAATCTGATATGATAATTCTAGCTATATGTATTTTAATTTTACCGCACTCAATACACCCATTTTTGTCTATTGTACTTATTATAATCATGTGCTGCGTTTGTTACAGTGATTGCAGTGATTCATAAACGAAGGATTTAAAATGCTCCTAGTGCCACGTTACATGAACAGTAGAAAGCATAATGCAATCGATCGTAATAAAGTTATCAGCCGCGATCGAAAACAAAAAGTCGACGGTGTCTCGCATCGTCGTCAGAGGGAACTGCAAGTTGTGCGCGCTGAAGAACAAGCTTGTAAGCATACGGTGAAAAAGCTATGCGACGAAATGGCGGAAAACCAGAAAGCGCTGGACGCGGCTATCAGCGGGTACGAGCGTAGGAAAGCCGAGCTAGTCGAACGACAGATAAAGGCACACGAGAAGCTAGCGCTGATTCTTCAAAGCCGGTCCGCCGCAGAAATGTGCCGTGAGAAAATCGAGGATCAAGTGGAAAACGAACTTAAAGCGAAACGGACGGCCTGTACGGTGCGCGCTTACCGTCTGGATGCGAGATGGCGCCAGTTGTACAACCATTATCGCGGCTTCGTGGTGAACGTGTTGGGCGACGGCGATTCGACGTCCACTGCCACCGGAAATCCAAACCAATGTCAACCGTCCAACGTCGAACGGCGTCCGGCCACCAAATTTGGACGTCGTTTCTTCGCAGTAGCCGACAGATTCGGCGCTCAATACCGTCGAGAATCGCTCCGCACGTCTCAATCGCTGCAAACACTGATGTCCGGATATCTACGGGAAACCTTCGCCGGGAACGCGAATGCACGGCACGGCGATGGTTCCGTTCGGGGAACGTTTCGTCAACCGTGCCCGACGGCGACGACGGTACTCGACAAAGCCGAACCGGAACGAGTATTGGAAAAGCTACGCGTCATGCAAGAGCAGTGCGCACGAATCGCGGAACGCGTGCGAAGGCGAACGGGATGTCCGATCGCGCCGCTGGCAGGAGACGTCCACGTGGACGGCGAACGTTCGCAGAGCGATCTGTTGGAGGCGGCACGGCACCGGGTGGCGGCGGTCAGAGAGTACATGAGAAATATACGCGAGTTGACCGATCGCGCGGTGGCGGACGTGAGACGTGACAGAACGGAATTGCGAAAGATGTTGTGGCGAACGTACACGGTGTGCGTTGGTCGGATATCGCAACCGGACAACAACTCGTCGTACACCGTCGCGGAGATTGCCGGTCGTTTGGAACGGGCGTGTTTCGACTTGTTCACTCGACTGGACCGGGCGTGCGATACCGTTGGCGGAACGAACGATTGCGGCAGAGACGACAACCAGAATCGATCTACTCGTCTAGATGCAGTGACGTTGTGCTTGCGCGCGGTGCAAACGCATCGGTCGAACGCCGTTCGCCGGGCCCACGAAGTGGCGTACCGCGTGAAAGATTTCCACAAAGCAGTCACCCGATTGCTGTTGGCGACCGCGGCAACGTCCGTCACGACCAAGCATAAGGTGGCCAACACGGTGAGTCACCCCCGCAAGGACAACAGCCGCACGCGATCGCGCGTCCAATTCCGTTGCAATAAGTCACGATCGACAATGGCAACGAACAACAAGGTATCGCCGTTAACGTCGTCCGAATCACGGTTACCCGATGGGAAGGTCAGCGATTTCGGTATGTCGCTATTACCGGCGGTAACTGTCGCGGCCACTGTGGAATCCGTCACAAATGTAGTTGCATTATCTGAAGCTTCAATGGACGTACCATCGACGTCGAACGCAACCGTCACAATGACAACGAACCCGGTTACGATACTGTGTCCTCCATCTATCGGTATCATAGAATACGAGTAAAACATGTGGTCAATCTTACAGTATATTATATAAGTCTACACCTATGAAGGAATATATAACATTATAATATAGTACATGAATATACGATACAGAGTTATTTCACGACAAGTAGGTAGATCAGTGACGACTGTCGTATCTGTAATTCCAAAATTGTTTAATGAAGAAGCCAACCACACCTAAGTTTTATAATATGTGTAATAAAATTATAACTAAAGTCGATGGAAGGTTCTCTACACTACTCTTTGAATACGCACTACTATATAAATAATAATTTAGATGATAATATATGTGTACTTTGGATGTTTGGTTGATTTTTTAGATTACCTACCAAAATATTATATATTATCGCACACCAATTATAACACTTAGCCGTAAAATTAGTTACTTAATTATATTTTGTATTTAATTTTACGCAATATTAACTATGGACGTTATCTGCATATCACATATGTAAACACTAAACATAACAGCTTAGTGTAAGTAATTGTGAAATTACATACAATTTCATTTGTGTAATTTCCTGTGATAAGCAAATTGGTTTATTAATATTTATGAATTTACGTAAAAAGTTTTATATCTATATTATTAATACCTAATAATTATGGATATACAATTAAAAAATCAACATAATATAATAACAATTAGGAAATTAAGTATAAGTTATGTAATTAATAAAATGCATATAAAAATCTATTAAAAATCTATTAAAAATTATCATTGTTTGGTCTCTCAAACAATTTGTAGGTAACAATTTTTATATATTATACTCGTATATATTACATTGATTTCCTTGGTTTATCGTTTAAATGTATCGTACCCAGTGTTGTGCAAACATAAAATAAGTATTATCTGTAAGATAATATATAACATCACTATACTTTATCTAGATAATAGATAAATAAAAACGTTTATCTAGATAACTAATAACTAATAAATAATAATTAATAACAAATACGATTGTTACGTTTCTAGATAGCTACACAACTAAATATTTGCATAAACTATTTAAAAAATTTAAAAATATTCAAACATAACTTCTTCTTCTTCCTCAGCTTTAAGAGCTATCGCTGCCATCACAAAACCTCTCCATTTCTCTCTATCATATGCGTCGTCAAAAGATGACTATTCTTCTCCGTTTTTTATATCTTGAGCTATAACATCCGCCCATCGGGTCCTTGGTCTTCCTAATGGATGTTTTTTTTATTTATTTTGCTAACTAAAACTTCTTTTATTATTTGTCTATCCACTCTCCAAACATGGCCGAACCATTCTAGTCGTGTGCTTTTTATATATGATATAATATTTGGCTTGATATATAACTCTTGTAGTTCTTGATTTTTCTTTCATTCATAATTTTGTGATTCTACATTGAAATTCGGACCGTATATATTTCTCAGCACTTTTCTTTCGTAAGTCATTAGTCGTTTGCTGTCTCCCTTAGTCAGTGACCATGTTTCACTCACGTATGTAATTATTGGTCGTAGATAGATATGATACAGTAGTATTCAAACATATCTACCTATATTAAATTCTAAATTCATAATTATATTCAATGACAATACAAAACAATTATATTATAATAGTTGTATAATTTTGTTGCAAATATAATAATAAGTTAATTTAATAATAAATGGTAAATAAAATATACCAAATGTATAGAAAACATTTATTTAGATAAATCTTATATTGATGAAATTTTTTTATCTAGATGAATTATTTAGATTAAATTATCTAAATAATGCACAACATTGATCGTATCTAGCCATCAAGTAAAATTAAATAATTTGCCGAAACTTAAAATTATATAAGTATAATGTTAAATACATATAATACTTTAATAAGGCTTTGAACATCATATTCATATTTAATTATATAAGAAATGGGACTCAATTACTTTTACGTTTCTTTTAATTTACCCAAAGTTTCTATACATTGAACTCGTAGATTTCTATTACTATCATATTATATAATCTTATAATATGTATATATAAATAGTTACTGTTATAAATAATAGTATTTTGTTGTAATTTACAATGGTTATAACCGGTAACAATTATCAAGAATTATAATACGTAAGTACTAAATGTAATATTCTCGTATAGTATTAAATATTAATTTCCGTGTATTCAGATAAAATTTCGGTAAAAAGTAATAATAATTAACGAAACACAAAGTCAATCTTGCATAAGCTCATAACTGTTAGATTAACTATTATACTAATTATGATAACTTTCACATTTTATTTTATAACAAATTCCATTAATTATTATTGTTGTCGAGCGTTATTATCAGCTATAACGTATGGTGTATCGTTTTCAATTTTCTATGTTTATTATTCATTATTATTAATTTATTGTAAAAAATATATTGTACATGTATATATGTATATATATATATACACACACACACATAAATTAGTTCTCTATATTTGTTTGTTAGTTCTTATACCAAATCCAATGTGAAGGTTTGAAATTTATAGTTATTGTATAGTGTTATGGTAGTAATATAACATACTATGAACAAATATCATTTTTGTATTTTAAAATAAAATATTTAATATAAGTACAATTTTTTTTACATTTCAATAGATACATTTACGCCCAACTGAACTATATTTTCCCATAATGTAAATAAAAATTTTAAAATATGAATCGTAAATTCGTAACTATCCTATTAAAATAGTAGTTTATTATAGTGTTTTATTATTTGTGTACTAACAAAAATTGATAACTATAACATTGCCTCATCTATATAATTGTCTGAGCTAAGAACTAATATAGTTATGTTATATTTATCTATTAATATAAAACAATTTATTATTTATTATTTATTAGTATTAAATGTAATTGAATATATTCGTAATAATACTATATACCTAATAATAAAATCACGAACTTAGTAATGTCTCAGTATCTATATAATGTGAATTAATTTTTATTTAAGTATTATTATTTATTATACATTAGAGTTTTAGTAAATTGGTATTATGTCAATATGTCATGTAGTCTTATGTTTTGGTGTCTAAGGTATAATGGTAGTCCTTACAAAAAATGTATTTTATAAAAGTGTTATGTTCAAAATTTACGAGTTTGAATGTTGTTTGAATAATTGAATACAATACAGGTAATAAGTAATATAAGCAATATACGTATAACTATTAAAATAGAACTATATACTGTTTTTTAAATTGTTGATATAAATTATAAGCTGATTAAAAATTCATTTAATTTAAACATTTTACATAATTACATTTCTCAATATCAAATAAAATTAATAAATATACATAGGTACAATTGGTAATAGTTAATCAGCATAAACTTATTTTTTTATACCGGCTTATTATTTATAAGAGAGTAATAAATAATAAATAATAGGCATCTAGTTTTTTCTTTTTACCACTACAACATGTCTACATGACCTGCATTATACGCATCGCTTTATTGTAAATCATGCCTATCGAATAAATACGAGAGTTTAAAACTTGTTGTGGTGAAGAAAGGTGAAGGTCAATATTATTATGTATTTAGTTAGCACTTCCAATACTTAATGATACTGTACAGTTTATAGTGTACACGTACAATATTTTAATACTATTTACTACCATGGTATATTTAGTTGTTAAATGTTTACAGAATCAAAATTAAAACATAAACAAAGATACACACGTTAAATACGTATATTTTGTGTAAAAGTACAATAATATATAGTAACAAAACATTAAAAGTTAAAAATATATATAATTAAAAAGCAAGATGATGCTATAGTCTCACTAAAAACCACACTTTCCCCGTTTGCCCTTCTAAAGAATTTTATATTATATGTTAAGCTTAAGCTAACGTAAGTAGATTACCATTTTAATAATAAATAATTATCACCGCTATATTGGGTGATTGATTAAAACTTTTTAAAAAATATGCTTTCATTCTATTTTCTTAAGTATTAATCAAACCACGTGATGAATACAATATCATTTTTAATATTTTATTCCAATAGGTATAAAAAATGATCCGGCCACAGAATTGAAGTATATGTTATATAATGTATGAAGTATACTTTGACCAATGATCACTGCAAATATATATGTATATATGTATATATTTATCTTCTTCTTAATTACTGAAAAGCTCCATTTATAAGATAATCTTTATATAAATATATTGTGTAAGATTTACATTAAAAACTGATATTAGTGAATGACATTAAAATTCAATTTATATAAGTATAACAGTCAATATAAACATATAAACATATAATAATAACATAATTTTAAACCATGCTTTATATACAAAAAGAATAAATTAAATTTATTTTAATTAAATTAAATTTTATATATAAGCGATTTAAATATTACATTCAATGGATTGCGTATTTATTTTATCATTAATTAATTATAACATAATATGTCATCTAACTAATAATTTGTTTATGTATACGTATACGGATACAGCATAGGTTTAGTAGCATAACTACTAAGTATTAAGTACTGAAAATTTCGCAAATTAACACAGTCCTTTCACAGTCGTCTAAAAACTCGTCATCATAACTTATTCGAGTTCTACGTATACAATAGCGGGCAATCGTAAGAATATAATGTATTCAAATGTTGACCCGTCGACGATGGAAAACCGTAAAACCGGATTTGTGTAAGGTTTGTCGAACATATAATATACCTACCTCATATCTAATGTCTGACTGTTATAATAATTTAGCCACCTATATATAATTATGTTTTATTTTTTTATAATAATTTATACGTATACTTAACCTACAGCTGTATACATCCGAAATGCGTTCTTTGTTATAGTTGATTTATATAATATGTAAACAGGGATGGGGATAGACGAAGAAACAGGTTTTTATATGAAAAAAAAAAGAAAAAAATAAGAAAAACGAAAATAATTATTATTCTTTAGACGAACTGTGATTACTATAATAAGATAATATACCATATATACAGTATAGTGTGTGCGGTCGTGATTCGATGGAATCCGGTTCGGCGATAGTCAAATATAGTCTCGTAGTCTCTCAAATATACTACCTATATAATATATTTTGAGTAGGTACCCTTAAAAAGAATAATATTAACTACTAAATTATAATAATATATATATAGTATATATAATATTATACGTTAATAAATTATACGAAGAAGCGTGATGCGCGCACGTAACAATATTATTATTATCGTCGTAGTCCATCGCGTGATCGGTACGGCGGCGGCGGCGGCGCGACACACATTCCGTGTACGTTATTATTATATATGCCGGCTGACCGGTCCACTCTACTATATATAGCGGAGGCGGCGGCACGGCGCACGCGGAGCGACTTCAAAATATACGTGGCAAGCGCGGGCACACGCTGACAGTGGACAAATGCGGTCTGTATTGTAAGTACGCGCGCGCGTGTGTGTATGCGTACGAGTATACGAATATTGGCGAGCACGTCGCGCATTTAATATTATTATAATAATTGTAAACAGGTAACACAATAACGCGGAGAAAACGACGACAATAACAATAGTAATAATGTTAAATTAATTTATGTGGGCCGAAGACGAGGACGGAATTCGTCAAGAGACAGATGAAATACGGACGTACGCTTGCAATATGAACGATCGATGCGATTGTCGTTATAATAATAATAATAATAATAATATTTCAGTTGTTGTACACGGCGACAGTGATCCGAGTGAAATGTGACGGGCGAATGTATATATATGATGACCCGACGATAAACAACATATTGTGGTGAATAGTAATCGACTTTATTAATGACGAGTGCCAAAATCGCCACACTATTATTTTATGTCATGTTGATGGTTAGTAGTAGATTCGCCTGCCTATAGCGTAGTAGTGCAGGGTCCGTCTTCAGGGGAACACATATTTATTTGCGTCGCGGATCTGCAGTACTGACCATTACAGACTAAGCGTATATATATATATTTTTTTTTTTCATATATTAAATTCTTGTTGTTGTACTATGTGCCCAAACTATTGCAATGGTTAATTTTTCGATGACATATTGCCCGTGGATATTGTCGCTACTGGCGGCAACGTCAGTTAGATGTGACATGACGACAATTCTACCCTTTGGTCATCAGAAAGACGGGGTGGTGTCAAAAATACTTGGATTTCCAGAGACGATTGCGCGCGCACTGGACCGAATACGCGTATCGACACACGATCATCAATTGCTGGAAGATTTGTGGTTCGAAAAGCTACACGATAACGTCGAATTTAATGCAAAACATTCGGCATTAAAGTCTCCACCGAGTAATCTTGTGGAGCTAGCAGACGCAGTTTTCGACACTCATCGATTATCGTGGCATAACGCTATAGTACAAGGAATAGATTTGAACGTGTACAAAGATAAAATGCAACGATATAGATTAGATTTCGCCCGGCAGAATGAAAATGACAATTATCATAATTCAGGTAAACATATATTATAGTTAATTATTTAATAAGTATTTTGTATTTTTACTAGTTTAACGTTAGTTAAGTTAATTTATTACTAGGTTTTCTTATTATATAGTTTTTACTAATAGGAATCTAGGTTATATATTATATTTATGTTCATAATACCTCAGTTAATATTTTTTTGTATTTACACGCTAAAGTTCTGTCTAGTCAACTGTTATTAAATAAAATAACATATGAATAGCATAAAAACCCATGTAAAAAGGTATATTATAGGTAGGTACCACCTATTACAAAATTTAATTTGACCAAATTATCTCTTACTAACTCCAATCACTTATTATCTACTACCTCAAACTTGATAGATACTAATAAAATACCCCCAATGGGGATGGATATTAAAAACATACATAGAGGTAATCTTTAATTTTAGTCTTTATGACTTTAAACTACCTCTATTTAACATATATTTTGAATTTTATATAACAATAAGAAATATTATGAAAAGCATCTTGCATACTTCATCAAAACTTATTAACATTATTAAATGTTAAATTGTCAAATTCTGGTAGATCCTTCAAAAATGTGTTTAATACATGAATACGTTATATAATATATAATATCTATAAGGTAGCATATGCTCCCTAAATAATACTTAATAAACTTAAAGAATTTTTATTTTTAATCATATGTATATATTAAACTATTTATACAAAATAATATGATAGTTGAAATAGAATTATTATTATATTAAATTGTTTCTGTTTCTTTTAATTACATTAGATACAGAGACGTATCCAGGAATTTTTTTTTTGGGGGGGGTGGGGGGCTAATCAGTTACATATTACATTACAAAAAAAATATATTTAAAATGAATATTTAAATTATACAATAAATTATTAATTAGAATATCAGATTGTTAATTTTAGTCATCTAGCTTTTCCGCTGTTCCAAAACTTTTCTAGTACCATCTCATCAGTAATATTTACATCTCTATGAATAGACAATAGAGCTATTCCTACAAGCCGTGATTTAGATGTTGTATTTCGAAGATAATTTTTCAACCTCCTTAATGTTGAAAAACTTTTCTCAGCAGTGGCTGTTAAAACAAAAAGTATTGATAATAATTTAAGAAGCTCATCTAATCAGCCTTATTTAATTAATATATGCGAAATGCAGCATTACAGTAAATTGAAAGCAAAGTACAACAAAAGAAAAAGAAAAATGGACACTTTTGTCTGGGAGTGGGTAAGAGGACGACCACTAAAGTGACAGCACCAGTACACACGCAACGCAACGCTGTATATTATATATTATCAAATTATACATGTATTTATTTATTAAGATTATACCTATATACTATATATAATTTAATTAATTACATTTCCTGAAATTTCGGGGGGGGCTACAGCCCCTTCAGCAATCTTCCTGGATACGCCACTGATTGGATACCTACTACCTACCCCTAAATGTACAATTGTTGATTATTTTTATTGTATATAATTTTAAACACGGTATAATATATCAAGGATCACATTATAATATATAATGCTCCTTTTTGAAACATTTATTCTAAAATACCTAAGCAAAGGTAAGGAGTAAATTATTATTAATCGTATACCTAATCAATTGAAATAAATAGCTATCAATTATTATAGTTTATTATATTTGAAAATTATTTCAAATGTCCTAGATAAAAATTAAATAAAAGTTAATTACCGGAATTAGGTACCTATACAATTATATTAAAATTTAAAAACACAGAATTGTGTAAGTGGTACTCGTTCTATATTATACATACTTATTAATTAAAACCAGTTGTATATTTTCAAGAAAATATTTAGTTCTTTTAGCGTGGGATCATAATAATATGACTCCACAACAATCTTTATTTTAGTAGCCATCTAGTTTATTAAACGTATGTTAAAAACAAACTGTACATAACATTTAAGGGCTGAGATATCAAATACACTAGGTTAGTAATACTATTATTATAGACAATTATTAACCACTATAGTTTCCGGTTTCGCAGGTTTTTTATATAATATTTTTACCTTTACTAATTATTATAATTTATATAGGTACTTACCTATCTATTATCGTAATATAACAAATTATAATAATGTTATTTTTTTAATTACTGAATAATGTTTGTATACAATGTTACCGACTTGTATTCTTTTATTTAGAATACTAGATTAATTAATTTTTCTATACAGAGTGTTACAGCAATATCTTCATATAATGTTTGAATATATTCTAATACGGGAAATAGAGAAAAAATTATAATATGAAACAAATATACAATCTAATATATTATATTCTTAAACTATTTTGATGTTAAATAAATGAAACATAATTTCACTTTTATTTGATTTTCACATTCCTATGATCAACATTTGAAAATCAAATGAAATACTTTATTTTTCTGCTGTAACATACAATTTATTATGTTCACTACTATCTATTATTTTATTATTTTATTTTATTTTTAACGAATGTTGTTTTTATCTTAATAAAATCTATTTTTTTTTTGTCATTGAAACATTTTTTTTTAACTGAATATCTAAATAAATCTAAAAAATAATAATTTGTATCTTATTAAATTATTTAATAACATTATACGACACGCTTATGCTAATAAGTATTATTTAAATTTAATTTGAATTAAAATATATATTATATTATTAAAGAATTTTTTTCCGTGATTTTTACCGTTTTTTCGTAATTTATTTTCAAGTTTAAGAAAACTCTCGAGAAATTCAAAAAATAAAGTACTAACTAAATAATATTCTCTACCTTAAATCTACCCCCACTTAATATTATTGGATTATTAATTATACTGAAAAAATGTCGTAAAACCTATATAAATATATATATATATATATATATTTCGCTTTATTCAAAATCTAAAATTTCTCCAAATAACCTCTAAGCCAGTGTTTCTCAACCTTTATACTACCTTATTAATATAATATATATATATTTTTTTTTTATTCATGGTTATAAATAATGGCATCCTGTATTAATATGCCTGGCCATATTATATACTGAAATCAGGGTCTTGTAAAGGAGAGGTGGCAAAGGGAGTATATGTCCCAGGCAGTAAATTTTTAGGGGCGGTAAAATTTTATTAACGAAAAAAAAAGTTGTATTTTATTAATTTATATGCATTTAAAAAAATAGTAATTACTAATTATTAATTATTGAAAAAGATGAGTAATAATAAATTCGTAAGTGTTGAAAATTCCTTGGTGATATTATTGTATTCGTGGTTGAAGTAGGTTAGGTACTAACAATATTTCATTGTCCATTGTACTATTGTAAATATATCTTTGGTCATGTGTCCATATTTTTAATTTGAACTGTCATCTTTATTATTTCCAATATAAATTATAAACATGGTATACATAGATATTGAGCACTATCTGTTAAATTTAATATTTACGTCATAAAATATTTTATTTCGCCATTACCAAAAAAATTAATTTGTTTTCATGACATTTCTATCACTTTTATTGCATGGAATTCCAATAATTATGTATTTATATATATATATATATATATATATGATTATAATAGTTGGGTTATTATTTTACATCAAAGGCGTATTTACGGGGGGAGGGATGGTTAAACGGTTTTAAACCCCCATGACCAAAAAAAAAATAAATACAAAATTGTTATAATAATATTATTTTGCCACCTGTTTTATATATTGCATTATAATGTATATAGATACAGAACATGTTTAATTTCATTTTTTTATATTTTATATTAAAAAGGTGAGGGGGTTCGGCTTCATGAAAGCTCTTAAAAAAAACCGAACCCCCCTTTATAGATTTCTAAATACGCTCTATTTTACATAATGAATAGAAGGGTATAAAAGGTCAGTATATTGCTGTTTTATTTGCCGGGCAGCAAATCGGTTAACACAACACTGATTGGAATTTAAAATTTTACCAATATGACTTTGTGTTTAGAGAATTGTTTCTCAACCACTGTGTTGCGAGTTGTGATACATGTGGGTATGTCCAAGTGTGACGCGCGGTAAATTATATAACAAAAACATTTTAACAAAGAAACATGACCATAATTGCATCATTACTTTTCATAACCGTATATAAAATCGTTTGGTTAGGTAAATTATCCATTTTATTTTAATTTGGAAACTACACAGTTTTCAATTTATCATTACAAGAGAAATAAGTACTTTCAGATAACACTCGACAAATTAAATTAAACTCATTGGTGCTATAAATGAAATTTGGATATTTTTTAAAAAAAAAGGTCAAATTTATCAAAAGAGCTATTTCGATGTTATTGCTATTTTTAACATCGTGCTTACTGAATTTAAAATAATTTTCCACTCTTAATGTTAAACGAAACAAAAATAAAGTATAGATTACTCAGTGTCGAAATGAGTTTCATCACGTATAGATTGTTTATAAAATATCAGTCTCAATGGTTTGTTATTAATTAATGTTTATTGCCTTTAATAAAAAAGTAAAGGTGTGTAAAAATTGTATATTGCATAATAGTTATACTTAGAATATTTATATATTTCAAAATTTCAAAATATAAATTATAAATTTATGCATTAATATTATATTTAAATTGTCATAATTTTCTCTTTGCTTGATATGAGGTAAAATATGAAATATTTGAAAAGTTTAAAATTTATCGCTGTAATACAATAAAAACACTGGTTTAGATTCTGAGAAAAGTGAAGAACACATTTATTTTACGATGATGTTTATTTTTTTTACGCAGACACTTTTTTTGGTATAAGTAATAATCCGTTATCCGATCATAAAATGTTGGGAAGATTTCCTGTAAAGAATACTATATGTTAGTACTTTTTTCGAATACAATAATTTATAATTGCTTTCAAATCGTAATATTATTTTACATTACAATGTCCTACCACCACCATTAACTAATCCTATGTCTACCGAAGGCTTTTTCGGTTGACTTAACCCTAAGCCCCTTCCTATCTTATTTATTCGCCAGCGGCTATAATTATCTATTATAAAATATTTTGCAGCATAATTTTAACATTGTTAATATTTGTTTGTTTAGCCACTCGAACATTCGGTTTGGGTGTACATCGACGACGAATGCAATTTATGTTGCCGGTAATGTATAAACTAGGCGTAATCACTACACTTTTGACTGGACTGACCGTACTGACTCTCAAAGGCGTTACCATCGGAGCGATCCTACTGGTGTTGGCCGTTGCCAGCATCGCGACCAAACTGCATTCGAACAAATCGCATCAGTACTTCGGCCCGTCGCCCTATTGGTCCGGGCACGATCCATACGATCGTTCTCATACCGCGACGCAACAGTTTCGGGAAAAGAACAACAATATACACGTTCACGTGCACACCGCGCCCGGTGGCTTCAGCGGCGCGGGCGCCAACGGCAACAATATGATGTACGCTAAAAGTTCGCCGCCTACAGCCGACGGCTCGGCGGACGACAATAGCTATAACTACGTACCGTCAACCGGGTCCGCGAGCTATTATTGGAACCGTGACAATCAGGATTACTACGACTACAACCAGGTGACAGACCAACATCATCACAACAACAACAATAATTATCATTATCGTCGTAACAAACACATTATGGACCGTAGACTAGCGACCGACGCGTTTGATTATGATGATGCAAAATCACCGATTACTACTACCACTAATAGTATCTATCAACGATGGTTGGGATGATAAATGCTATAAATAGTACCCGCCTTTATAATATATTTAAAACACCAATAGTACCTATTTCGTTAGTTACTACATTGATTTTATAATATTATACAGATTAGCCGTACCATTGTTATTAATATTGGACGCGGATATACGTGCATTCAGTACCAGGTATCCTTGATGTCGATTGAATTCTAGAGGAGTCTACCTAGGATGGGTCGTTTGACGTGTGATCGCGGAGTCGTGTGTTTTATTAAGCATCTATTGTTTATAAAAAAAAAAATTCTACAAAATGAAATAAAATGTTATTCCAATATAATAACGACGACACCTCTCGGTTTCTATTAGCACTAAAAGTATTGATTCCAATAATAAATTCCTATAACATGACAAATCTGCATATTATAAAATCAATGGTTACTACAATTAAAGTAAACTACTTAATACTAATAGAATAATTATAGTTACATCTTAAATTTAATTAATAATTATATTTATTGTTCATCATTACTAATGATAATAATAACTCAAAACATTAAATTTGTTTAGTTTGTATCCATATAATGCTATAGATATGTATAAATGACCTAACGGATAACATATTAAATTATCACTATTACCGTAATTAGTGAAAATAAAATTAATTGTCATTGTAATTTACAAATATTAATAGGTCTCATCCAGTAAAATATTATTCCTTTAGTTAGTATTCCATATTAAATTGAACTTGTTATTAATTCAATACGTAAATTATACTAGTTTAATACTTAATATATCATATCCATGCAATATTCTGAATTCTGAAATATATTTATATTTGACAAAAACAAATGTGGTTTTAATAATAAGTTTGATTAGTTTGAATTACACTGATTGTTATTCTTATTATGATAGGTACATTGGCTATAATAAGGATAACTACATACCATAACATTGCTATTAAAAAATCTATGATGAAAACAATATAATAATTATTCTCTTTTTAACCATGTTTTGTTGAATAGAAGAATATTAATATAAATTTAAAAATAAAATATTAAAATTATTTCTATAAAGCATTTTTTAAAGTAACTTATGAAATTAAGAAAAATGAAATGTATTTTCTTTATTAGTTTATATAAAACCTGACAAAATAATTAACTAAAGAAAGTACACTTTATGAAGTTTTGAACTTGTCATAAATAATAAAAATAATAATACAAATAATAATAAAACACATATGTCAGGAAAATGAAAAAAATAGCTAAAAATATAACTTACGTAATATTATGTTTACATAATATTAGTAATAAAATATTAGGCACATTAACAAATTATGTTGTAAAATAATTTAAAAGCTAATATTCAACATTAGTTTATTATTTAGATAAACTAATTCTATTAAATTCTATTTATTAAAACTATAATAAAATAAAATTAGGTTTAATTGACTGTAATAATAGAAAACAAAAACAAATTACAAATTATATTATTTTCATATCAATTTACAAAAAATATAATACCAATGGCATCATTTCAGTTTTTACTAGACTAGGACAGACCCATAAATTTGCCGACTGTTTTTAAGAACAGAAGTGGGAGGGGTAATTTTTTTTAGTGGGTATTTTATTTTATTGTAAGCGGTAATCAATTAAGGGGTTGTATTTAAGGGTTCTAATTTTGAAATATGCCGACTTAGAATTTGGATAATTATAAACTACGCAAATGTATGAGTGTCCCCCCTCCCTAAATGACGCCACTGTATAATACATATTCTCATTTATATCAGTACTGTGATATCGGTTATAGAACAGATGTAAAACTATTATAGAATATTTGTATTTCTAACAAAATCTTGAACATTTATTTACAAAAGAAAAAAATTAATAATTCGGTATTTGTAATAGAAACATGTAATATACCATCTCCTAACCTAGTTGATGGCCATATCATACATACATGTTAGAACTATAAATGCTTAATATAAATGATAGAGGATGCCAGGAATTATTATATTATAGTAGTAAATTATGATTTATCTAATACGTTTTTTTTTGCAATAAAAATACTGGTTTTATATATTTGATAATAGCCTTTGTATACGCTCAATTGATGCACTTTATGAATATCTCTTATTTACCTTGCTAAACAGTAAAATATTGTGCTCAGAACTGCCATGCAAGATCTTAAGTAATCTAAGTTAAATAATATTAAAGTACCTTTTGCATAACATGTACTATAGTAATAATATTTTTAAAAATGTTGTCCTATAAGCCAATAAATTGTATCCTGAGATATTGTAAGAGAATTGTGTAAATTTATTTGTAGTATTGTTAATGTGTTAAAACATTAAATATCCAATTTATAATATAATTATTATTCAATTATAATAAACTTACTATTGGTATAAATAAATTAAATAAATATATCAAATTAAAAAACTGAATTGTATTCAAAGTATTTTTGTATAATATTTTACCATCTTGCATGAATGGAATATATTTTCTTAACAACCTCTTACCATCTATTATCCAAATAACAGCGTTTTCGTTTTTAACATGTCTGTTTTAAGAATCACAAAAGCTCCCAACTAAAATTAATAATAAAACATCAATTTAATATTATTCAATATTCAAAAATATAATATATTATACACCTTAATGGGGTTAACTTATTTTTTTAAAGACGCAACATATTTTTAGTCTACGAATACTAAATGATTGGTAAACAGTTAGAGTAAACATTAGCAAATATTGTCAACGTTGATTATTAGTGTTTGCTCTGTTTTGTTACCGCTACTACAGAATAGAAACCTTGGTTATAATAATAAAAATATTAAAATTATTATGATTATCACTTACCATTATCTTTTATAACTCTACCACAGCTATTAAAAATATAAATTTCAATTGTTCTTAAATCCATACAAATTGAACGTTTCAAACGCTGGCAATTATGTTTACAAGGATTTCCGTTATTGAATTTGTTCTGTTTGTAGTTGGTACTTAATTTAACTTATTTTTCGAATTTTTCAAAATTTTTACTTTGGGAGAAGAAAAACTACCAAAAAATGACGAAAAACGTTAAAATTTACGGAAATCGTAATTTTGATGAAATTGATTTTAGGTTTTTCATAATAACTAATAAAATTTTGAACGTAGGTATTTAAAAAAAATTTTGAATCTTCTCATAGAAGATTTACATATATGGTAAATTTATGAATGACTTATCAGACATCAGTATATTATATTGTATTATATTGAATTTCGTTCAGTATCTTTTTTTCTTATACAATATCATTGCATTCAAATTTTAATTATAATAAACCACTAATTTCTCCGAGGACCGAAGGGACGAAGGAGAAACGTCCACAATCGACCTTCCCACTTTTTTTACACATAAAGCCTTAACCTTTCCCTTATTAAAACAATTATTTGTCTTGCTGCTTTTGTTTGAATGGTTAACTGTGTAGTTATCAAATCCTAATTAATAATATTATCGCTTTGCCATGTTTCGGTTAAAATAAAATAATCATCATTTAAAGTTGTGTTTCAATGTAGTGTATATATAATTTTGTCCTAAGGCTCTTTACATTATGGTAAAAACTTTATTTATTGTTTAATAACCGGCGAAGTAGGGTTGGACTGGTCTGGTCCTTTAATCTATTGTTTTTTTACCTACGCTAAGGTGAAATTTTTAACTATTGTAAGACTGGTAAAATTTTAAGCCCGGCAAGGTTTTTAGAAATAGTTGAATCCCGATGCATAGTGTCTGTTTCGTTTTAAAAATATGGGTTTATTTTATTGTGTTTAGGGTAGGTAACATAACTGTAAATTCTTTTTTTGTATTAAAAAGCGACTATTTTATGCTTGTAAGAATCTAACATTCTTCCAGCCACTCGGATATACTTATTGTACAGACAACTAATACATTTATACAAAATAGTATTACACTGATACATAAATATTTCTTATTTCTAAAGTATACAATACAATAATTGTGAAATTTCAACTCTAATAAAAATTAAAATAATGCATTATAGATTTATAATATATGTACGGACCATACTTTTTTGTTTTTTACCATGTGTGTAAGTTTAGTACACTTTGTACTAGGGCTCGATTAAAAAAAAAAAAAAAAACATTTTTTTTAACGTTAAGACATCGTACTCGTACATCATTTTCATTTATCATAAATCGAATTGTCAAAAATTTGTCTTAAAATATGGATAGGATAGAAAAAGCAATAATCAGAACACACTGCGTGTTTAAATTCTAGATAATATTACAGATTTACAATTATTACAATAATATCCATTTTCTGCACATTTTTAATATGAAAGGTAGGTAGTATATAATAATATATGGGTAAATGAAAATAATTAGGCTCCATGTGGAATTAGTTATATAATAGTCTTCGTGGTCTCTAATTGTAGGTTATTTAAAATAAGAATAAGTTATTATTTTGTTTGAAAATAAAAAGAGAAAAAAAAATTTAAGAATCAAAAATAATTTTATTAGAATATTATAACGTTTTATTATCATTAATTGTTTCACTATTTTATTTATTTTTTGTTAAATTATATTTATTGATATGTCATATGTTTCGTTTATTATACTGTTTTTTTTAGGCATAACTCGATATTAGCGTTTCCGTTAATGTTTACTGTTTTACATTTCAATCGTTTTTTGACAAGTTTAACGTTATAATTATAACATTTTAAAAACGTTTTCGAGCCCTGATCTGCACCTACTAACAACCATGATTTTGTCATTCATTGTTGTAATAAAGCATAATAAGCTATTACGCTATATGTATAAAGTACCTAATAATATTGTTTATCTCATTATATAAATAATATATTAACTGATATCAATTTAGTATCTAATAAATGGTCATAAACATTACAAGTAGGTACCTATAATCTATACATATGTAATTGTATAATATAGTATTATGTATCTATTTAAAGAATATGAGACAATTATAAATAATAAAATTATGCAATAAGTTTATCTTGTTAAAATAAAAATAATAAATGTTGGTTTATTTGGTAAATCAAAATGCATATTTTAAACTAAATATCTACCTATTTTTTATTCTTTTGTTAAACCAAATTAGAAATGAGTAAAATAATAAAAAAAAATTCAATTAGTAAAATACTGTAATACATATTTCACATTTGTTTAAAAATAACTAAAAAAAAAAAAATCCTAGTCAATGCAGGGATACAAAGATACATATAGTGGCATAAACTCAGAAGTAAATTAATTATTACTATTTACAATTAGGTACCAACTATAAAAATTACCTAATCATACATACTATGACTAGGTATTAATACAAATTATTGCTTATACCTACCTACAATATACATTTTACCTATTATCAGATGCGTATTTAGCAATTTATAAAGGGAGGAGTTCAGATTTTTTTAAAGGCTTTCATGAAATCAAACCCATCTTTTTTATCGTTTTATAAATTAAAAAAATAAATAAATAAAAATGTTCTATATAGTTGGATCCAGTAGATACATTATAATGCAAAATCTAAAACAGATGGCAAAATAATAATATTAATAGCATTTTTTTTTTTGGGGGGGGGGGGCATGAGGGTTTAAACTTGTTTGACCTCTCCTGGTCCCATAAATACGCCTCTACATAATATATAGATAATATGATATATTAATATTAATTATAGATAAGCAAGTATTTATTTTCTTTATTAAAATATTAATTTATATTGTAGTCCAGTAGTTAATAATTGGGTAGGTTAAAATATAGGTATAAAGCACTAAAATGCTTAAATGAATGAATTGTGTTATTATCACAATTATTAGTTTTATAATAATATCTATTTTTAATTTTACGATATATTTTTGGTGTGATCTTAGAAGTGTTTAATGGTAAACGTATACCTAGACTAAATTTGTAAAGCATTAAATTCAAATCCATACTTGGATACTTTACGTTTAAAATACAATTTTAATTGTTATTTAAGTACCTAATTTATACCCCATTTATAATCGTAATTAAAAAATAAAAAATAATAATATCAGTAATTACAAATAACAATTCAAAATTTATCACTTTAAATGCAATTTTTGTTTTTACTTTTATTTTAATACTATCTATATGATAAACGGTGAACATTAAAACATGTTCCAAAAATGACTACCTACCTACTAATTCAACATAAACTAATTGTGTAAAGTACATTCAAAAATTTTGATTTTATAAGATAGGTACAGACTTTGTGTGGGTAGCGTAATATTACTAAAATAAATTATTATTTGAACATATTAATAACAAATTAATAATAAAATGTAACAGTACGGCTTACATTTTGTTATTTAGGTACCTATATAATTATATATATATATATATAATATATAAAATGATTTTTTTATAACTTATGAATTTAATTAATTTTAAATAATCTTCCAATCATTGCCTACTATAGTAAGTACTATTATAGTTGAATACAATACAATATGTACCTAATATTATGTAGCTATTATACGATAACAATGCATAGAAGTAATTCGTATTTAGCGTTTAAAAGTAAAAAAAATAAATAAATAACATACATATTATAATCTAATTTTGAGTCATTATGGTTAAACATATAATAATCATATTATAATATTATAGATAATGTATCTACATTAATGTACCTTACAAATAACAATAAATAATTAATATATAAATATATTATATGTATAACTAGTGACTTTGTTCGTAAATAGTCTTATTTTATTAACAGTACATCAATTGTGTGCAGAGAGCATTACATTATAAATTAATTAGGTTGTCAGATTTTATAACTGTTGATAGGTCAGTTACTAGCGGCCATTAAATAATGCTCCGAATTCTGGTCCACCGTTAAACCCATAATTTTGAGCCATAAGCATTGAATCCTGAAATATGTTTAAAATATTAAATAATATAATATTTTATTATGACCAAGTGAATTGATCATAATAATATTAGTAATTACCCCGGCGCGCACTGTAGTGCTGTGTGCGTTTTGTGACCAACTTTTGAACATACTAAAGGCAATTAATAAGATCGCGAACTTGCCCACAGCCATCGCTTTTAAGGCCAACATTTTGAGATTCATGATGAACATAGGTATAAGCATTGTTTGGATAACAAATGGTATCAAAAGAAGAGGCAAAAGCTTATCTTTAAATGTCTGTTTTTTCTTCTTGTGTTTGCCCATAGGTTTCTTTTTTTTCATAGGTTTATGTTTGATTGTATGTTCGTGACCTTTTGTAGTGTCCACTGTAATGAAAATTACAATGAATAAATGAATAGAAAAAATGTATTCAAAGAGACCTTTAAACGTTAAATACAAAATAATATAGTGGCATATGCGTCTACATTATATTACTATAGTGTATATTATTGCAGTCTACGTTCGGATGAGTTCATGATACAAAAATGATGGCATAATTTTTCAATATTATTCCAATAATATTTTTGTAACGTGAAATCCTGATCGTCCATATTATGTAGTGACATATCTAGGGGACACAGTGGCCTATTGGCCTTACCCTCCCCCATTAGCTAAATAAAATTTTATAGATACGCCACTGCCCGTATCTACTCAAACATATATTACAGGCAGGCGCGTAATAGCCCACTGGGATACCGGTAAAATCCCTGTAGACCCTCTTAAATATTATAAGACTTGGCCCCCTATCAATATTTTGACTTGAAAAAGAATAGTAATATTATAGTTTCATCTTTAGTAAGATATTGGTAAATAATTACATGGTATACATGGTATACATAAGACCCGTTCCTATTAGTAGGTAAGTAGAAAGTGGGCCCTAATTATGTCTAGTTTACCGGTAGGAAAAATAGACCCGATACGCGCTTGATTACAGATATTATTTCGTTTTATTTAAAAATACAATTAATAATTCATTTTATGTATAAATGTATAATATAGATAGGTTGTATTATTATAATAAAATAGTTTTATTTACTTAAAGATGTGTCTTTGGCCGAAAGATCGATTATTTGTTCAGCGACCGTCGTAGTCGCCAGTGCGTTCGTCGTATCGGCGGGCACTTCATCTTCGAGGTCTTGCGTTGTCAACGCCGCATTTGTCTCCTCATTTGCGGTCGGCAAAGCCTCAAACGACGGCAATACTATGACTGTGACGCACGCGATCGTCGCCAAATACGTTAAACCACGGCGACTGTCGAATATCATTTTTATTTAACACGAGCACACCCGTTTTCCGAAAATCGCGCACTTTTTTAATATAATATATCAAGCTTGGGTTATATGGCACATTAGCCGGAATATATATTAGAAAAAAAAAAACAAGTACCTACCTACCTGCTTGATGGATGAATATTGTACTGACGCGGAATGTCTACGCGCATATGTGAAAACGACGCTAGTAACGATAGAATGTCATCCGAACACGTAGATCGGCACATATAAAACGAATAGAAAATTTTTAATAATGTATCAATGCGTGTAAATAACGTACATAAAGCAGAGGGTACCTAACCAGAGTGACCGACCATGGCCGTGGTACCTAATAATATACTTGTTCATACCGGTTCGCGAGGGGGGACCTTGACCGAATACTTTCACGTTTAACGTGATCGTAGTAAGTGGGTTATTCGATTTTACCGTGTAGGTTCATGTATATAATACGAGTATTATATATTTATATAGGTACGCGACAGCAAAACATCCGGTTCTATACGCTATGTTTATGTATATTCACTAAAACTAAATTATTTAGGATTCCGACAAACAAATTATGGAATTTAATTTAAGAAAATTAAAGACATTTTACGCAAAAGAGCCAAAAGATAATCGGATATTATATGACGACCGTAGGCGCAATTTGAATTTTAAACTTGAGGGGGCTAGAATTTTCTACTAGAAAAAGACCTATTGTGACTATGAATTATGATTGCATACCCTTAATCACAATAACTAATAAGGAGCTACATTACAACACATTGTGCATATAATGCAATATATATATACATATGTATACAATTATCTTTAAAAAACAACAAAATATTTATATCTTTTTCTATGTAAATTAGGGAAGAATTTGAAAATCGGTCCTGAGACATGGATATACGTAATCAATTTTTTAATCTCCTTATTGCTGAAAAAGATCTTTCACGTGTACTTAAAGAAATTGGCATAGTGAGAGATACAAATTAGGATATATTTTAATATCTACAATTAATTTTAAATCCTCTAAATCAAAGTTTGATTTTGTATTTAATAAACAGTTTTTCATCACTAGTATTTACATATTTTTCTCAAAATTACATTAAAAAGAAAAATTTACTTGAAACGATTATTATGACATTAATTTATTTTTTTATTTTTAGTCAAATAATTAGTTTTTATTCTTAATAATTATGTATAATAATATAAATAAATTATAGCTAGAACTCTATACTTTATTAAATAAAATTTGTTTTGTTTTAAAAATTGTTAATTTTAAGTCGTAGAGGTATATAATATACTATATACATGAATTAACTAATAGAAACATAATAACTTATACATTTATTGTCATTAAATGTACAACAAATTTATAAATTTTAAAATATTATGGCCGTATGGCCGTATACCTACTGTATATTTATAAAGTTATTATTTATATTGCGTATACGCACTTTTATACAAATATTGTTATAAGTATACACCGTATACTCCCGTGTACGCTCCAATACACCACTGGTTTTATTTGCATATCACAGACACTTTGAACGGTTGAAATAAAATCCAAATGATCGATTATACATTAAATATCAATATATCGATATATTATCATTTTAATTTATCTTATACCCTTATTTTTCGTAATAATCATAATGAAAAAGAAAAATGTCATTCAGTTTAACTGATTTTTTTATTCTAGATAAGATTTAATATTCACTGTATAAAGATATATACCATAAATTTGTTCATAATTTATTGCCCAAAGGTGCTATTACAATTTACAATAGTGGTTTTTCTAACTATTTGACGATTAATAGTGATATAATAAAATATTTAATAAATTGGTAGAAACAACCAATCCAAGTTTTCGGACGGTTTTAAGATGTCTACAATTAGATGAATGTTCAAAAAATCTAAAAAAAATCAACGTTATACAAATAAAAATTTAAAAAATAAAATTTATAAAATTTGCATTTCAAATGAAAATAAAATAATCAACAATTTAGAATTTCTAGAAAAAATAAGTCATACTTTTAACTTGTTATAATAAATTCACTAATTTTTGTGTCATATAAACATTTACAATTTAAATTTAGTATATACATAGTAAAATAGAAAAAAAATAATAATTATAGTATAAAGATTTTATTTTTTTCACTTTTATTAAATACAATTAACGAAATTGTTTAAGTTTTGTAATTTTATAATATACCTAATAGAATTAGAATTTACAATTATTATTATATTTATATAAATTTAAAAATGATATACACATCTATTATATATTGCAATTATTATTATAACACTTATAAAAAACAATAAAATAATATTCCACTTAAATAAATACATTTTTTTTTTTATAGTTTATTAGTTTTTTATGCGAGTATAATAAAATAAATCGATTATTATTTTTAATAATATAAAATCGTTATAATATTATAATAGTGATTGAGTTAATTATCGATAATTTTGTTACTAACTGCGATAGTACAAACTATCCACCATACGAAATTTTGTTACTACTTGCGACAGTACAAACTGTCCGCGGTTTGTATTTTTTCGATATAACCGTACAAAGTGTCCTACAACCATTAGATATAACCCTTGGATGGATGCCCATAACTAATTATTTATATTTTAATATTTAATTGAAATGATAAATATATATTATTATAAATGTGACATTCATTTGTCAAAAAAATAGAAATAGGTGAGTATATCTCGTACAAGCAAATAAATTATTAATTACTAAGCTTAGGTATTCAAATGATTTAAGTTGCTTTTTTCAATGAAATTCTCATTTTAAAGAAGTTTTGAAATTCAATAGAAAGTCTGTGAGTAAAATATTATCAAAGCCAAAATATTAGTTACCGGTAGTACCTGTACCTACTTGTCAAGTTTTTCATATTTAAAAATATCCAACATTTGTTTGTTTAAGTGTTTAATACATTTTGGAATAGCGTGTGGATGTGATGGTGAAAGATCATATGTTTCAGTATTGAAACTTGTAAAAACTTTAGTTAAACACAATATTTATTGCAAGAAATTAATAATGATAAAATCATAAATATCGATATATTTTATATGTTGTAACCACATATAGGTATTTTAAGTAATAAACTATATATTGATATACATATTTATATATTAATAACATTAAACATTTTTAATATTATTCTCACAATTAATGTTGTGTGAAAAGAAAAATAATTAAATAAATTATTTCAAATTTAATATTTATTTATTCATCAGATAATTTGTGTGGAGAAAGTGCCTAGACCATGCATAGACTTAATCTGAGCCTGTATTTTATAAGCAAAAACAACTAATACCACCCTATTGAGCGAAAATTTATTTGTCATCAAATGGTTATTTTGTCAGTATTATATTATAGTAAAACATTTCAAAAAAACATATAAACTTAAATATTTGAAAGACACGATTAATGATGAATGATCAACAATATTATTAATATAATAATATTCAAATAAATAATTTAATACTCGTATATACGTAGTTTACTAGATATAAATAGTAAAATATAATATTATATTAATATAATTTAATATATTATAAAACCTGTTATATTCATAGCTTTAACTTATCATTAATTATAAACATGAATAATAAATCATAATATAACAAAACTTAGATTTTATATTTCCAATATTATCATCGAGGAAACTAGAAATAACTTTTACAGTGTATAATATATAAACAATAAAATATTTATAACTTTTGATATTTTTAAAGCATGACAAAAATGCATATTACCTATTATTATTAATAATGTATACAATTGAGTCTTGCATTTTTGTATTACGAAATGAATATTGTTTTATATTTATTTAAATATATAAAATATATTTCATATTTTATCTATATTGTTATAGTGATTTTAATTATTTTACTAACTAAAATATAATATTAGTATAAGTATATAATATCTATGAGTTGCGTTGATAGGTACATAAAATATAGCAATTTGTCGATGGTTAACGAGCAACGGTATATATATATAGGTAAGTAGTAAAGGTGACTAGTGAGGTAGGAATCTAATAGATTATTGATGCGGTTACTGTCCGTCATCATTTTTTGCTATTCTTATCAACTATATATAGGTACTTATAATAAGTACATGTATGACGATAATAATAATAAGTAGTCCTCTCTCTAATAATAATAAACAAGTATACAAAATTCCTACCTAAAAATATAAAAGTATGTGTGTTATACTTATCACGGAATATGGTTACAAAACTACATCGTGGCAAAATAATATATGGCAATACGTGCAATACATTAATATTTTAATATTAATAAAAACCTATATACACGAAACAACAAATAATACATACATATAATATATGATGCGTTAACGTGCTGTAAAAGGAAAGTTTAACGTATAGATTAATTAGGTATACTTATATTATTTTAATATTATAATTTTTCACTAAAATAAACAATTGATTTGTAATAATTATTGGGCTATTGAGACCAAAGATTATTACATCTTTCAATTTTCACATTATGGAGATAAAAATATTTAACGAATATTTAGAAGTTCTTTACCTATAGTTAACCTATATAACGTTTAATGGATAATTGACAATAGGGACATGGATGGATTGAGTTTTAAATTTTAGCCCGCAAACGAGCCTCGCCAGGGTAAATTTTTTTGAACTCAATTTTAGAAGTAGGTATATTTTAATGAAAATAAATTAAATTTCTTATATTACAAAAAAAAAAAAACACTTAATTTTAAATCGAACAAAAGCTAATAATATATATTAACTATTAAGTTAGGTAATAAATTTATTAGTTTATTAACTATTAGCTGCCATATTTATAATTTCTTCTGATCAATGTATCAATAGAATACTGTTCAACAAACATTAACATGAATGCATCAGGTATGGATTCGGGAAGCAATTTTTTAGTTTTATATACACATATATTAAATAAGTACATATATTTTGCACCAGTTTATAATAAACGTTTTTTATGACTAATATTTTCAGAAACATCAATTCATTTATAATTTTTATACATAATATTATTAATTATTAATATTAAAAAGGAATAATATATTTTAAAAAAGCATGATAAAAGATACATTTTAAATGAAATAAAACAGTTTTAATATTATTACATACAGGTAACTATACCTATATAAAAATATATAGAATATAACTGTCTTGTATTCTTTTGAATAATTATTTCCGAATTTGATTTTACACCTTGATCAATGCATGCTTTCACCATTCTAACTAATTTCGATGTACACCGCATTTTCGCATGCTTTTCCACAGTGATTTTCTCTTGATATAATCGTATGCCTGCTTAATCTATATATAGTAGGTGTAATGGCTTATTTTACTCGTAATGTTTTTCTTTTAATTGTCTTAACGTAAACACATGGTTAACTGTGGATTTTCCGGGTTTGAAACCATACTGGTATTCACATAAGGTTTCAGCCTATTCAAAATAACATTTCATAATATTTTATATTATACTGTATTGAGTAGTATAATTTATTTATAAATATATATATATATAATATAATATAATACCTATAATATATTATATAGAATTTTTAAGTATTCTATATTTTTTTATAGAAAAGTTAAGGGAGGGGAGCGAAATATAATTATTTTATTTTAACCTTATAATTGACCATTATAAATTAGAAAAAAATTGAAAAAATTGAAAAAATCTATGATTACTATAATAAGAATAATATCATTATCAGGTATTATTATATAAACTTAAAGTATGTGAAATTTTCAATAATATTAGGACATAAACCTTAGTATAAGTCACGGACAGTGACGTATTTAGGGGAGGTGATGAAGATCCCACTACCTTGCTCCGAATTTATTTATATTACAAATAATAATGTACTTGTATTTTTTTACTTGACTAATTATTTTATTTCAATTTAATTATATTTTATGTATAAATACATAAATAAATGTATGTATAAATTCATCCATTACACATTTTATTTAGTGCGTATTTCAAAAAATGTTTCCTTTAATTGTTTTATAATATTTTAAAATTTAATATTTCAATCTAATAGGTACCTATGCAATTTTAGTGCTTCATTCATTTTTTTTTAATTGACAAAACAACGTTTTAATTATAACATAAATTTTTTTTTATTATTTACGAAGATACTATTATACTAATAAATACTAACAAGTAGGTAATAAATTAATTTAATACCAATATTGCAACTATTTTACCCTATACTAAATAGGTAGGTTTAGCCTATCTAATATTTTTCTATCGCAAAGTTTCTAGTTTTCTGTAATATAGGCAAATTATTTGTAATCGTATAGGTATGGTATACCTATGCCCAATGGTGTCCGCAGGAATTAGCGAGGGAAATATCTTCATTTTTCAATTTTTAGTTTTAATATCCAATTAGTGCTAAATTATGATTTGTGAAATGTTTTCTTTTATATACCTATGTCCTACAGGTAATTTATAGTAACATAAAAATGATTAAAAAATAGTTTATTTTGTGACTTTTTATTTTATGTACCTACTCACGTAAAGATTATGATAGTAATTAGTAGGTACCTACTAATTATTTATCAATTAATTATTAATTATTATATTAATTATTTATCAACTACTTACGATAGATAGGCAGGTGCATTTATATAAATTGGTTTATCACTTTAATTATTATTAGCTATCTACCTATTAAAATTATATATTTATATAATAATAATGATAATAATAATAATAATAATAATAATAATAATTTATAATATAAAATAAAATGATTTACATTACAATAGGTATAAAAAAATATTAATACTTAAAGTTCAGAAGTTTGGTTACGAGTAAATATTTTAAATACCGGCGACCGGCTACAAATTTTCTAAGTTGGAATAGGATAATAATATAAAAGTAGTACTGAAACAGTAAAACACAAGGTTCCACCTTGGTAAAATATATATTTACGAACAATACTTAGAGGCGTTTACTCATATTTACCTATATTTACCACAATAATATGTTCACCGTTCATTATTACACAGCATGGCAAAATTTAATCTACTCTGTCATGCTTGATGTTCCTGAATTCGTGCTTAATAGTGCACGAATTAGATAGGTATCTAAACCCTAAACTTATAATATAATATTAAAACCTTAATCAGTTGATGGCGGCTGGTATCAAACAAGTACTGTATTGGCATCTAAACGTAAAACGATTGTTTATAGTTTTATTCCATTATAAAGTAATAAATATTTTTTCAAGTAATATAATTATTTATTTCTTCCGTTTGTATTTATACTTAAAAAATATATCTGTGTAATGTTTAATTATTATATCACAGAGTAATATAAGACTTTGTGTACACACAAATGTCAAATACACATTAGTGATAAGTGTAACATAATTATTATCTAAAATCGTGGTGTATAATCCTCTTATATTATGGGCGTGATCAAGGGGGAGGGGGGGATTCATGGGGTTTATCCCTCCCCAAAAAAAATCTATGAACATTTTACAATATAGTAGTTCGTACTCCGGAAAAAGAACAATTTTTTCGAAGTAAAAAACCTTCATATTTATTCCACCCCTTCAGTGTACCTATTAAAGAATTTTAGCTGAATCCCCTCATAAATAAATCCTGAGCACGCCTCTGTCTTATATATACCTTCTTATTCTTATTCGCCTTACCTCCCAACTATAATGGAGTCGACTACCCTGATCCTACACCTCCATAGATTTCGATCACCTACATTTCGTCCATTCACAGCAAAAATCTTAATATCACCCTCAATTCCATCTATCCACCTCTTCATTGGTCTTCTTCATCCCTTCTACCATCTACATTAAATTTCATAATAACTCTCACTGCATCAAAATCAATCTCCTCGCAACATGCTCAAACCATCTATGTCTATTTTTTCTCATTTTCACCACAATTGATGCAACTCCTACTCCCCCTCATATATATTCATTTCTTATTCTATCCGCTCTAGTTACTTCACATATCCATCTAAGCATTCTTATCTCCGCTATACTCATCCTCTGTTCCATTTTTTTGTTCATCGCCCAACACTCTGATCATTACATTATTGATGGCCTCACTAGTCACTACTGCCTTATACCTACATTTCAATTGTATTGGCATCCTCTTGTTACATAATCTTCTTATATCTTATTAAATAAAATGCATTGGTATATAATTTATTATCTTATATTATAATATGATAAGAATAATTCCTAGTTATTATATTTCGGTTTGAAGACTTGCACGATTACTATAACCGTGGTTATAATCATAGAAAAAGATAAATAGTTAGTATCAGTATTATGATAGATTAGGAATTGTACAAACAGATAAGTGATAACGTTCAAGGTATTTTAATTGTTCGTAATAAATTTTTTCATGTACTTATTTTTAATTGTTTTAAGTTTTCTTAAAAAATCAACGACATAATTACCATTTTAAGAGCTCATGAAATAAATAAACTCTAAAATCAATAAACAAATTAGTGCAGTCTAATAATGTTCACATTAAAGTGGGACGTGGAAAGCTAATTTCATTCATATAGGTATTTAAATTTTTTTAGTGTGACAGATTCATTTTTAATTACTCATTTTATATTATTAATACGTAAAATATATGACTATTTTATATTAATTTCATGTTTTAATTTGTTTTAAAAATAAAAGTAATTAATTAGCAACACAAACATGTCTCGGGGAGAAAAAACCAAACAAGCTACAGGTTTTGTAAGTAATTTTACTGCCAATATAAATTAATCAACTACTGCTATATTTTCAATATTTTATCTATTTTATACACTTGTTAAAGACATTTATAATATAGTACTTAATGGTTTTTAAATAGATTGTTACTTTTTAGTAGTACATTTTTTAAATAAAGTAATGATTATATCCACATTCATCTGGTTGTTATTGTTATTATTTAAATTACTTTAAAATAGTATACATAAATGTGGAACTTACTTTATTTTTGAAAACAGCTAGATACATTATTTGGACGGCCAAAAAAACATGGGTCAGCAGCTTCATCAATGATGGCTAGCGTTGGTAATGGTATTTATAGCAACAGTAGTGGATACAGTGGAAGTCGCTCTTTGCCACGAATCAATTCAGATAATGATATATCAGCTGGATCAGAGAATCACAATGATGCAGATGAGTGTGAAATATTTGTTGAGCATTTAGATTTAGAAGCACTAAATGAAAAATTTGAAGAAATGCTGGTAGGCAATATAATTTGTATATAATTTGCATAATTTATATTTCTGTTAGAATAAGATATTCACTTAAATTTATTTGTATTAAACATTTCTATATTATTATTATTTAGGATGATATGAATTTAACTGAAGAAAAAAAAACACCTTTAAGAGAACAAACAATGATTAATAAAAAAAAAATGTTAATGATGCATTATAAAAAATCAAACAACGTATGTTTTAATTTTATAAAATTAATTATTGTAATTTTAATGTTTTATAATGTTATTGTTTAGGATGGAAATAAAAATAAAGTTTGTGATAAACCTACAGAATATATCCAATATCTTTCACAACCAGATTTAAGTACTAACAAGACATATAATTGTGTAGTATCATTGCGTATTGCGTTAACAAATCATCCGCTAAGTTGGGTTAGTGAATTTGGTACTGAAGGATTACGTCAAGTGTTATCTGTACTAAATGAATGTTATCGAAAGTAAATATATATTTTTATATTAGATATTGGAAATATTTACGAAATTATAATTTATTTAAAATCATAAGTAAAACTCTTAAATATCCAACACTTTTTATTAACTTTTGTTTATCATACATTTAATATTTAAATGTAAATACATATTTATTTATTTATTATAGTGATGGAAAAAATACACAATTTGCTCGTATCCAATATGAATGTATCAGATGTTTAAAGTCAATTATGAACAGCACGGTCGGTTTAAAACAAATGTTTGGACAAAATGAAGCATTGACGGTCATTGCTCGATCACTAGATATTCATAAACCTGCCGTTATGCTAGAAGCTGTGAAAGTCTTAGCTGCTGTGAGTTTAATACCACCTAATGGTCATGACAAAGCTTTGGAAGCTATAACTTTGAGTGCAGATATTGAAAACCGTTGTCGATTTTTACCAATAGTACAGGGCCTAAAAAGTACTGGCAATGAAGCTTTAAGAGTAAGTTTTTATTTTTCATTTAACTGTATTTTATATAGTCTAAATTTATTTCAACAATTTTAGTCTATTGACTTTTAGTTAGTCTAAAATATCAAATAATATATTTTATTTGAAGTTTAATTAAAATCAGCTTATTTTATGTTTACTAACAGTAAAAGTATAGATATATTAATTATATAAAATTAAATAATATTTAACATTAAATAGGTTGCTTGCTTACAATTTATCAATGCCATTGTTTCAACACCTGAAGATTTAGAATTTCGTAGTCACTTACGAAATGAAATTATGAGGGCTGGCATGTATGATGTTCTTGATGTAAGTACTATTCTTTACTGTAATTGATTATTTAATCAAATGTTTAATCTTATTAGTAATTTATATATTTTAGAATTTAGAAAAAGACTCTAGTGAAGATCTTTGTAGACAATTAAACATTTTTAATACACATAAGGAAGATGATTACGAAGAATTAGTACAGCGGTTTGATAATGTTCGCATGGATTTTGATGACATAAGTGATTGTTTTGATGTTATAAAAAATATTGTAGCTGGTACAGAAGCTGAATCATTATTATTATCTATTCTTCAACATTTTCTGTTTATAAAAGACGATGTTTCAATTAGGTAATATAAGGCATATTATTTAGATCTTAAAGTATGTTTGTTACATATATTAAAAAATAAATTTTTTTTTAATTAAAGGCCAGCTTTTTATAAACTTATTGAAGAATGTGTATCACAAATTGTTTTACATCGTAATGGCTGTGATCCGGATTTCAGAGCTACTAAACGCTTTCAATTAGATGTACAACCATTAATTGACACTGTGGTTGGTAAGTAACAACTATCTATAAGATTTAGATATAGGTATAGGATATACTATATAAGTTATTAAATCTATAAGTTTAATTGTTACTTATAGAGAAGGCTAAGGCAGGAGAAGATAGACGTGTGGAAGAACTTAAAAATAAATTAGAAACTGTTGTAGCTTCACGCCATGAAACCGAAGCCAAATTAATTCAAGCTGAAACTGCACTAAAAGAATTAATGTTAAACTCTTCAATAGAAAATGTAAGTATTTTTATTAGTGATATTAAAAACCCTCATTTTGTGGTCTAACTGAACTAAATATGAGTTTTTGAAACTTAAACCGATAATTTTAATCAATGTCAGAACCCAAACTGAACCGAACTTTTTAAAATTGCATTGAACCAGAATCGAACGACAAAAAACAAATTATTGTTAAATACAATTATTAGTTATACTTAGTGTATTGATTATTTGTTATAGTACATTAAGGTAATATAATATTACTATAAGTTCCATAATAGTATTACATATTTGTAATATATTATTTAATTTTAATTTTAATACACTTTGATTTAAATTACTTTTATAATTGACATAAGTGAAATTTTTTAAAACAAAGTATTCTTTATAAAAATAATATTGTGCATTTTATAAAAAAAAAAAATATTAATTTTAAAATATTTATAAAATTTATATTTTATTATCTATACCAAATATATAGACCATAAAAAAATATAAAAAAACCATAGTAAATCGAAGAGTTTGTATGTCATTAATTTTTATGTTACAAAAAAAAATATAATTTAATATAATAATTTGATGTATGACTTAACAATTTGTAATTATAAATTAAGCAACAATTTATAGAATGGAATTTATATTTATATTATAATACACTGATGATTCAGGAATGTCAAACGCATGTATATCGTTTTTGAGTTCGATGTCTGGAGCTTTCTTGGTCACACTTGCATATATTTGATTTTTTATCTCATCTTCAATGCTGGTTAGCCATATGCCAATTTTAATGAACTTTTACTTGTGTTATGATTTAGAATGGAATATCTGGAATAAAAAAACAAGACATGCCGCCGCCGCCACCACCACCTCCTCCTCCACCACCACCACCACCAATGTCAATCGGTGGAAATATGCCCGTTCCACCTCCTCCTCCAATGTCAGGCGGACCACCACCGCCTCCACCACCACCCATGCCAGGACTTGGTCCTCCATTACCAAATTTGGGAGGAGCTCCTCGACCACCACCACCAATGGTTGCTACTAGTAACTTAGGATTTCAATTACCTCCCGGTCTTAAACCTAAGAAACAGTGGCAAGTTGAAGGAATTAAACGAGCTAATTGGAAAAGTGTAAGTAACTTGAAATATTAAGTAATTCTCTGACAAAATAAATTGTATTCTTTATTATATTTATTACTTACTGTAATATTATTATACAATGTATGAATATAAATGTATATGTATTGAGTAAAAATGTTTTAGATGCCATCTAGGTATGTTTTTTTTTATATTTATATATTAAATTTGATTAAACATCTATTTGTACTTGTTTTAGATAATTCCTCAAAAACTATCAGAAAAATGTTTTTGGGCTGTTGTTCATGAAGAAAATTTAGCTTCTAATGATATACTACAAGGATTGTCAGAAAAATTTTCATCAAAGCCGGCTAAAAAAAAAACAGAAGACATTACTGATCAGTATGATAATTAACTTTTTGTTTTTTTCTATAAAATCATTTTAAATTTTTTGAAAATAGAAAAACCGCTGTTATTCCTAACTGTATATAATTAATTATACTTTCAGATCTGCAACTCTTAAAAAAGTAAGATGTCTTAAAGTATTAGAACCAAAATCATCACAAAATCTCTCTATTTTATTGGGTGGATCATTAAAACACTTAAGTTATGCTGATGTAAAACGAGGTGTTCTTAGATGTGATGATACAATATTAAAAGGCAATGTACTTGATCAATTAATTAATTATTTACCACCACCAGACCAATTAAAAAAATTAAGAGATTTGAACTGTCCGTATGAAGATCTAGTTGAGTCAGAGCAATTTGCGGTGACTGTAAGTACCTTGGAGGTTTTAAATCAAATACAGTTAGTTATTACTTTATTAAGTCCAAGTTTCAATATATTCATCGATATTCATATTTAATGTTATGTAAAGTGAACATGTATTCTTTGATGAATTGAGTTTGAGAAACGTTTCTCTTTTTTTTTTTTTAATATAATAAATGAAATCTAAAATTTTACATTACATTTGTATTTTTATAGATAGGAGAAATTAAAAGATTGCTTCCTAGATTAAAATCATTAAGCTATCGACAACATCACCCAGAAATGGTGCAAGATATTAAACCAGCAATTGTAGCTGGTACAGCTGCTTGTGAAGAAATCAAAAGTAGTGTTAAATTTAATAAAATATTAGAGTTGATATTACTTTTGGGCAACTATATGAACAGCGGTACAAGAAATGGACAAGCATATGGTTTTGAAATAAGTTTCTTGCCAAAAGTATGCCTTTATAATTATTATTTTAAATTATAACTTTATTGTTTTTATTTTTTAAATTAGCTTACTTCAATAAAAGACGTAGAAAATAAATCTACTCTGCTTCATTACCTAGTCGACATTGTTGAAAAAAACTATCCGGATTTAATTACATTTGGTGATGAATTAACACATTGTGATCGAGCATCAAGAGTCTCAATTGATGTTATACAAAAAACTTTACGTGTTATGGATACAAGTTTACGTAATCTAAATGTAGATCTTGCCAATAATTTTAAACAGCAATGTGAAGAAGATGATCTATTTTCAGAAATAATGGCTGTGTGTATATATTTTGTTATTAATAATATCTAAGTAATACCATTGATTTTATGGTAAAGTACATTACAAAATAAATGGTACCTGTACTATGTACATTGTACATAGTAAATTATATTTATACAGATTTAGTTTATTTGTATATTAAATTATTATTTAAACTATAAACAACACTAAATGTAATGAAATGTTTAACATTTTATAGCCTTTTGCAAAAACTGCAAAATCACAATTTGAATTATTACAAAACATGTGCAAAAAAATGGAGGCTCTATATGATGATTTAGCAGAATATTATGTGTTTGACAAGTCGAAATATACTCTAGAGGAATTCTTTAGTGATATAAAAACATTTAAAGATAGTTTTTATGTAAGTACATTTTGAAATTTTTTTATTGATATTTGAAGGTTAAAAACTAAACAAACTAAATATATTTTAACAAATAAGAAATATCAAAAAGAAGGGGGACACACTAAATAGAATAGTAAAATTAATGCATTTAAGTATAAATTTATTTATGTATAAATAAAATATAATTAAATTTAAATATCAAATAAAAATACAGGACATTATTATTTTCATTTGTGAAATACCAAATACATACTAATTATATATTATTACAGACTTCTAAAGAAGACTCTTACTTACGTTTATTTTCTAATGCTATTTAATACCTAGTCAATTAGTAAAAATTAAGTATAATAATTGAGGTATTTATGGTATGGTATAGTATTTATATATCGTTTCAACACTTTAAAAAGATAACATTTTCAATTATTTTTTTTTTTTTTATTGTAATATATTTATATTAATTTAAAATAATTAAAATCTAGGAAGCACAAAGAGAAAATTATAAACGTAGAGAAACAGCAGAAAAAATTCGCCGTGCACATGATGCTCGAAATAAAGCAGAACAAGAAAAAAAAGAACGTGCTGCACGAAAAAAAGCACTCATAGATATGAATGCTGTCCATACTCAAGAGGGTGTTATGGATAGTTTATTTGAAGCATTACAAACTGGATCTGCTTTCAGTCGAGATCAAAGACGTCGAAGACCAGGTTTATCAAATAATAATGGTAAAACTATTATTTTTTTTATATACATTTTTAATACATACATAAGAGAAATGCTAAAGAGTTGAAATCTCCTACACCTTTGAGTATATTATGTTTATAATAAAAATAAATTAATTAATGTGTTTTGTTCTTAATGATTAAACATAAACATTATTAATACTAATTATTTTTCAAAAATATATTCATAAATAATAATTACAATAATATATAAATATATTATTATATTATATAAATAAATTGTTTTAAGTCTCATTCTTAAAATTCTGTGGATGCAACAGCATGTATTTACTCGATTTAAATAAACTGAATATTATTATAATAATAGTTATAAATAGATAATATTATATTGAAATAATTGTGTATATACTGGTTTTAGAATTTACATGATGTATTATTTTTTTAGTCAGGCTTGTAATTTGTATGGGAATCTATTTGGCTTTCCTAACTAATACTAATTAATAATTACTAAACTTTTTTTCTAAATGAAAATGTATACCCTTATTTAAAATTATAATTATTAATGTGCAAACTATTGACTTAAGTTTAAAATTTAAAAATGAAGTTAACTTCACTAAACATGATACCTAATGTATTTTTATATTATAGATGATAAAAGAGCTCCATTATTATATCGTAGCCGATCAAGAAATGCATTTACTGAACGGGATTTACCAACTACACGGGTTCAACATTAATGTCATGTAACGTCATAATATTAATATTTTAAATTAATTCTTGTCCACTGTTAAATATTTAACTGTTTTTTAAATATATTAATTTTAATTTAATATTTGTAATATTCATCAACAACATTAGTAAATGTTTATATTATAAAAAAAATCGTATATATTATAAGTATTATCTATAATGTGTGATCAATTTTTGTTGAGTTATAAGTTAACCACGTTTTTAATGATAGAGTATTCTATTTTGATATTAAACAATTTTATTTTTTATACAATTTAGTTTTTAAAACTTATTTTTATTACAAATTATTTGTTTTATAAAATATTTCTAATTAATCTCTAACTGAAAGTTTCATGTACTCATTTTACATTTGTTTATACAAAGATTGTATGTACAAACAAATTATAGGTACTAAGAAATAAAATGGACTAATAAGAAATTTATTAACTATTAATTTATTGATATTTGTAATATTTTATTGTATAAAATATTAGCTTTTATTATATCAACTAACATAAATTACTACAGTAACAGCTTAATCTTTCTGTAGATATATTGAGCATATTAATAATAAATATTAAGTATATGTTTTAATATGTATTGTATAAACTTTAAATGGTATAGCATTTTAAAAATATCCCTATGACAATAATATAAAAATATAGACAATAAATACATATATAACTAAAAATTTGTTTATAAAAAGTTGATATTGTTTATTCAAAATTTTATACTTTACATATATCACAAATATCATCAATAAAACATTTATATTAAAAATAATTGATGTTTTGGTCTCTTATTTAGCTAAATTGTATTTGCTACTTCAAAAATATATAATATTTTGTTCCCAATGTTTTAAAAAAAAATTTGTCTATAAAAGTACAACAAATATTATATTTATATTTCAAGATATTGAATTTTTTTGTGGTTAAGTTTGGGACATAAAAAATTTTAATTTATTGAAATAGTATAATTTAATATAATTTATTTATTTATATACTTTATTATAGTTATCTACAGTAAATTGCCTTCTTAAATTTGATTCAATATTTAGATTAAGTTATTGTATTTGCATTCAGTTATTAGTTTATATACTGAAACATTTAATATTATTATTATTATTTATTTATTTTTTTTGTATAAACATAAATAATAAAAGTTATACGATTATTAATAAGAAAGTAATATTTAAAAGTTATTTTAATTTAAAATACTATCTTTTAACATTTTCACAATTATGTTAAATACAAATAATCAAATTATAAAATTATATTATGATAAATTAATTATAATTAAATTATTAACATGAGTAATTAATATAAATTTAAAAGGAGACAATAAATTAAATTTCATCTGGACAGTTAAATATTTCTCTTCAGAGGTAGATATTTAAAAAATAATATACCAAATATATATTTAATACAGAAAAAACTTTTTACTTCATTCATCACTAAGTATATTTAATTACAACATATATATATATATATATATATTTTTATTATCATAATTCACAATCATTTGAAATATTATATTTCTTAAGATATTAATTTAGAAATAATATAAAATTAAAAAGACTGTCCCTGGATTTTATTGCTCATTTATGTTGATTTAATAAATTGCTAATATATATATTATATACATTTATATTTTGTTTTAGTAGTACTATTTTTAAACTAAAATAATTTTAATTTTAATATTCTTGTATGATAAAATTGTTTTTATTTTTAATATAAGTATCATTAGATTTAAAAATCAAATATTTTAAAACATAATATCTAATGCTTTTAAATCACACATTAGTATTTTAGACTTTTTTGTATCATATCTTTAACATATCAAGTAAAATGTTATATGTGTTTGTAAAAAATGTTATGCAATTGCATTTTATATTATATTTTTAAGTATATACAAATTAAGATATACGTATTGTAATTAATGAATTATTATATATATATATATATATTTTTTTATTACATTATATATTTGTATACAATGTACATCGAACATATAATTAAATTTAATATATTTATAAAATTAATCTATATACTCATTTAGAAATGATGTGTTATTTATATAAAAAGAACAAATCATAGAGTACCATTTAAAAATTATAATATTTAATCATTTTAAAGGCAAATTCCTTTTTACCTTTTAAAATCTTGAAGTTATTCAAAATAAAAGCAACATATTAAATTCCTCAGTTTTCCTAATATGCATGTTCAAAATAACATAGTTATAATCACCAATCAGTTCTTTACAATATATATATTCTTAAAACTAATATATAGATATAAATAACAGTAAAATAATTGATAAGAATAATAACAATATTTAAAAATGAAATATTCATTAATTAAGGCAAAAAATCTTCATTAATATAATTTAAGTTACTCATAGTTCTAACTAAAGGATCATTCATAAAAAATTTGAAAGAAAGTTGAAGTATGAAATGTAAATATAAATAACGCTACTACTAAACATAGTATTGAATTAAAATTATTACTGTGCGGTCGTAAAATTTCATGATTCGTATAGACGTATTTCATGTTATATAATCAATGTGAGATTTAAAGAATAATGACGGAGTACTTGAATAGTATATATATATTGTAACATTAAGGAATTTTACAATAATTTAGTTATATAAAATTTCAACATATATCTTATATTATTATATATTTAACTTATATAAAAATTTTGATTTGGCATTATTTATATCTGCAGATAATCATATATCTATGAGTAAGAAAATAGTATGATATAATAGTATAAAGTTTGAATGTAAATTAAATAATTTTGATCTAAGGCCTCTAATATTTTGGTAAGGTAGACTAAACTTATATGTATTATTATTAAATAAACATTCTTAGTATTAATAATTGTAAGTATTTAAAAATGGTGATTTATTCATTAGAATATTAGATTCTAACAGTTCGGAATTTCGGATACAAACATATTTAACTAAATTTGTATCTACTAACAATAAAAAGTAATAACAGTAGGAGTAATTTCATTAACAATATTATTTTTATGCTTATTAACACAATCATAGTAACCATATTAATAATAGAAGTTGATTAGAAACACTGTGTGCAAAATAAGTCAGAACTAATGATGATATGCTGAGAATGAGGATGGAGATGAAAAGAGACTCGAACGATGTCATGTTAGGTTTACATTTATTTTATTTGTTGATGGGGTAATCCTAAATCTGACGCACTGGGTATCGGTTGAAAATTTAAAAGGCAATGAAATACTACTACTCTTCTATATACAGTTACAAAGATAAGCATTTAAAAATTATTTAGATATACATATGTAAAAAATAAACAGGAATAGTGGATCACTCGTTTTCGTATACCCGTGGAGACAATAGGCATTTTTTATAATTTTTTGTTTAAAATATAATTTGTATTATTGACTCATATAATAATATATAGTTATAAGGTATATACCTAGGTAATACAATATGCTCATTACCAAAATGGAGTAATCCGAAAATAATTTTCTTCTTTTGGACGACCAGGAATCGTCCCAAATAAGTAATAGATTGACGTGGATTGACTATCTACACGAGTAATATACCTAAGCTTTTAATAACAAATTATACTACATAAATAATGATCTAATAACAAAAAAAAAAACATATTAATCGTTGTATATAAATATATATATACATAAATATAATACAAACTATAAGTACACCTTTATATTATAAGTATATTTATTGTAATATTTGTTTCGGTAAAAAAAGACGGCTCCTTATGAGGTTTTTAATGTACCTATACTAATAAAATTCACTGTATGAACTATAAACATATACTTATGTATGCATTTTTATTCTTATGAGTTTTGTTTGGTTTCAAGTTATTATTTTATATTTTTTTTCTAATCTAAGTATTTGAGCTATTGTAATTTTTTTGGATTAAAGTCAAATTATATCACATAGTAGAAGTAAGAAACGTTTATTTTAGATTCTGAGCTGAGCGAGGAATGTATTGGATTTTACAAAGATGTTTTTTTTTTTTTTCTTATGAATGAAAACATTTTTTCGGGTAGAAATAATAGTCCGATTTTCACGTATAGTATATGCTTCGCTTGCAAATGTTGTCTACTTGGTACTTTATTAAGCTCATTTTTAGAATTTCTCAAAAATTTTTCCTTAATAAGCGGAAAATTGGCAATTTTCATACACTTTTTATTATATTTTTTTTTCGTGATTTCTTATTAAGTTTTAATAGTAGGACCTTGAAAAATTTTTTGAGTACTAACATAGGTTATTTACAAGCGTGGTAAAATTTTGGAACGGAATAGTTAATTATTTGGAAAAATATAGAGCTTTGAACGTTTTCCCAAAAAAAATTAATATTACCCACAATTTTGGGATTATCTGTTTGAAAACTTGATAGAAGTCCAATACTATATTATTTAATCTTTTTACAAAATATTTTGAAAATCTAAACAGGCAAATTTTTTTTTATAGGATTTGTATTACTTTTTTTTTTTGAACTATGAAAATTTTTTTTTAAGTAGAAATAATGGTCCGATTACCACAAAAAGGGAACCTTTCTATACCAAATTTCATCTAGTTGGTACTTTATTTAGCTCATTTTTCGAATTTCCCAATAGTAGTTCTTTGAAAAGCAGAGAATCAACAATTTTTATAGCCTTTTAATTTTTTTTTTTCTCATCCATGAAAATTTTTTTTCAAGTACAAATAATGGTCTGATTACCACAAATAAGGTACTCTTTCCATACCAAATTTCATCTAGTTGGTACTTTATTTAGCTCAATTTTTAAATTTCCCAATAGTTTTTCCTTGAAAAAGAATGATAACTCTTTGAATATTGATCGTAAGGATTTGAAATTTATTTTGCATATTTACATATGTAATTTACATTCGTGGTAAATTTTGAAATGGATTATCAGTATAATATATTGCAATATATTTAGATACGCTCAGAATCGTATTTACTAATGCAATATCATTGCATTCAAATCTGAATAATTATAATGAACCACTAATTTCTCCGAGGATCGAAGGGACGAAGGAGGAACGTCCACAATCGGCCTTCCCACTTTTTTTTTTTACCTCTTAATCCCCTTTTAATTTTCAATAATTTTATAATAATAGTAATAAAAAAATCCATTATGCTTTGAAAGTCTTGTCCTATGGATTCCCTTGTTAAAGTAGGTAAACATAATAATCGTCGAACGGGGACCTTACGGGGAAAAGTATTATTCACCATTATTTTACACTACCACCGATCCTAAGTACTTGTACCTATAAGTCTCATACATTGCAATTATAAACCTGAACCTTAGTGCATACTAACTCTTTCCTTTTCTTAGAACTCTATATCATTTACTATTTCTAAATCTATAAATATTGTATTGTACACATTTAAAACAAAAACAATAATGTGATAAAATTTAACTTTTATTAGCAATTACAAATTGGTTTTAATTATATAACCCAAATTACTAACATGTTTAAACTACCTACATAAATACCTATAGGTAAAGAGCCTAGATAAATATTTATCTATCTACCTATCTATATTTCTCTACCTATAGTCACTTTATTACCCTGTAATTAGGCTTAAGATATTAGGTTGAAATTATATAATAAACTACTCGGTATAGCCTTTAGGTAGGTATATGTTACAATTTATAATTTTTTTAAATCTATTTACATAGTATAGCCCCATATAGAAATGTAAAATAAATATACCTACTGTATTCAATCCTTGAATGTAAATTATAATTATCGGTCTAGAAATATACCATACTCGTACACCTATACCTATACATAATAATATTATATTGTATAGTTCATTATTATCGTTGAATAAGTACTTACCTATAGGTATGTACCTAGTACGTACAATCGTATATATAATAAAATGTATTATTAAATTAATATTTAATAACTATTAAATTCGGTTAATGTACTATTATACCTACCTACTTCGATATTAGTATTGCGCGTAGATAAATATTTACCTATTATTTATTTGTTCGACTATAATATTTGAATAGGTATAAAACGCTGCCGAGTACTGACAGACGTTGAAATATGATGAAGTTTCAATATCTAAGTTTAAATGATCTAATGCTCATAAGTTCATAATCGTTTTCTGCGTTTATAATAAAAATTATTTACTTCTTGTAACTTGTATAAATATCATAATATACACCCAATACGATAATGAAGACTTCTACACCAATACATCGTTTATTCCATTGTATGTTGCTGCTATCTTTTGTAAGTATCTCGATACATGACCTACCTACGTTCTGTACCATAAATTCATAAGTAGGTACCTACAAATTATACAAGTATATAAACACAGATTTAGTCACGATTTTCAACTTATTATTACCTATATTACCCATTAAAAGATAAATTCACCATTTTACGCAGATATTTTGCTGCAAATATAGTGCTTACAAACTTTATTAAATTTATAACTCTAAAAAATACTGTATATTTATTATAATATTGGGTGCAAAAATATAGAAAAATACTAACTAGTTACTTGCATCAAAGCCCAGTCCAAGTGATTTCAATTCATTGAAGTTGAACCATAGAATAATCACTTCATATTTAATTATCCATTCTAAACTTAAAATAATAGTTAGGTAAGTACCTTGTAAGTAATTAAATAGTTAATAAATATGAATTTAACTGCAATTACTGAATAGATTTGGTATTATTATATTCTATGTAGTATCTATACCTATTGCTATGTACAAATATGACTATTACAGGTAGATAATATTTGACTATATGCCAGAGCCACTCTTAGGATTTGTGAGAATCACATTTTTATTTGATTGGCCCTTACACAATCAATAGTAGTTACTGTTAATATTCACATCAATAATATTGACGGAGCCTGGTTGAACAGTTTATAAAATTGATAGTTGAAAAATTTATAGTTTAGGAGGGATATTGATATATATATATATATATATATATATATATATTGTTAATTATGATATACCTATGATTCTTATTATTATTATGTGTATGTTAAAATTATTGATAGAATGGAATGACTATATATTGATGGCCGTGTTTGACGGGCAGATTGAAGTACATTGACATACGTCAGTCAATCTGAATAAATATTATTTATCATGATAGGAATTTTAGCTTTGTAACAAAAATTTGAATTAAATTAATTACTATACACATTTAATTTAAAACATTGCATGGTTCAAAATGTATTTAAACAATATTGGAATTACACATTAATGATTAATATAATAATGTAAATAATCATATATAATTTATGTAAGTAATTCAATTCTAATATATATTAAGTATTTACTTATAAAAAAAAGAGTAAAATTTAAACAAAATAGAATTTTTTCTACATAAAATAAGACAATTTATTATTTCTTCTCTTCGCTTCAGAAAATTTGGTCATTAAATAATCATAGTATAGATTTTTAATCGATATGATAGCGAGGTCGGGAAATTTTTCCAACGCTATTGTAGACAGTAAATAATGTTTAATAATTTTAAGTTTCAAACAACTTCTTTTGACACTTGTAATTATAATTGGCATTGTAAGAATAATTCATAGAGCTATTGAAATATTCGGAAATGAATAACAGATCAATTTTTTAAAAATATCTTGACATTCTAATGAAGTTTTATTTTCATTTAAAATCAAATATAAAAATATCTATATCGTAACCTGCAGTGATAGACCTGTGAAATATTTTTATTTTTTTTGAGAGGAGGGGGAAAGTTAATTTATCAATTTTTTATGTTGTTATATTTGTTAGATAGGTATATTGTCTTCAATCATAAATATAAGTAAAAAGTATGTACTAAAATAATAAATAATATAATAAAATCCAATTTTTGTTTTCTATTGCCAGCAAACATATCAATCACTTCGTCAATATGAGTAATTCTATGTCTATGGATATCATAGACTTAACTAGAATATTTTAGTATGAAGGGCCCATAAAGTAAGAGCACGGTCGTAGATAGAATTCTATAACCTTACTCTATGTTTTAGCCTAATATACATATATATTATAATTTTTAATAATCACACATATAAAAACTAACCTCTTTATCCTTAAAGGGAGGGCTAAAAATAGTTTTAATAGGACTAAGCCCTCCTAAGCCCCTTCTTCCTAGTTACGACCATGATGAATATGGTTAGCAATGCTAACCCAACCAAGTGTTCTTTACCGCCATAGTTCTCAACCAAATTTTTAATCTAAATTTAAAAATACAAAGCAATACTAATTAATATAATAATAATAATATAATATTGATGCATGATGTAAAAGCATTTAACAATAAATCTATATTGATTTGGATACATAAAAAAATTAAAATAAAACCTCCTTAAAGTTGAGAAACTGTGCTCAGCTGAAACTATAGAAAAAAGAAAGCAAGCAATAATATGCAATCATTTTTTTATTATTTGGGTACAATAGTTCGTTACACTGGTCCATAGATTTTAATATAGAACAAATCTATACACATTCAAATTTAAAATAGGTATACAGGTTTATCAATATAAATATGAAGTAAGTACATGTTAGAACCTTAAATAATAATATATTATTATATTATTACTTTCATTTTTATTCTGTTCCATTTTTCTTTCCACAGTTCTACTTCTGATTTTAATTATAACTCTTCTAATGCTTCATCATCAAATGTATGTTGTGTTATTATTGTTTTTTTTTTTTTTTATAGTATTAAGTAGGAATGTTGATCATATTACAAAGAAAATACTGATTAATTATGATAAAAAATTTCTCATGGTGTAAAGAAAATTCCCCTGTTGAGCCCCCTCAAATACGACATTGATCTTGACTATTCGTATTAAACCTTGAGCTGTATACGGGACAATAAAAGTTTTCGATTTTTCTATAATTATTCGAAATTGTACTCTTTTATTTTGTCCTATCGGCTTTCATATATAGGTACAATAGCACAATCAACTATAAAATCAAATTGTTACTTTACATATATTTAAAAAGTTACACAGGAACTATTTAGTTGTGTTTAGGAATAGGTAGTTAAAGACAGTAAGCGACAAACGTAAGGAATTTATGTTGGACTCTTTCAGGGCGTAAAAAATCCTTAACCAAATATGGGTGCCTAACTACAACACCATATTCCAGGAGGGAACGGACCAAGGCAAAATATAGAGTACGTAGACAAGAAACAGATCTAAAGCGTGCTTATAGCTTATAGCTACGACATATAGCCTATACTCAACTAGCTTAGTTATATAGTTTATAGTATAGCTTATAAAGCTATAACCTGTACGTATATGAATATATAGAAAGTAGGAAAAAATATAAATATTGAGTAGATGATAGAAATATACCTTCTATTTCGTACAATAATATGCTAAGTATTCAATTATAAACGATAACTAGTAATTTAATATTTAAAGTAGAATACATAGAACATAAATATACCTAGGTAATATTTGTTATAATAATTTAAATATTAAAATAAAATATTTACATAAAATCTTTATAAAAAAGTTAAGTCTCCAAGAATAATAAAATCAATATGTATATTACTTTTATTAATTTTTTAAAAAAAATTTGCAATTGATATATGCCTATGCTGTATTGCCATTCGATATAGCTATTATAGGTCAAAACAATCTTCATTTATTTAAAATAATTACTATTTATATAATATTAATATAGCATATAGGTATGTGTTCATATATATATTTTATTGTAAATTTACAATTTTTAAATTGTATTTATTTATATGTATTGTCTAAATTTAAAAAAAAAAACATAAATAATATTGGTAAAAACTTTTTTTTCAATTTTCATTGTAATCAAAAATAATTATAATAAAAATTAGAAAATGTTTTATAAGTACCTACTTTATTACAGAATAAGTTAAATTATTTACTAGTATTAGGTAGTTAGGTATTATTATCTATGACAATTATCACGTTAGGTTTATTTTTCGATTCAGGCAATTATTAATATAATAACCTATTACTCACCTACACATTATTTAATGTCGTCCTATAGGTATTAAATGGATGTACCTATATATAATTTAGTATTTATGAGTCGTATAGTTTCACATGAAGTCATGATTTATAAATATATTTTTGGACCTACCTACTTTGAAGAATAATTAATAGCACGTACCAGTTGGTACCTAGTAATTATTAAATAGTAAATGCTTACTTAATACCTATATAGATTCTATCATCTATAGCTGCAAACATACCAGAATCGAATATGCCGTTCGAATTCGATTATGGAGGATCCATAATTGAAGATAATAATGTTCTTACTCAATCAGTATCAAGTGATGGAGTGCATGTATTGAAAACAAATGCACCACAACCGATAAAGAACTATAACAATGCTCCTAAAATAACACAAACTCAGTCAATAAAACCTCAGTACGAAGACACTCAATCGTATAAACAAAATTATTATACAAATCAAGATGATTATGAAACAAAAAATGAAGTATATGAGTCGCCTTATAGTCATATAAACATATATCATTCACCTTCAACAAATAACCGATGGAAATTTTTACAAAAACATATAGAGAGGTAATAAAATTATTCATTTTTACACATTGTTTTATCTTAACTGTTATTGATACGTATTAAGTGGCAGTTGCAATTGTAGGTAATTAAATATTGAAAAGCAGAGCTTTAGAATAAGCATTAGTATATTTATTTTTAATGCACAACATTAAATGAATAATATAGCTAAAAACCATTAGGTATCTAAGTATAACAGGGATGGCAAATAAGTGGCACAGGGAAAGTTTTCGATGGCACCCGAAAGATTTTCATGTGTCTATATAATATAGATTATATTATAATCTATATAATATATAATATATATTTACAGATTTTTAAGTAACATATAATATTTTATATTAACAAAACTTGTAAATTTATAAAAATTTGTAAAAATTATCTTATAATAAAAAAATTTGTGCCATGGCTGAATTTTTTTTTTTGAATTGTGTCATAAATTGGCACATTAAACATTAAAATCTTATTTGCCATTTCTGAAGTATAACAAACCTACTAAATAGAATTCAATAACTATAGTTTAGTGTATATTTCAAGATTTTTGCATTTTCATGGGTATATCTTTATGAATATTTTACTATTTACTATTAATTTTATAAATTTTGTCATATTTCAAGATAAATTTAATTAATTAATTAAAGTTTTCAGTATTAAAATGAATTAACTTCACAAGAAATTGATATATTAGTATACCTAGATATACTAGATAATTTAAATTTAATAAGGTAAAAACCTCTCTTTGTATATCCATATAATTGTAGTATAACCATTTGTATGAGTTTTTAAAAAAACTTAGTACCTAGCAAAAATAAGAGGAAAAATATGTACACATTTTGGTCTTTGTCGAAAATATTTAGATACAGTTTAGGTATAGATATCTAATAATATCGATAAGCTACACAGTACTCAATAAGTTATAATTTATATGCATATTTATATAATTAATTTATGTAATTAATAACTTAATAATGTTTCTTAATATACTATTATATAGATTACTTCCGGGAATTTTCAATAGGATTGAATATTTTTGAATACTCAAAACGGAACTTTAAAATAAAATATTCTTGCAGTAAATTGAATCAACTAAGTATAGGAATTTGTTATAGTTTCACACAATAATAATACTATTATTATATAAATATAAAATATTTGTATTTACATAAAAAAAAAAATATATATATATACACAATAATTTTATTCTAATATTATTTTATTTTATAGAATACCGATTTGTGCCTTAGGTATACATGAAATAATTACATTTATGGTTTTGATCAATACTATATTATTCGTTTATAACATTATTACTTATTATCTAAAAAGGTAGGTGATATATTGGTATGTACACATTTATTATACTTTATACATATTAAAAATATAAATTGAAAATTAAAAAAGTTAAATTAAAGAATAGCACATTTCGACATCGATAAATACAGCTAATGTATAATTATTTAATATAATAAGTATGAAATATAGGTATCTAATTGTAGTTTTTTCATAAGAAAACTACTGCACATAATATTACAAATACATATATTTATACGTGTTTACTTTTATAAATAAATAAATAAACTCAATGGTAAATTTTATTTGAAACAAAATAAAATTACGAATAATTTATAAAGTTAAATAAAATAGACTTAAATAAAAATCGATTATCACGTCATGACTTTTTCAATCCATGGTACAAATCGTTGTATATTTGTGTACACGCCGGGCAAATGTTCGCGTCCACAGCCGATTCCCCACGAGACTAATCCAATTAATGTTTTTCGTCCATCCAACATTGTCGTCAGTGGTCCACCAGAGTCGCCCTATTATAAATATGTATTGTATATTAGTTCGTACCTTATATTTTTCTAATATAAATTTCAATATTTATATATAGGACATTACGTAATAGATTAGTTATAATTAGGAAAATCGAAAATATAATATATCATTCATATTACAAAGTTAATATTATTAGAATTTATCAAATATACGAATATATTAGTAGATATCTACTAATAGGTACCTACCTAGTAATAGTTTAGTATGTTTCGGTATTTAGGAAATACTGTGAGTAGTGGTTACCATCGTTACTACTATAACTAATTATTTTAGTTTTTCTATCTTATATATAGTTTGTGCGTACACAACATACAATATTACTACTATTGTTTTACAATCTCTACGAATACGATATTATTAAACTTACAACAAGCAAATAATTATGATAATTTTAATTTATAATTATTATAGGTAAGTTCTTAATATGTATTTTTTTACGATATTTTTTAAGAATACCTATTATGCTTCCCTTTACAATTTTTTGCCCTATTCATGTACTCGTTGGATTTTTTGAATAACAATATGCTTTAGGATTTAACAAACCTGGCAACTGTCCCGACCACCTTCTTTGTAACCCGCACATAGGAACACGTCATGAATAGTTTCTCGACGGCCTGCTGACCGGAACCACCTTTGGCACCTTTCGTTTGGTATCACCTCAACTTGAACTTCTTGTAAAACTGTAGGAACTGTCGAAACTCCTATATTTAAAAAGAAATACTAAATCATAACAAAAGTACAACTATTCAAATAGTTTCTTGAATTTATATTTAAATTGATATAAAATATAAATATATTTGTAATATTACATAAAAGCAATTTATTCAAGTTAAATTTTAAAAATGTATTACTTAAAAGTAAAATATAAAATATAATATACAAACCATGTCGGGTACGGCCCCAACCCGCTACGGTAGCTGTTTTGCCAACCAATTTAGCTGCTGAACTTGGCAAACACACAGGAATTATGTGTTGTTTAAATGTTACATCGTGATCAATCTTAACTAGTGCGACATCATTACGAAAATCAGTAGGACTGTACTGCGGATGTACCTAATAAGCAGTATTAAATTATGATTAATAATATGATAACATTATAATAGTACATAGTATTAATTTTATAATTATGCATTTTATTATTTTAAAATGTTATTATAATCGTTTACTCAGTGTATAAATACAAGAATAATTATTCCTTTTGAATGACATAGGTACGCATGCCATTTTTTAATACAGCTTTATTTAACTATTGTAGTTACTTTTTAATAACAGCATAATTTGTGGAATTTGTTGGGCGAGTGACGGTAAGTTACAACATTTTAGACTAATAAAAATAATTTAATCGCCAATATACGAATATAAGATAAACCACGAATCAATATAATCTTATTAATTACAAAAAATAGTTTAATTGATAGTTATTTTTGGATCTTATTTTAAAAATATCAATGAAAATCATCTATAGTTGAAAATTATGTAACGGTTTAAAGTTTAACACGAGTTGGTTTTGCTGTATCCGCTACTTACGCGTAGGCGATTTAACCGAACGAAAAATATGGTTTACAATTGTTTTATCCATTGAATAATTAGTAAACAATAAACCACAATATTAAAATACTCGTGTGAACAGATCCATTGGAAATACATGTTTTAAATTATACCTAGCGGAATCAGTCGTTCTAATACTCACGGTTGAACAGTTCAAAGCGGTTGGTCACTGTTGTGAGAGAAGCGGATTTGATCGTTACTAACTTAGAATAAAAAAGTATTATTTACATATTTTATATTTGTTAATGGGATCAATTTTTTGTTATATTTGCATTATTTTATAATATATTTAAACTATTTTTATTTTATTTATTAATGAACGTAAAGAACTCGTATTTAACTTTTTAAAAATAAACGAGTATAGTATTTAATTATAAGTATTATCCGCCTTGGAAAAGAACCACGTCAAAAGTTAAAACTATCTCGCGTAAAACTTTCTTAATGAGTTATTAAAGATAAAGATTAGCTATAAGAGAACAATAATAATTGTATAACATTATTAATAATAATTAGTTATGATTTCTTACTTCTTTGCGTTCAACGTTAAATTCTTCATGTCCATATTTTTCTGATTGATCGCGTACGTCCCACTCACCGAGTCGTACTTTTAAATTATTATTAGCCGTCCTTCATTAATATATTAAACATGGTAAAACAATGAAAATAAATAAATATATTTGTTTAAGAATTTAGAAGTATAAATGTTCAAAAGAGTGATCAAGTTAAATACCAATTTGTGCCCCCCGAAAATGTAAATTGTTAACTTGGACTTATACTGTACTCACAGCAAACGGATATCTATAGTTAGATTATTAAGTATTAATAGTTTATACTTACGTGGCCACACAATGTGCCGCAGTTACAACCCATCGATTGCTTAGAAGAGCACCTCCACATGATAATTTTTTTGACAAAAATCCTGATTTGATTATGGCAGCCTTTAATAAATATTGTTTTATAATTAATGTGAGTAATAATAAATATAGTTATTTATTTTTTATACCTGCCACGGATGTGTACCAAAATTTGACCCATGTCCTCCGACAATTCTATGGCTCCTTGCATACAATTCGCCACAACCTATTAAAATGAAATACATTATTTATCTGTAGTTATTATGATTTGAAACCAAAAAATATGAATATTTTTTATAATGTCATTTAATACAAGAAAAAGCATAGAAATCAAGTAACAATCAATCCACAATTAATAATTAATTTTAAACTAAATACTATAGTGAGTCATTGAGTAGGCAGTATTCATACATAAAACTAAAACAATTTAATATTAATATTTAAATATCTACTACAAAATACCTTAGTATATACTTAATAAATATTTATTTCATAATCAATAAATAAAAAAGTATATACTACAGGAAAGACTTAAAATTATTTTCCAAATATAAATAGGTATTTAATATTATAAATAATATAACATTTTGGCAATTATTAATTGCACTTAACGAGGCAATAAAGTTTTGAATTGCGATAGTAATATTCAAATATATAATTTGCGTCCATAATTTTTTTTAAAATAATTTTACAAGAAGCTACTTGTAGTTATACAACTTGTGTTTGATTTTGTTAATCAATTAAATTATTATAAAATTATATAAAACAAATATTATATAAAATAATATTATATAGTGTGATTTTATAGAATTTCGTACTATAAAAAAAAAATGAAGATAACATTGAAAAAATAAAACGTATGCAATTCCCATCACCTTTGCAATATGAAAATTGTATCATCCTGTATATGATTTTATTTTATAAACAAAAATATGAAATATCAATGATCTGATATCTGAATATGATTGGTTATAAGTGCTATTTACTAAATTATTTATAGACACCTATCGAAATTCCGGACGCAATTTAAAAATTAAGGCACCTATTCAAAAACTGTAAATTACTACTAATGTTTGACTTAACTAATAATGGGCGTTATTAATGTTTGTCCAATGTTCCAATAAAGTACGTTTCACCAAATAACTAATAATCCTTGCTTTAAAAATACACATACATAATACACATGTATAGAAAAATAATACCTACCTACCTATAGATTATAGGTAATATTAAATAAAAAATCTATTACATTATTTAAATATAAATTTAACTTCCCACATGTTTATTTTAAAAAAAAATACTACCTATTCATTTATATTTAATTGTTAAAATGTTTCAATCAAACGTATAATAAATATAAGCAATCTATTATTACTAGGAACATATTAATAGATTAACACATATTATAATTTATTGTATGCTAAATAGTATAAATAAATAATATTCAATGTAACAAAATATATGTTTATATATTTATATTCTAAAGTATACTTATCTTGAGTTATCAAAAATTTACAAATTATACCTACGTGTAGAATGTGTAGATAATATTAAAACAATAAGTTTATGAATAATTTTTAAGTAGGTAATGTTATTTTTATAACTAAGTAGGTAAATTCTTATTCTTTATTTTCGAATAAAATGTATCAATTTTAATATTGTACTACAAATAAAAACAAAAGATTTCTAATAGTTTTAAAGAGTTAAAATTCTGAATAAATATATACTGAATTCACTTTTCAAACAGCAAAATGTTAATATTATTATATAAATATTTAATAAGTAATAATTACTAAATTGTTTGATATTTGAAGATGCATACATTAAACTACCATATAAATAAAAATAAAAAATAAAATATTTATTATTACATATTTTGTATATTATTATGCGTACCTAATAATATTAAACACATAATCTATTAAGATAAAGACCAATAATTAGAAAAAGGATGAAGCTATTAAAATGTTATAATATATAATATTATAACTAATGACTAATTAAACACAATTACACAATTGTCCCAAGTTAGTAGTCACTACTTATTACCACATTTAATACACTAATCTAGCTTATCGGAGTATCGGATATCTCACAAAGATACGATAGTAAAAATTGTCTTGGTTACAATCTTCTTCTTATTCGTATCGTGTCGATCTAATTAATATTTTTCTCCTTCCTGTAGGCAGGTACCTCTGTATTTCTTGGTCGATCGTGACCTTTAACACATTCTTTTCTACTACTCTTCTATTTTACATAAACAATCTATTCTCTTTCTCATCTTTTTATTTTTGGTTATTCTTTATCTAATATTTCTCTATAATTACCGCTCTCCTTTTGTCATAAATCTAATAAATGTTATTCTCAATATTACTTAAAATTAATTTTTTTTATTATTAATTAATCTTTGTTTTTGTTCTCTATAATATTTCGTATTTCTATGTTTTCTCTATTATATTTTAACTTTTCTTTCATGTTAATCTAATTATTAAGTTATAATATTTTAAAATTAACGCTCACCAATTTGAAAATTACCAACATTATTTAACTATTTGGATTATATATTAATATTAGATATCGTAGTAAAATTAAAAATTAATAACTGAACTATACTTATGTAATGTTAGATACATAATATTAAATAAGTAACGTTCTAAAAATTATTTTTTTTATTGTTTAAAAATTTTAATTTCATCTTTGATTAAATGATATAAAATTACTTTCATAGTTACAAGTCAAAAGATTAAATAATTTTAAAATTATCGTCTTAATTTTAATATTCAAAAACCTATGACCTAAACTTTAGTAATTATTTTAATATTAATAAACGTATACCTAGGTGTAAAATATTAATAATTTATAACTATAATAAATAAATAACTATGAATTATACAAGTACATATGCATCAAGTCCGCATATAAATGGCACGATCACTCCCCTGTACTTTGCAAATGTTTTCAGATATTTTATTATTTGTATAAATATATTTTATTCGTCCATTCAAACCCCTAACGCCGAATTAAATACGTCTCTCATGTGCATGCTATAACACGAATAATATAAACGAATATTATAATAAATTATAATAATAATAAATTATAATAATATAATTTATTATAATAATAATAAATAGTATTATATAGATATAATACAATATATTTAATTTAGATAAAATAGTAGGCATAGACGGATGCAAGGATACTGGGAGAGGCAAAATGTTAAATAATAGTTCATCCATAACTAAAAATAAGTTATTATACCTAATAATGCGGAGGTCTATAAAATGCTTGAAAATAAGCTTACGCATTTAAAACCCTCTCTGGTTGTCCCCTAATTATGTACTAGAGTGGCTTTAGGGTAGGTCAACTGGGACTTTTGTCCTTGGCATTGCGCAGATTTTAAGGCCTTGCGCTTATTTTTTGAAATCTAGTTTTATAGTTAAATTTAAAAATATATATCTTGAGTATTTAAGTCAAAATATTATGTTTACTGTAAAACAAATAATGTATTTTATTTTGTACAAATACTTACTAAATTTTTACGTAATAACATTTATAAAAGTAATATTACTAAAAATAGCAGTCAACAAATAATAAGAGACAATCACACCGAAGAATAAATGACGTGCAATCAGTGAATTATTTCGTTTTATTTTTTTCGTTCTTCGTTGTACATGATATTTTAATACAATACGACACGACAACAGTCGATAACGATCACACTCATTATACTTTAAATTTTTATCAAACATCGATGAAAATCTGATATTGTTGCCTTGGTAAAAAGTACGAGTTTTTACAACAAGGGCGCAATTTCAGTATTTTTATAGAAGGAACGAAAATTAAGATTTATAAAAATTTGGTTTAAGGTTTTTTAAACCCAAGTTTTACGCCGATCATACCAAATTTGTTTGATATTAAAATTATGATATTAACTGATAACTTCATTTACGGTGCATTTTTTAGAAATGTACAAAATTTTTAAATTATAATTTCATTAAATATATATCATTATTCACTGTTACACAAACCACAAGGATACAAAATACAAACGATAAAATGGTACAAATATACAAAAGTACAATAAGTCCATGTTATTATAGATTATGAAGGTGACGTTTGCATATTACATACCGGCGCTATAAAATACGTAAATAAATAGGGAGCTGTGGCCCACCCTGCTCTCCAACAAATGGCGCCCCTGATTTTACAACTTAAAAAATAATATATTAAGGTACATATTAATGAATTATTATTAAATGTATTGTACATTAAATTACTTTCTTCCCTTCTACACAATTTACATTATTTTATGTTTTTTTTATACCTTGTTTTTTAATAAAATATCGAAATGAGCTATTTTTAACATTTTGACTATTTCCAGTAGTTCAATTTTTGTTTGTCGCAATTACGATTGTTAATAAAAAAAATAAATACATTTTCAGAAAATTCAGTAAAACAGTTTGTAAATTTTTTATGGTAGGTATCTAAATAATAATTAAGTATTCGATTTTAAATTGACATTTAATAATAAATTTAGTAATAAAATTTCATTTTACGAGTTGATTATTTTCTTTTAAAATGTATTGTCAAATCGCGTAATAAGCAGAATGTACCACTGCGCAGTTGCCTATTTTTAAAATTGCTTAATGTCAAATGGCTAAATAATTTATGTAATCATATTCGTAAAATATAAAACTAATAATAAAATGCTAGGTAATAATTATATATTTTGTATTATAATATTAAAAAAAAGCGAGAAGTTCGATTCTGGATGTTCATCCTTCATCCTTTCGGTTATTGGAGAAATAAGTAGTTAATTATAATTAAGATTTGAATGCAATGAATTATATTAGAAAGTACGATTCTGAGCGAAACTCAGTAAGATATACAATATATTATACAAAAAATCCGGTTTAAAATTTTACTACTTAAAAATTCAAATTAACGGAATTCGTAATTTTGCCGATTTTCCGTCATTTTTCGGTAATTATTATTCTCCCAAGAAAAAAACTTTTGAGAAATTCAAAAAATAAATCAAGTAAAGTACCAAAAAGATGCAATTTGATATCAAAAGCATATCCTACTTGTGATAATCGGACCATTATTTATACCCAAAAAAATGTTTTCAAACTATTAAAAACACATATAATATAATAATCAATTTTTCTAAAGGTTTTAACTTAAAAAGCTTATAAAAAAAATTGTTACTTACGATTTTCATAATATTTTGTAAAAAGACTAAGTTGTTTATGAGTAGGCTTCAATAAAATTTTTAAATCGTTAAACCAAAAAATTAATTAAGATTTGAATGCAATGATATTGCACTCGAAAATATGATTCTAAGTGAAACTAATATGATATAATATATTAAAATGTTAATACGTTCCAAAATTTTACTGCGCTTTTAAATTACCTATGTGAATCAAAAAAAAAATTGTATTTATCACGAAATATACAAAATTTAAATGACAGAAACCGTAATTTTGTTATTTTTTGGTAGTTTTTCTCACCAAATAAAAAAACTTTTGAAAAATTTGAAAAATGAGTCAAATAAAGAACTAATAAGATGTACTTTATGATGTAGATGAACCTACTACTAAAATTAGTCAAAAAATATATAATATTGTTTCGCAATGTACTTTTAATTTTTGATATTTTGCGTATAAAATTTATTTTCATTTTTAACATTAATAATTATTTTTATGGAATTTAAATACTTAATAATATACAAATTATTAATTAAACAGAAATATATATTATAATATGTAAGGTACCTAAAATATATAACAATATATATATATATATATTTATTTATAAATAAAACCTGCAATATTCATTTAAATATCTATTTAAAAAAGGCCATTAAAAATTATTTTGTCCAGGGCCTTGTAAAAACTGGGACAGGCCTTGTCTATGTAATCAAATATCCATCTAGGGCATAGAGAAAATTTAATAGTGCATTTATGTATTTGTGCATTGTCTTTTTTTTTTATAAAATTAAATATAATATATTTATAATAATGTGCAACACAGATAAACTAGATATTTTAGACAGTTAAAATTAAAGTATTTTGCATTTATACGTATTTATAAGTATGATGATCCGAATGTTGTCCAAATAAATTGAGTGCATTCTACAGTGATTTACTAATATGAGTGAAGAGCCTTATACATGCTCGTGTGGTTTATGTGCAACTTTAAACCAAGTACATAAACAATGGTATGGTAGTTATTACCACGGTATCCAGAAGACATGTGGTGTAATAATTGACTTTGTTGTTGTAATTGCTGTTGCTGTTCGTCAACGCTACTAACACCGCCAATTTGCGTGATGTGAGAAAACGGCACTGACACTGGCGGTTTGTGCGTGGAATAAAACATGTTTCCGTGATTGTTGTGAAACATTAATTGTGACGTCGATGGCAATGTCGTACTAGTCGACGTACTACTAACTCCGCCGGCGCCGTTGTGCCAATGCAAAGGATTGGACCCTTCGCCAGAGTTCACAATCTGATGATGTTGTTGATGATAATAAGGATGATAATGTTGGTGTTCTTGTTGATAATAGTACGATGGTTTGGCGGTTTGGTCAGCGACAAACGGTTGCGGTGATGGACTTATGTCGTTGATATAATTGTCCACATAACTCGCAACCGTAGCAGACTGATGATTGTTATTATTGTTATGTTGTTGATGTTGTTGTTGTATGTATAGATTGTAGTGGTGTTGAAATTCAGGATATTGCATCAGAAACTGTATTGCTTTATATAAGATAGGAAACGACATGACAATAATAAAAATAATGATAAATTCAAAATATGACCCGTAGTGGAAAAGATTATGCTAGATTACATTAATACTAAATGTATACTCCATGTTTGTTCCAAAATTAAATTAATATGTTACAAACACGTTTCAATGTTATTTCATTTTGTCGTTAGAAACTTACAAAACAATATGGTAGGTAACATATAAATAATTAATAATGTAACAATAAAAAATAAATGTAACTTTATAAGCATGTGTGTCATATACTATTATACATAAACAAATACGTATACGGTGTACTATGTATATCGTTTCGGTATTTTATTTCCTACCATGTAACAAAGAAAAAATTAAAAAATATAAACACCGATTTACATTGTCATTAACATTTTAACACGAATGAGGACCGTGACAATAGCGACCATAAAAAGTTGTGCTCTGATTGTAATATACCAATGGGCAATGAGAGATATTAACATGATTATTATAATGAATTGCGCTGTCGCACATTCGGAATAACGTATGCGTGCCGCATGTATGTTTTATTATGACTTGTAATAGTACAACGCGAAATTGCATTGTGTAATACAATATTATTGTGTTTAAAACAATTCCACGATCTAGAGTATCTGAATCAAGATTTAAAAACAAAACGAAAACAACTCACTGGCATTTTCTATTGTTCCCACTGAATTAGACGCCGCCGTCACGGACGATGAAGACGATGATGACGATGAAGAAGATCCGGATGTCTGCATTTTGTCTCTGGATACACAACAACTCCATATCATTCCACCGCTGCATAAGTCAACCGGTTTTCCACCCTCGAGCACACAGGATATGCTTAGTCCACAATCGAATTTGTTACCATTGTACCAACATGTCTGAGGAATCACTATATATGTGAAAAAAATATAACAAAACATAATATTATATTAAGTCACGTATTTATTAGATTTAAATTCATTTAATAATCATTTAAACGAAAATTATCATAACGCATTTATTCACTAATTTATATTATAACAATAGGTACATTATTTTAAACAATACCTATACTTATATTATTATTGTACGATTTAACGATTATATTATTGTAATAATAATTAATAGGATACAAATTACAATATTATATAACTCATTTTCAATAGAACATTTTCTGGATTAAATTTTTCTCGCATTTTATTATATTTATATAATATGTATATGTAAAAATATTTTATGCTTAATAGTTAATTAATATAAATTATACAAAAATGTATTATTTTTATATAGCAGAAAAAAAAATTTTTAAAATGTAATTAGTTTAAATTGAATAATATGTGATCGGAAAAAAAAAACATTTAATGGCACTATTAATGACATCCCATAAATTTACTTTTATATATTTCGGTTATACTCATTACTCCGTGTCAATAAAATGTATTGGAATGATATATTGTTACTTATAACTAAAATATGAAAAGTTATACATTTTATAATACAAACTGACTAATATGATAAAACTATATAAGTATAACTATTATAATATAACTAATGTATACGATTAGATACCTAGTATTTTAAAATAATATAATTAGCATATTATAATTTATAATATTATTAGAATTATTGATATTTTTATATTAATAATAATTATTATGTTTTTAATTTTTATTGATATTGGTGTAAATGTGTAATGATTTGTTTTAAAATGATAATAAATTTATAATATTATTCAAAGTAAGGACCTATAGTTTTATAATATATCTATAAAACAGCTGTCTAATATAGGTATTATACTAAATACTATATAGATATAAATATACGTATTAATTCTGTAAATACTAAATATTTAAATGAGTTATATTTTTTGTTGAATTTAATTAAATAAAAAAAACTACAATAAGTCATAAATAGCTATAGTATTAAAAATGCATAATTATTTGTTGTAAATAAAAAATTGTTTATACAGTTATATTATTATATACATTTTAGCCGAGTCACTTAATGTGGGAGCTTGTAGACGACGACAATTATAACCGCATAGAATGTATAATAATAATGAAGAAAGGAAAAACACAGACGGCCATGATGAAGAAAGTGAAACCACGCACGACCATATTATTATAGTTGTTGCTTTCGTTTATATCACAGTTTACACAGTACACTCTACGACTATCGTGTTGTGTATAATTTAAGAATATTACTAGAAACTAGCACCCTAGCACGCGTATATACTGTATAAATTATATGTTTGGTGGGTGAATTTTAAGTTGCTGAAAATTATTAAAATTTAATAATGCAATGTATCCTTACACCCGTATACAATGGAACCTAGTTTAAAATCAATAATTAGTATAAGGTATTCTTAATAAATAAAATGTAAAATGCAATATTTCAGTTATTCATATTTTTATATCATAAACTCGTATATGTTTGTATTTTATTTCATATGATTATATGTTTGAAATCGCTCATTTGAAATATATTAGTTTATCGAGTATTTGTAAATATCTATGGATGTACATGAATTGAATAATATAATAAATAATAGTTAAATTTAAGTAACTCATGTTAGTATATAAAATATAACGTGTAAAATATATTCAGCTTAGTTAGTTGTTGTGAAGAATAACTTGAAATTGTTTGATGTATAATCATGGAGAAAGTCATCAAGGATGTAACCAAGTACAATAGAATTATTCTAAATACCTACTACCTACCTACACCTACCTACGTATGTTATATTGGCATGACATGATCGTTATCAGTTAATTGAAGGAAAACATAATTATAATGAAGTGAAAAATATTCAACTTGTAATTAACCAGGAGTCAGACCAAACATATTGATATGGTACCCATTGCCTAATATAAATATGAATTTCTATAGTTTATTATTCATTTCTCGCATATAAATATTACGAACAATTTTAATTTGGAATTGTGTTTTGTTTTAAAAAAAAAATCATTTATCGAACTAAAATAATAATGTCTGAAAACGTCGTCATGTTAAAAACTATATATAATCATTTATCGTATAATTATCAAGATTTACCAGAATAACTATTAGACCAAAAAATAAACCGATAGTGATTTCGTCACGGAATTTTCTCAATATATAAGTATACATAATAAATTAATGACAAACGGCAAGAAAAACTAATCTTAGAAGCGTGATTAATTTATGCCCATAGTTGGTTTTCGTCAACTATCAGCACCTCCCCCCTCCCTAGAGCCTAGAGCATCTCGTAAACCCAACAACGATATCGTTTTATTCTAGTGATTTAACGTTTTTTTTTTTTTTTTTCGATAATCAATCGGAAATGCCAACACGCCTAACACAAGTTCCGCGATGGTTGCTCATCCGCGGATGTTATGCATAATACAAAATAACGTTGCGTATTGTATTATAGAATACATTTTATTATTGATCTAAAACCGTGTACTTCATCGTCAATATTTTTTCTTTTTATAATAAATAAGATATTCTATTGTAATAATAACTATACTTTATATACTACAGTTATATAATGTTCTTATAGCACGAGTATAATTATTCATTTATAGTAATTGACTAGTGTAAAAATATTGATAAAAATATTTAAAAAAAAAAACTATACGTAATATAGTATTAATGATAATATTATATTGAAACGACGAACAATTTAAGAATTCACGTGAAAAAAACGGACGTGTCACATACTTTTACCCAACATGTCCATGAGATCGTTTTGAAAACCTTTAGAACCGGTCGTCGTCGGTCCGTAATAGACGGAGGCCCCTTTGCCGGCGGTCGTGTTGAAACCAGACTTTTGACCCAACACTTCGGCCAATAGGACTGCGTTGGTTCCCGCGGTCACCGGCTGTTGTTGTTGTGGTATGACCGTGCCCGAAGACGTTTTCGTCGCGTAAGACAACCGTTTCGAATACCATTTAGAAGATGCGTCCAACGACTGTTGCTGTTCGTCGCGGTACGGCAGTGACGGATGCACAACCACCTGGACTTCGGACAACGACGAGGCCGCGTCCGATCCACCGCCGGTGGCCGATACCGGCCACTGTTGCGACTTTTCGGGCCGCTCGTCGTCGCCGAACGTTTTGTCTTGGTAATGTTTTTGTGCACCAGCTGGTGTCCGTCGACGGCTGTTGCCGATGATCCATCCGTCGGCAGCCGACGATGTACCATCGTTCACGTGATGATACGTGTTGATCGTGCGGCGGACGTCACCGTCGCCGGTGTAATCCGACCTGTCGTTGGCAGATCCGTCGCTGTCACCGTCCATCCGTTTCTGGTTCATCGTCAGTCGACCGTTGGACCTGGTAGGATGCGGCGTTAAGCCCGAATCGATGTCGTCCACAAGTGTCTTCAGCTGCAGGTGGTGCGAAACGAAGGACACTTTGGACGGGACGACAACGTCCGTCTGGTCGGCTGGCATCGACAAGCTGTTGCAGCGATACAACGACATTGTAATTATGACACTGATAATACAAATAACGGAGTGTGACCTCATGGCAATGCGCGTTCGTTTAATAAACGTTGCGCTATTAATATAACTATGATATAGTTTTTTTTTTTTTTTTTTTTGTGATATTATAATGAAATGCTAAAATATTTTTATCTGTGCAAATACATTTGCATGAATGTTCAATATGTATTTATGTGTACGTTTTTTACGGTAATACGATCGGTCGTCGTTGATATTGTGATCGATGTTATAGACTGTTTCGGTATCGTTTCGAAACGGCACATCGACATTGACCTATATGGTCGCAGTATGGTATTATAGTGTTTGTTATCGTGTTATTGTTGTTGTGACGCAACATTCGCCGCCACCGATTACGATGATGATGACCAGCAACACGGTCAGTGGAAGGTGTGCGCGCCGTGAGTGTTGCTAATGTCCACCCGCTACTTTCTTCTTTCACTCGTGTCTGCAGTTCTATGTTTTATGTATTCTTTCTGGCGGCTGATGCTTGGCGCGTGTAAATAATAATATCGCGGGTATATATATATCGCTCGAAAACTATCACTTCAATAAGAGCAGTTTACCTTGGATTCCGACGCGTATACGATATCACGCAATGAGCGTATCCACTTTCTTTCTATATACGCGTGCCGTGCAGTCGTCGTAGTTTTTGCAATTATTATTATTATTGTTATTATTTTATTTTTATATATTTCTGTCTCACACGCGTTCACTTTCACTCACGGTCAATGAAAATAAAAGAAGAAGTGGACAATAAAAAAAAAAAAATCTCAAAGAATAGTGTAATACAATTACGACGTGGATAACAATATTATATATTGTTACATATTATCATTATTATTATTATTATTATTATTATTATTATAAGGAGATGACGTGTTTTTTTTTTTTTTTATAAATATTGGAAGGTTAAAAAAATACTTAAATATTCAAATTTAAAAATATTTATATAATTTCGTTAAGCATTTTAATTATTGGTGTTCGAATATATCTTAAACAATTTTCATCCGCACTGAAAATATATTACAACCCGAACGATTAACCGACGTTAAATAATAATAATAATAATAATAATAACTATGAACTTACCGCGTAAAGTCGTATTATCACTGATCGGATTATATAAACCAATAATACATTTATAATATGATTTTATTACCTGTATTATAGTATAAAATACAATTTAGTTTTAATATAGTATGTAGTAGATGAGAAATTTCTTTTTACGAAAATGATAACAATAGACGTAGATGAGAAAATAGTCCTTTTGTAATTTTGTATAGGTAACTTAATATGACGACGATATATAATGACAGATAAAACGGCAGTTCACATTTGCGGTTATTTATTTTTTTTTATACATTTTTATCATCACGACCGTCAACACACTATAATATATATCTATATTATAATGAAGTAGTCTTTCTTCTCCGAAACAATATTAACAATAAAGAAAAAATTATGAAAGTAAACCGACTGAGAGCTACAACAGCACACAAAAGACTAGTTGCTGAAGAACGTAGTGATCACCATCATCAAGTGTCTCCGTCGGTACCGCTCTTTTACCGCGAACTTTCTCTTAATCGGCGTATTGCAATATAGACTTAATGTTTACCCCACCACAATTATTAACACTCTTCTAAACATCATAATTTGTGCTTTTACTATTGTTACATTAAATCTCTATAATCTCTTATATGACGAGTTTATCTATTTGCAATACTATATATTAATATAAATATAAGTATCGGAATGAGTTATTAGTTAAGAACCCCTTATTATTTACAATTATTTACAACCCCAAATTCACATACCTATTATGCGAACGAAATTTAAAGTAATTTAAATCAAAATATTTAAACTCGTTTATAGGTAGGTATAATAAATACATACTTAATATTATATTTTCAAAATAAAATATATGTTTATAAAGAATATGGATAATATTTAATTGTTGTATTTTTTAATGTCGAGACATAATGAAAAGTTCTTTATTCCAAAATTTGTTTACAGTTTAATTACAATAAATAATTGTTTTGTTTTTAAGGTCGCAAAATTATTGATTATGTTGTCAAATTCTAACCGTACACTTTCTATTAAGAGTATAAACATCCAATCAAATGTTTGAGTGTACATTCATTTCACATAAATACTTCAGCTGGTTATAAGAAATTCACTTATGAAATTATTTACACCACACATTAAATGAAATCTTAAACTGAATAAACACCAATAAAATATCTAACTACTACAATTTCTTTGAAATATTATTAGCATGATTTATTTTATAATTTCACTATTTTAATTTAATCTTGTTCAACAACAAAATTGATTAGTTATTCTACACATTTTACTAGTTAACTAGTTAGCGCAATGTTCGATCATATATATAATTTAATTTAATGATACAGTTATCTCTAGAAACAGTAAGTTAAATTTAATTTTTAAATATCTAAAGAGTGAATCGTTAACTACCTACCTATATATAGGTAATATAGGATATTTTTCTTAATTTAATATTATTATTGATACATATTATTATAATAACATAATATTATAATTTTAAGAAATTGTACCTATAAAGGTTACAGAACAATGTGAGGAATCTAAAAATATGTTTCATTATATTAGGAAGTTATCGAAAAATATATATCGAAACCTACAATATTAATATATTATAAAATATTATGTTCATTATTTCAATTCACAAAATAGTAGATGCATGTATATTTTCGGTTAAATTATATTCATGTATGTATAACAGAACAACACAATCGCGACAATGTATGTGTCTCATAAGCAAACACTGCACCGTATATTATATTTTACCACACGCAAGATGCAATGCGGGGAAAAGTGGATTTTAGTTGTCAGTCATAATTTGTTAATTAAAAGTAATTATCATTAATTAAATTTGTCAAAATACAAATTTCATGTAATATTTTTATTGTAAATTAAATAATAAACATTTTTTAATACATTGCTTTAAAGCATATTTTAAGTGTATATTTATTATTTTCTAAATGCATAAATGCATACATATTTTGATATATTTAAGTACTAGAAGTTCTCAACCTTAGTTGTTAATGTTACTAATAATGCTATTTTTTAATAATGTAGACTCCTTCCCCCTTCATGACACGTTTTTATAAAAAAAAAATTAACGAGTACATTTTTAATTGATTCTAAATTTTTTTACAGAAATTGAAAAATCAATTATTATTATTATGTTACTTTATTATAAAAATAATATTAACTATACAAATTATTTTTCATATACTCATAATAATTGTAATTTTGTTATTGTTTATCACAAATTTCATTTAATAATCATTATCTTTTCCATTGTATATTATTTGACATACAAAAAATTACAATAATTTGAAAGAAAAATGATTATTTGTATACTTTTTATCCTTAATGTCTTATCAGTATATTAATAAGGAACAATAAAACAAAACATGTAAAAAGCAAAATTACATAACACATATACCTATATGGGTATCTATAATAGGTATCTTCGACATTTTTAAAATATTTTGAATATTATTTTGAATACGTCCCTAAGTAATGTAATAGTAATTTATACTTACTGTACACATGATATATAGTAAGTAACGTCTTTATAATGTATTTAATTTTTAGTTTGTATACAGTAATATATAGTGCTATAACTAGAAATATTGACACTTATACTTACAAGTCAAATTTCGGGTCACTTAATATTTTACAAAATTACAAATATAAATCCAAATGCATATTTTTGCACATAATTGGAGGCTCTAATAATTATATGTGGTTTTTTGGGATGCCGTGTACCCCCAATTAGGGGGTACACGGCATCCCAAAAAATATACTATACCCCCTACTAACATAGTATAATAAATATTTTATGATGATTTACTGCATTATTATTTATTGTACTATAAATTACCAAAAACTAAACAACCTCTACTAAGGTACTCTATTAGCTTTATTGCCATGAAAATAATTTATTGCTATTAGATATGTTTTAAAAAATAATAATAATAATTTTTTTATTTAAGTTTTCATAAAAATTAAATATAATTTGATAAAATCTTAAATTTCAAAATTTTATTTATTTAGTTTAGTTGTTATATATTATGACATTACATCATTAGATATTTATAACTATATTATCTGTGTACTTACAAAATTGTTCGAAAAAACGTGCCTTCTTTTTTTTAGTTTTATGTTGTATATCTTGTTGTTTTTGTCTGGTTGTAACAGAATGATTTGATGTTAAAATCACTGCTGTATCGTTATAGTCTAATGTGGAAACAATATTGGATTCATCAAATTTTATCTCTAAAATAAATTGTATTTTATAATGAAAGAATAAACTTAATTTAACTCAGTTAATAGACTTTATAAGTCTTAAACTTATGTTTACTTCTTGTTAATCTTTGAGTTTTCAGCGAGTTTAGTGCTACTGATTGACAACTGATGTTGATACAAAAAATGACAACAGTTAAAATTACCGCAATTGTACTGTCCACCATAATTTTAATTTCATCAAATATTACCTTTAAAAACATAGGTAAAAAAAATATTTTATATTCAATAAACTTACTGTGTATAACTTACAAAATAGTGAAAAACGTATAATAGGTAATGATTATTACAATAAAATATTCCAATTAAACGTGCATTATAAAATATATTATTATTAAATTCATAAAAAAAACAAGATTGTTGATATATCTACGAAATAACTTTATTATATTTTCTTTATCCTCATATACCTATTAACTTTATATAATATCGGTTGTACTATGAGTGACACGTGCCAATTAAAAATGTATGATACGATACATCCGCTAAATTATTACGCAGAAATTACATAATATTCTATTATTTTATTTTAATATGGTTGACTATTCAATCTTAAATCTATTTATTCATATATTAATATCTTCTATTCATCATTCATGTAAAATGAAATAATTGTATATATTATATTAAATAAAATAAAGTATATCAACTCTTAAATATATACCTATCTGATTTCATACAAGCACATTTATAATTATATTTTTTTAATAACTGATTTTTAATAATAAACAAGATTATTATATTTTTTGTCATTATTAAATTTTAAAACATATTTAAATATTTAAACAACAGAAAAAGTGTTTATATAATTTGCATGCAAATTAATACACATTTTCTGATATTTATTAGACCGTAAAATTTTGCTTTGAAATTTAGCATAGGTAAAAACAATAACGAACAACTCAAGTAAATCGTAATTTTCATGAAGACGCTTTGTTCGCAATATAAGTAAATATAGTAATTATTATAATTTGAATTTAACAACTTACCCGTATTTTAGTTACAATAATAATTGTAGTAACAAATATTTAATCAATCGGCTATACTAAGCAGGATATAAACTATAATCAATAATAGACATACACAACTAGATAGTACATTTTATAAGATTTAATGCGCATTTATTTCATACAAAAATATGTGTAATTTTTATGTTTATAATAAAACAACTAAAATTGTATTGATGTTATAATAGTAACGACGTTATAATAAATATAATATACTTTTAGCTGAATATTGCAACAAAAAAATTTTTAATTCTCGTACATTCTTGCTCCGAGAATGTTAAATACTAATAAATAATATTGAGAAGACATGCCCGCGTATAAACAACACGGGTACTGCAATACACATACCAACTGTTGATGGGTTTACTGGTCTGATTTGGCCATTGCCGGGTGAAAGTGATGCTATGATAGTGTGATTTCCGAGCAAATGGGATATAGTATTATGTCCAATGTAGGTATTGTATATGTATATCATAATAATAAAAAACGGCATTTCTCCTTCGGGCTTCAACTTTGTCGTACTCCAGGAAAATGTATAATTATCATTTTTATTTGTATTTTGTTCATTTTTCATTTTTAAAATGAGTACAATATCCTTTACTACTATTTAATACATGATTAACATTTACTTATAATATGCATATCTATTTACCGATTTAATAAATACTAATGTTATTCCATATCTTATTCGAAATTAATATACCTATTTTAAATAAAATTATTAATAAATTAATATATTTTGTTTTTTCGTTACGATTACGATCAATTTGAAGTTTGATAAAAACGTAGGTATTAGGTACGTTGGCAGCGAAAGCCGAAAAGGTTGTTAATAGCTACAGGCGCTTACAGATTTACTTATTTTAAACTTTCTAGATAATTATTTAAATTAAAAAGCTTTCAAAGTTTTTCCACCTGACAAAAATAATATAATAAAAAGTAATATCGTACGAATCAACAAGTCTAATAAAAAAAAATATTGGAAATTAAATTCCGAGTGATAATAAGAAAGTAATACTACAATATATATAAATATAGGTAGGTAATGTTTTTAGAAAATAATTTTAAAACAGTAAAAGTATCATAGAGCTTTTAAATGATTAAAAATTGAACTCAGGTGGTATAGAACAAACGTAGATACTGATCAAATAACTCTTTTTAAGAATTCACATTTTAGAATATCAATAATTTTAAGAAAATGAGACATAATTTAATTCATAGCAAAATAATTAATTTTCTATTACCTATAAACTTTGTATATAATAATCAATATATAAAAAGATAATTTACTTTAAAAATATGTATAAATACGATGGTTAATAGTTTTATACCTACCTACTTTAATACAAAGATTTTCTGACTAGCATATAATAAGTACTCGTATATTTAAATGTGTTATGTTTTAGACCAATGATAAGAATATAAGAGTTAAAAAGTAAAAGTTAAGTAAATTAATTTTAGATTCTGAGCGGAGCGAGGAATGTATTATTTCTACAAGGATATTTTTTTTTTTTATTTCTTTTATGTATGAAAACAATTTTTTGGGTTTAAATAATTGTCCAATTACCATAAGTAGGGTATGCTTTGGTATAAAATTGTATCATCTTGATATTTTATGAAGCTCATTTATCGAATTTCCCAAAAACTTTTCCCTGGGAGAAGATAAACTACCAAAAAATGGCATAAAATCGGCAAAATTACGATTTTCGTTATTTTTAATTTCGTGATAAATAATTGAGTTTTGATAATAGGGGCTTGAATATTTTTTTGAGCACTAACATTAGTAATATACAAGTGTGGTAACATTTTGCAACAGATTAGTTGATTATTTAGCTAAATATAGAGGTAGGAATTTTTTTTCAAAAAAAATTAATAGTACCTACAATTATAGTTTTTTTGATTTGAAAATTTTATAGAAGCCTTATAATATACTATTTAATCTATTTACAAACTATTTTGAAAATTGTGACTGACAATTTGTATTTATTTATATATTTTTGAATATATTGATCGTAGGGATTTGAAATCTATTTTACATATTTTCATATTTAATTTTACTCGTGGTAAATTTTGGAATAGATTATCAGTATAATATATTGTAATATATTGAGATTCGCTCAGAATCGTATTTTCTATTGCAATATCATTGCATTCAAATCTTAAAAACTATAATAAACCACTAATATCTCCGAGGACCGAAGGGATGAAGGAGAAACGTCCACAATCGACCTTCCCACTTTTTTTTAACTTAACTTTTAACATTAAAATTTACTTTTTTTCCATATTAACCTGGTGTATAACACATTACTTTTAACAATTACTATTAAAATGTATATACCTATATGTTTTAATAGATAATATTTTAGTCATTAAATTTTAAATTAAATATATTATTTATATTGTTTAACTTTAATTATGTATTAAATTAATATTAAATCAAATTAATTTTAAACATTTTAAATTTCTTCCATTATGTAAGTTAATATATATCATATATTACAAAAACCATAAAAAAAACTACAAAAACTTAGCATTGTATTTTGTTAATTTGTTCAATGCAATTTATAGTATTAACTAATAAGTTTATAATCAGACATTCTGATGTAAATAAGTGTGTACCTATTATATTTTAATTATAATTTAAAGTTTCAACAATCGTATGTCAATTGTTTACAGGGAAATATCCAGAACTAAATATGGAAAGGAGTATAAACCTAATTTTATTTTTATTATCTAATATTATATTGTATATTATAAATATACAGTATATCAAAATTTCATATTTAGTGGACATTATAGACTTACTTATTAAATGTTGTTATCATTATATTTGTTGTGACATAAATATACTTCTTAATTTACTGTATAAATATTTACGAAATACATTTGTTGTTATTATATTTTATTTGCAACTTCTTAATTTTAAATTCAATTTAAAATACGTATTATATTTGTAATAATGTATGCATTATACCATTATTCATATATCTAATTTATTTATTTCTATTAGGAAAATAGGAGATATAGTGAAATATCAGTTAAAAATTTACATTTATAATTAAAAATTATAGTATTCACTTTGATTCTTTCGCGGATATATTATTAATAATATAATAATATAAATAATAATAACATAAACGATGTATAATAAAATATGTATGTTATGTCTTGAAATTATTATTAATACTCTATACAAAGTGAGAAGAACTTTTAATTTTATATCACTAGTGATAGTTATAAAGTTCATAACCTATCGTATTCTACACTTACTCTCATCACAAAGTACTAATAAGAACAAAAATATTACTATCCGGATTGGGCGTGTAGAGATGTAATTTTAAGATAAACAACAAATTTAAACAAATAACTTATTCTTAATACCCATTTAGAATTAACCAGTGTAATTAGTTTAATCACTTTAATCGACATTTTACCTTAACTATTATTATGACACTTTCTATTTTTTATTTTTCGGTAATCAGGATGTTCATACATGAAGGAGGTCATGTCCAAAAATGAGAAACTTTTAGAAAAGTAAAAGTGTTTTTCACTTATAATTAATATTAAATAATTATTTTTTTTGCTATTTTTATATTTTATAAATATATTCCAATATTCCATTGCATAAAAAATATAGTAGGAAATAATCTTAGGTAATACAAATAAATTATAACTACATTATAAAAAAAATTATAATTTAGGTACTATAAAGCATAAATTAAAAGTGATAATATTAATATCATGTTTATATATTTTTGTGAAAGATATTAATGTTCAATCTTGTAATTGTACCAAAAATATTACCACTATAGTAATTAATAATACGTACCTAATATTTATAGCATTTTAATTAATTAAATTATAATTCAAAACGCCCGTGAATGATAGCCCATAGATAAACGAGTTTATATACATTTCAAGTTGAGCTTTTACTTAAATATTAATTTATATATAAAACGGATAAGGATATTATGTATCGCACATTAAAAATAATTTTAATTAAATTAAATTAAATTTGTTAACATTTAAGTTACTCGCTCTCAAACACTCTCATTCACAAATAATAAAGATTAGGGGATAATTATTTAAACGTTTGAACACTCCCTTAGTCCTATAAATTTATCAATACTAAAATTAGTTTCGACTTCATCATCGTCTAATTTAAACATGGTTTTAATAGTTGGATAACATCCTATTAATATGAAAATATAACGATGTTAAAAAAAAATATTGATTAACTTGATTTAACGTTCTGTAAAATAAATAACATGTTTTAAAATAGAACGTACTTATTTATAATGAATATAAATAGTGTATTTTGAATGGCAAATAATTAAAATATTCATTTTTAATCAAAATTATACTTGCTCATACTCCCGTCATTAATATATTTTTCTCTTAGGTTTGCTCATATGTCAATTATCATTAATTTTATAAAAATATAAATTATAACATAATAGTTGATCAGCTGGAAATATAATATATGAACGAGTTATTACATAAATCACAACAAAACATTTTTACTCGAAAATATACATCAATTTTAATTTTTACATACTCGATATTTTTTATATGTTAAGTTAATGTAAATTAATTTAAAAACATAGTTAATATATTATTTGTTAAAATTATTTTTGTAGGAAAGTACTGTTTTTAAAATTTAAATAAATTTGAATTTAAAAATTGTTTTTACGATTGACAATATTTGAATACAAGCTTATTATAAAAATAATGCTGATTAATATAATATTATTAATATTATTGAGAATAGATAACAAATTTAAACAAATAACTTATTCTTAATACATAGTGAAAATTAACCTGTGTAATTAGTTTAACCACTTTAATCGACATTTTACCTTAATTAATAAAAATATATATGGGTGAAGATAAAAGATAATCCAAAGATATATATCTATATATAATGTTATCTTTAGAATTTTAGATAATGGTTATGAAATTAATTTTTTAATTCTTAGTTAAGCAAAGATTCATAATCAAAAAATATTATTTTTTTTTAATTACCAAATTATATAATAGAACAACAAAACATATTATATTACCAATTGTTATTGAAACGAACAATATTACATTATATTATAAATTTGTAATAAATTAAAGACCAAGATTATAGGACCTGCTTTTAAATTGTAACGTATATTTTAGTGTAATTTAATTTAAAATAATTAAAAAGTTCCCCAAAAATATCTATCTAGATAAGATAATAAATAAAAATAAATGTTTTTAGATAAATCTCAACACTGATTATCAATATATTCTTGAAAAAATATATCCGTACACTTTTATAAATATTAAAATATATAATATTAATGCATTGTTAATTAATATATATTCCACAATACCAATTATGTAATAATTATCAAAATTAAATTCTACTATTTTAGATATATTATACTAACCAACTTACATATAAACTTACGTATAAAAATTATTTTATACCAAAAAAATATAAAAAATATACCACATATCTTCTATAAATCATTATTCATAAGTTAATATATAATTAAATCACAATTTATTGTTTATAATATAATACATTAATAACTATAGTTAATTGTAATTATAGATACCTACATAAGGCGCATATAGGGATCACTAAGCACACCACAACTAAAAGTTTCTTATTAGTACTCCCAGTAATTAATTCAATTTTAAATTTTAAGCAAAGCGAGAAATTGTTTTACAAAGATATTTTTATTTTATTATTTTTTTTTTTTTTTTTTTTTTTTTTTAGGTATGAAGACACTTTTTTGGGTAGAAATAATAGTACGATTACCACAAATAGGGTATGCTTTCGGTAGAAAATTGCATCTAGTTGGTACTTTATTTAGCTCATTTTCGAAGTTCTCAATTTTTTTTTTTTTTTTGAAGAGAAAGAAAACTACTAAAAAATGACGGAAAAACGTCAAAATTTACATAAATCATAATTTTGATGAAATTGATTTTAGATTCTTCATGATAACTAATACAATTTTGAACGTAGGTACTTTAAATTTTATTTGAGTTTTCTTATAGGTAGTCTACATACGTGGTAAACTTATGGTACGAACTATCAGTGTAATATATTGTACTATATTCTCAGAATTGTATTTTGTAATGCAATATCATTGCATTCAAATCTAAATTATAATAAACCACTAATTTCTTCGAGGACCGAAGGAACGAAGGAGGGACGTCTAAAATCATAGATTTTAGATTCGTAGATCATTAAATAACATATTAAATATGCCTACTTCCTCTATCTTTATCCTTGATTTAGGATGTACCCAAAAATACGATTTATTGTTGTTTTTTGTGGCGACGATTGTATAACTATAGTGCAATAATTTGTTTACGGTTCATATTATAACAACACATAACTTGAGTGTTCTTATAAAACTAAATTTGTATAAAGGTTTGGACTGACAAAAACTGTACAGAAATCATGTATTAATTTGGTTGTAATTGATCGGATTTTTGCTGTACTATGAAAATCGTATAATGTGTAAAGAGCCTTAATGCCTTCAACATGAAACATTAAAACATATATTATTTATTCAATTAAACCAACTTCTGAACTTCCATTAATAATATCCTATTTTTAAATTATCCGAACGTCACACCTTTATTTATAGGTATAGTAAGGTATACCATCGTATATTTATACTTAATTTTATATTTATACCTAAGAGTCTAAAACCTAATTAAATGAATAAAATATTAATATATTTAAAATTAATCAAAATTGTTGTTTGGGATGACTTTATTAATTTTTAGTAGTTTTTCTTTGCATTATAATTTATAACTACACATATGAATGAAAACTAAAAATGAAGTCCTTACTTATCTACACTTATTTTGACCTATCTATTTTAATTTAACGTGTATTTTATTTAGATATGTAGTAACTACTTCAATAAAGTACATTTTAATCCAACTTTTATTGTATAATATATTATAATATTTACTAATATTATACAATATGACAATAATCAATATATTATACATAATTTTTAAAATGTCAATTAAAATTGTTACGAGAAACAACCCTTCGAATTATAATATATACGATTTAATAAACAGAAAACATTGAATATGAATATTTTAAATGGTTGAGAGTGATTTTGATGAGGTTAATTTATTATGACCCTTTTGCCAAGTTGATTGAAATCTCTTTCACATACTACTGTGTATACATTAAATTATGATAAATTATAAAGTATTAATTATTATATAATAAATTATTATTTTTTATTTTTCTTTACTTTAAAATGTCCTTGATTAATTTCCTAAAATTTAACTTTTTAATATATACAATATAATTTAGGATTAGATTTATCAAATTTTTAGAAGTATTATAGACTAATTATTTCTAAACTATTCATTCATAGAATATTATTTTACAAAATTGGTATTTTTTTAACTGTACAAATAATACGAATTATAATTATAAATTTATTAGAACAAAGAAATGGTTAATATTTAATGTATCTATTATATTAACATAATTAAAAATACGTATTTTTGAATAGATAGTAAATTTTATGTGATAATCTAATAACCCAAATTTATTTGTTACCTACTCGTATATATTTCAACAAGATAATGTTCAAATAAATATTTACAATAAATATCAATAACAATTAATAATTTGAAACAAAAACTTCAAATTATTGTAGATCAATAATCATTAACGCAGCTATAAGACTGAAAATTAGAAGAGACTAAATAGGCGTATATTGCAATGTCAGACGAATCTGCAAGAGCTGATAACTGACAATTTACATTTGGAGGGGGGAGGACAATAGTTCAACAATGCCTAAACGTAAGTACCTATCTATAATGATTTTAACCAGTGTTTATTGCAGGGGGTAACCGATATTATCCCCTCAAAAAAAAGTGTAACCCTCTTAGGATATAATCGTAATAATACTAAAAACAATATATAGTATTGGTAAGACCGTAGACAAGGTTCAATTCCTCCCCCCCTCGAAATTATTTTTAAAAATAAAATATATCAAAATTATAAATTATATCAAACACTTTTTGTTTAGCTTTTTATGTTTTATATCTTTTAGTCAAAATAAATAATCAAAACCCCCCAGATTTTTTGTTGGCTACGGCCTTGGTAATGGATATAGTGTGGATAAAATTAAATATAAAATACGACCAACACTACGTTATAATGATGAATAAAGATACCTACATAATTGTATCGTTTTATCAGCACCTATATGGTGATAGACCAAAATTATTTTACTAAATTATATAATAAATATTAGATACCTACCTAATAAATTATAATATTATAGTAGGTAGTAGGTACATATAAATCGTATGTATGACGTATATAGTTTTTAGAATTATACTGTCGAAGTTTTACCTATAAACGTACGATTTATCTGCATAAATAAAACTGTTAAATTTGTTACCCACATCATATATATTTCAGATAATAGATAAGATAATATAATTTTATATCTGAATTAGATGAAGATCTATTATAGATAAAAAATATTAACAATCCATATTTTCATAGGTCGTCAGAAACAGCGATGCATTCATATAATTTAATTTTAATAAAAATATTAGTATTTAACCTACCATATATATATATATATATATATAAGTTTTTTTTCTAATTGTCTTAAATATAAATTATAAAACATTTGTATAAAGTTTTTTTTATTCTCTCCAAATTTACAATCTGTCCCAGGAACACAAATTCTGAAGTAAACACTGACTTTAACTGATTTAATATACACATTTTTTTCCATATATTTAAGCCTCAGCATCTTGATCAATGGCTAAATATAATATGCTGATATACATCAAATACACAAATATTATATTCATAGGCGATAGGCGTACTTTTCATTCTCATTTATTTTATAACCTACGAAATATGTTTCCTTTACAAATTAATCAATTACGATAGTTTAACAGCATACCACATTAAATTTTTTAAATTACAAATAAAATATTCAAATTTTCAAATTTTCCCCACTAGTTAGTGATTAGTATATCATTATATTGTAGTATTATATTACAAGTAGGTACCTAATATATAAATACATAATATCATTCCTATACCATAAACAAATATTTTATTGTTTTAAATGACTTTACAATGTTTCAAATAATAAGAATATACATTATATTATATATAATGATTGTATTTTTAGCAATGTAATACCTATTTATGTTACTAAATATATGTATTTGTTTTAATCTTTTAAGCTTTCCCATTGTTTATAAAATAATACGACAACGAAAATCACAGTTCTTTAACACAAATTTATCGTAAGGATTACGAATATAACTCATGTAAAATATTATTATTTACAGGAAATCACTATAAATAATAAATGCCATAATCGTTAAAATACCTATCGTTAACATAATAAAAACAATAGACCTTTATGCCAATATAAGTATGAACTGATAATAGGTATATATAGGCGTTCCATAAATATTGCATAAAATATAAAAAGAATAAACTTCAAACATATTATTGCAAAGTATAAACTTAGTATTATTAAATAACTATCAAATAAAATATTCATTAAAATTTGTTTAAATACAACCAAAGGATTATTAATTCATTAATATTTAATTATATTCAATTTATTTGTACACAAAAAAAATGTTGATAATTATTCGTGAATAAGTTTATGTAGTTATTTACAACGATTTATTTTATTTTACATTTACTCTTTTAAAATCGAACTTTTGATACTACTCATTCAAACATTCACGTTTATTACGGGTGGAGAAACTTGTTGAACACCCTCATAGCCCATAGGATAAACCGTCATTGAACACACGGGGCGCCCATACGCTCAAATCAAAAACTGTATATAAACCCTAGCCAGAAGTGAAAACCATCTTTTTCTGTATCATCGTCAGCAACGTAAATATTTATTAGTAAAACTCAATTTTTTTTATCGATCGACTAAAATAATTAAAGACTGCTTCTACTGCTAGACGGTAAGAATATATACAAATATAACTATATATTTTAACATATTTCTATTTCTTTATAAATAATTAAACCATATTTTTTACATCTAAATTTAACAAATACAAATACTATTTTATTATTATGGTTTAAGTATCAACTATATTGGTTATTTTTTAATAGAATGTTTACTTTTATATTAAGCTAAAACAAACATTTTCATAAATTAAATTTAAGACTATAAAAGATAATAAGGAATAAACTGAATACATTAAAAATAAAAGTAAAAATGTTAAAGTTATATTTAAAATTTAAAATTTAAAGTAAAAGTATACGAATTATTATTATAATTTTATCATATATTATTATTATTATTATAATTAATAATAAAGATTTTAAATTTATATTTTTAAGTAAAAATCTTTTATTATTACCTACTAGTTCTTAAAATATAAATAAATAAGACATAAAAATTCTAATTTCCAACAGATGCAATAACTACATAGATAGGTTCTAGGTATCTCACCTAAACTACTCATTAAATTGTAGCAACGTAAAATATTATGGGAACTAATATACAACAATTTAAAAGTAATATTTAATATTAATATTATATTATGCCAAATTATAAAATACGAATAAAATATAACTTTTTAAATGACATTAATGTATTCGTTTAAAATTAATCAATTTACGTTTATAAATATTATATTAATAATGAATTGAATAGCAATATTTTATTGTATTGTTTGTTAAACTTCATATCTCATACATATATAATTTTTTTTTTTTTAAATGTATAATATAAAGTAATAGGTAAATAAGTTTTAAGACAATACAATTGAGTCTAATAAATTAGTACAAACTACAACTATTTAAATGCCCAACAACATTGTTATTTAGATAAAATTTAAAAACAAAGTTTACAAGTAACTAACCTACATGCAAAATATAGAATATTTCAACTACTCGTAAATTGCTCAAAATTAATTTAGTTTCGTAAATATTAATTATTATGTATTTCCCATAAGGTCTTAACATAATGTCTTTAAATAATTTTAAATATGAAAGTCATATTGTTAGAATAATAATTCATCTAATCATTTCATTTATTTATATTAATTAGTACTGTATATTATTCAAAAATGGTTTTCTATTATATTAATAATATTATATTAATACAAATGTAAAATATTTATTATATCAATATATTTAACAGTATTGTAAAATGTCTCGCATAAAATAATAAGGACTGTCGTAAAAAAATTAATTGTTGTTTCTATTGTTTTTAATGTATACATATGTTTCAATAGAGGTACATATGTATTAATTTTTTATCAAATTTTAAAACAAGGTATGTTTCCTCTTTAGGGATTATTAAACAAATATTCCCTTGCTATTGGGCAAAAATAATATTTTTTATCCTCAAAATATATATTTCACGTATTATTTTAATAGTTTTAAAATAAAGATATCGTTGTGCCGCTATGATACAAATATTGTTATTATAATGTTTTTTGTGTAAATTGGATAAATTCATTCTAATTGCATTTCATATTTAAAATTAATCGCTATTACACCTGTTGTACTGCAGAAACAAACAAAATATTATAAAAATATAATTAAAGTTAAAGGTTTTCATTTTATGTTACTGAGTATAAAAAAAAATATTACTTTATATTAACTGTTTATACTAATTTTTAGATATAAATTAACTTTTATGTTAATTATTTTTTGGGGGATATTTTATTTGTACCAAACATTGATTAAATCTAATAAAAATATTTTAGTTATACTCATGGTTAGGATTTCCTATCTTACGTTGTTTATTATCTAAATTGTATTTTGTTTGTTTTTTTTTTCATGCGTAAAGCATTATACTTCAAATTGATATTCCTATGTATAACTTTCCATTTACAAAAACTCCACCCTAACCTACTAAAAATCTAATCTGGTTTGCTGCGTACATACTTTACTAATTTGTTATTCTTAAACGTATATTACTCCTTGTTGACATATTTTAATAGTATTTCTTTCTTGGGATCATTAGTCATTAGTTATTATTACTCATTACCACATAAGCGCACGGCATAATCGTACGTATTCTTTTAAGTTTTAACAATTTCAAATAACGCCCTTTTCATATTATTAACTTTCACGTTGACACTGCGGTATTATATTGTTATATCATGGACCATTAATGTTTTGAATAGGAGGTACTTTTTACTTTTTCACAAACAAATAACACATGATTTCATTAAATTTAATATTTATGTATAACATTTTAAAAAGTATTAATTACCTACTCATAAATCCTGTTTTCGCTGATATCTATATAATGTCAAATTAATCTATTGAATCAATTACTATACTTATTACGTATTATTATACCTGATCTTGACTAAAATATTACAAATTTTGTTTTTAACTAATTTTTTGATAGGTAAATATGAATATGTTATAGGTATAGGTTAATGTCTACCTATATATATAGTATATCAATAAATACTGTTAGTTATTAATATTTAAAATTATTCATTTTTTTTAAATTCATAGAAGTGAAAGTAATTTTCTTTGTATTATATTTATAATTTAACCACCAATCCAATTGTATACGTCTAAACATCTAAACTAAATATTAGTATAATAAATATTTAATATTATTATTATTATTATTATTATACTTACAGATTAAATAACTCTATTATTAAATACCTACTTATATCCATTATGTATAGGTATGTACCTACAACCTACCTAAATATCATTTATCATTATCAAGCGTCTATGAATATTATCATTGCCCAAAAATATTATTTAATAATACAAGCGTATCCCTAATATTATATTCCTAAATCATATTAAAATAATTAAATTTTAAATAATATAATATTCCGTATTGCAATAAGATAAATAAATACATAATAATTTAGAAAAAAAAATGTTAAATAACTGTTTACTTTTCAATACGACTGACTAAGCTACTTTGGCACTATATAAGCACTCACAAAATAGTAGTTAGCAGCTAATAAACAAAATTGTTTGTACTCTGTTCTTACCTACTATGTGTAATAGAAAGAAAAGTACCTACCCACCTACATGTCAATTTAATAAACATTTACCACTTTGTAAACAAAGTAAAAATAAGTCTGTAGATGGTACGCTATTTATTCTATAATCGTTTTCTATTTGTATGAAAAGCCTTTTCTTTTGTATAAAATCGTAGAAATCTATTAGATTATTTTAGCTTATTGGTTTTATATATTTTCAATTTATTTAGTAATTGACTATAATCTTAATTGACATTATCTTTTCGGTATTCTTCTAAGTTTTATTAAAACCTTTATACAATTTAAAATTAGAATAAAGACTTATCTTTATTAATTAGGTACTTACATTGTTATGTGCACATAATTTGAAATCAAATATTAGTATGTACCTATTGTTTAAATTTTAATATTTAATAAAATATTGGCTCAAAAATGTCATTGAAATTTAAGTTCACTCAAGATAATGGACATAAGCACCGTGGCATACAAATATAGGTACAATAATATGCCTTATTCCTTAAAACTTTTAAGGTGTTGGCTAAAACAACATTATAAATAGTAGATTGGTTTATAAGATGAACCATTTTTTAATATAATTTCAATTATTTTATTTTTGTTATAATTTAATTTTTAAGGAAAGTTTAGGAATATTTAAAGAAAAGCTATTATAAGTATAAACGTGAGGAGGGTGAATAATTTTAAGAACAAAAATATTGTAAATATGAAATATCGATGTACAAAATTATTTTTGCGTTTATAACATTGGCCTAGTTTATATTTCCGTATTATTGACTAATAATAATATTGTAAAAAGTAATAACCATTGATAATTTTCTATTAATCATTTCCATCTAAAAGCTAAATCAAAAATTGGTTGCAAACAAGTATGGCACAAAACAGATTAACAAATTTGATAACATTCTATAATTCTTTCTATAGATTCAACTTTTCCTATGAAAAATAAAATCTCAATGTTTTAAAATAATTTAAAATAATATTAAATTTTATAAAAAAAAAAGTAGTAAATACCGTGTTTAAATAATTAAGTGGGGGTGTAGCCTTCACACTCTGGGGTAAATAAATGTAACACTCCCAAGATTTATACTGAATGGTATAACCTATGGTCTTATTTCACAAAAATATACTTACATACGACATACTTTAGAAGTGCAAGAATTACAATTAAGTATATTGTAAATATAAAATTTACAACTAATTAATAATTAATTAACTTATATAATAAATCTGTTTAATATAATTCACAGTCCACATATACCTAAATAATAATATTATAATATTAAGTAGATGTACCTATACAGTTTTACGTACAACAATTTTAACAGAAGAAAAATTTAATGTTGTTCTGCTACCTACCATTAAAATTATATATTTTAGATTTTAAGCGAAGCGAGGAATGAATTAGTTCTACAAAGATGTTTTTTTTATGCATGAAAACACTTTTTCTGATAGAAATAAAGTACAATTACCACGAATAAAGTATATTTTCGGTAAATAAATTGCATCTAGTTGATACTTTATTAAGCTCATTTTTCGAATTTCTCAAAAGTTTTTCTTTAGGAGAAAAAAAACTACCGAAAAATAGCTGAAAATCGACAAAAATTACGGTTTTCGTTATTTTGAATTTTTTATTTTATAACTCCTTGAAAATTGATCAAAGGGACTTGAAATTTATTTTAAATAATTACATTGGTAATTTACACGTGGTAAAATTTTGAAATGGATTATCAGTATAGTATATTATAATAAATTGGGTTTCGCTCAGAATCGTATTTTCTAATGCAATAACATTGCATTCAAATCTTAAATATAATAAATTAACAAACCACTAATTTCTCCGAGGACCGAAGGGACGAAGGATGAACGTCCAAAATCGACCTTTCCATTTGTTTAGATATGTGCTTTAAAAGGTAAAAAAAATTGTCTCAATTCACTAGATAGTCTTTTATTCCTTTTAAATGTCTTGAATATTAATTTCAATTATTAATCGTTATCAATTAGTGTCTTTTAATTTTATTTATTAATTATTATTGTTTTTAGAAGTCTTTTCTATCATTTGACTACATATAAGTTGTAGTAGACTAATAGATTATAGTTTATTGTATTACCTATGTAAATAAATGTTTAATTTCGAGGCCTCAAAAAAGTCTTCACCATACCACTATAAATTAATATAGATTATACTTCATTTATAAAGACTTGGAAGACTTTAATAAACTTACTATCTTTGTTCACTTGTAATGTGTGCTAGTATATGTATATATATATTTATACATCATATTATCGTATACCTAATTATTATTGAAATTTAAGTTTAAATATAGGAAGTTAGACGACTGAAAACTAAACACAGAAAGATAACTAAATAAATAATATTGACTACTAACTACTGACTGTTTCAAATATATTACCTTGTATATATTTGTTATTTACTATATTATTTCTCAATATTATAAATTGTGATGTAGTCATTGGTTTATAACACCAAAATATCACCTAAATAATAGATACCCACTACCTATCGTACACCCACCCAAAATTTCAGGGGTAACAGCTCAGGTTGTTCAATGGTTCAGGGGGAGTCACTTCGTGTGTGCCACTGGGTACACATAAAATATTAAATATGTATTTAATAATGTGATGTAGATACATAATAAAATAATACGTTTTAGTGGTTATTAGATAGGTCACAAAAAATAGAGTTACAATGATTTAAAAAAATATATGTAGCCATGTAGGTTAGGTAATAGGTATATATAACTATTAAACTATAAAAGTATTGATATATTTTATTAAATTTATCAAATTATTAATCATTAATTTATAATCACTATCTATATCTGATTGAGGTTCGCTAAGAATCGTTTTTCAAATATAAAATATAAATAATAATATGATTATAATATGATTATAATACAATTACCTTCATACACTAATTTATCTGAGGACCGAAAGAACGAAAGATAAACATCTAAATTTCCCGGCTTTTTTTGTCTTATATTTAAAATATTAAAATCTGGCAAACCTATTTTTGTTACACAATATAATATTGTAAATTACCCTGATGGCATATAATTTTTAAGTAAATAAATACATACATTTATATTTTCTTTAATTATATATGCTAAAAATTATAATATAATACACCAATTTTTATTTTTTCAGAAGCGAACAATTATAGAATACAAAAATATTTTGTTCATGTATCAAAATAAAAGTGAAGATTTTAATATGGTAAAAAGTATATTATTCTTGAGTTTTTTTATCTATGTGATGGCCTTAGCTACACCATGTTGCTGTCAACCACTTATGTCTTCAGAAGTGGAAAATATAGCTCGGCCTACACGACCTAAGACTTTTGGTTCACCAGATGAGTTACGTTCATACCTAGACCAGTTAGGACAATATTTGGCAGTAGTTTCTCGTCCGAGGTAAATACTTTATATAATATACTATATTACATTACGAATAATGAAGGTACACATAGATAATATATAACCTATTACACTAATAGATACACCACATATAGGTACTTACCTAAATGTCTAGGATCATAATAATTTACTATCATTGGCCTTAAAAACATGTTATAAATGATTTGAACTAAATATTATATAGGTAATATGAGTATTTTTGATTTTACCATTTTATTCTCAGTAATTTCGATTAGTTCTTAATTGGTCCTAGTTTCCATATTATAAAGCTGTTAAGTGATTACTGATTATGTATAGATATTAATTTAATTGCTATATAATTTCATCAAAAATTAAGACAATAATTAATTATTAAACATTAAACACCTATAAGGCTATAACAGTACAGTACAATATAATATCAAATATCCATTCATATTACAACAAATTATAATTTGTTTAAAAAATGTTTCATTTATTATTAGTTATTACAGCTTAATTATAATTTAACTCTAGATAATTTAAATACCTTCCTACATATGAATATATGTTAATGACTAATGAGTAGTGAGTACCTAATAACTAACTTACCTTAAATGACATAATATATAGGTAAACGAAATTAATAAACATTTAAATTCTTTAAACTGTAATTTTAAATTTTAAACACTATGTGCAGTATACACAAGTACCTAATTAATAAGAGTTATAACAAAATTATAATTATAATATTATATTATGAACTAAAGTTTAAAGAAATTAAAACATAAAATAAATTCATATAAATTCTAGGAATTATTTTTTTACATTTATCAATCAGTCACTTCCTATATGATTATGATTATACATATATATATATATATGTAAATAGGTATTATAAATTTATAATTTATATCACATATTATCTTTTGTGCATAAGCCTTAGGCCGCCTTGGAAATTGGAAGTGACAAACTGTGTATTTAATGGTTTTTAAAAATAAACTTATTATTATAAATATAAATAATACGTGGTAATATACTAACCCTAATAATATTTTTAAATAGATTTGGAAAAAGAAAATCTGTGTTTCCTACTCCGTCCATTATATTGAAATCAAGAATGCACCACTACAACGATCCACAGCGCATTCCTAACAATAACTTTAACAGAATTGAAGACGACGAGTCATATAAACTACAATTTAAACCAGCCGTCATAAGTAATTCAAAGGACCTGTATGACTTGTTATTTTCGTCTCGTCGGGAAAATGGCAATAATAATCGCCATCAATACTATTTAATGCAACAAGATGTAACTAATCCAGATATTAGTTTGGATTAAAATTCATAATTTTAAACGTATATGAGTATATACTATTAATAATATATTAGAAACCTTTTTCCAAGCATTGTGCACACATGTAATGTACCTACTACAATTGTATTTCAATTTCTATAAGTACCCAACTTAGACTTGCATGTAATTAATTAGTTTAATTAGATTGCAGTTATTAAACAATTTACTAGTACTTATACTTACATAATGTGTATAAGATAATAGTATTGTGAAATCATATTAGTTATATTAGTAATTAAAAATTATTATTATAATTAACAATAGTTATTATTAATTAATAAAAAATAAATAAATAAATTTGTTTTTTATATTATTATGTTCTTATACAAGTACCTACTATACTTTCTACTAAAAAATAAATTAAGAGAAATATAAAATATAATCATCAAATAAGATGGAAAAAGGGTAATTTTCAACTAATAATTAAAATTTAACATGCTATAAAAATACTTGTAACCTTTTTTTATATTTCAAATATTAATAATTGCATAGAAATTTATCACATATATTTTATAAATTAACTTTATTATAGTAAATAATATTTTATTCGGGACGCAAGGATATTTATGTGGTACATATGAAATTAAATATTAGAAATATTTATGTCTATCGTCTTTACTCAATCGGAAGTTAGTACTGGTAAAGTATAAACTCTCTCATCTCCATTCACCACTATTAGCAAAATATAGAGTACCTTTAGTAAGTACGGTTAACTAATAGTAGTACTAATTATAGTACTATTGTAAGGTCCCAGTGCAATTGAATAACATAAACTATGTAGATCTCTATGACTACGCAATTACATTCGCATGCATGTCTATTATTTATCTCACTGATGATACTAAAATGACGATACAGGAGAAGGTTCATTTTTAAATGGAATGACGTTTATAAGAATGGACTCAACATTGAGAACGGATAAATCATTATATATTGCAATAAACTTAATGGAATACATATTAATATATGATAATAATATTGTAGGTACTATGTAGGAACCTACCTATTGCATATTATAAAAGCTACTTAGATACATATCTATTTAATAGATGTTATTTTCAACACATGACATGGCAGTTAATATTATTTTAATAACAATGTATAGTTCATGTAAAGGTAATATTTTTTGTTTTAAAAATCACAAATGATGCTCTATTGTAGTCGCATAAATATTTATTATGAATACCATGTGTAGTATTTAGGTAATATATTAATATGTACAATATATGAAATAGAAGTTATTTATTAACATTAAATAGTAATTAGGTAAGTACATTTGAATATCACATTTTTAACTTCACTCAGCCTGGCGTTTGGTATCCATATCACATTCTGAAAAGTAAATAAGCACTAAATCTTAACTTTACATGTATCAGTGTGATGAATGATGACAATGAGACTTCGATAGTACAATATTTTACACACTGGCCAAGATACTCAGGGTTGTATTAAGGATTAATGTATAGAAGGCAACACAAATTTTCCTCCCTCCCCTAATATTTAAAAACTAATATTTTAAAGTAAATTGTCAATTTATTAGAGTTATATAAATAAAAGGTGAGTAGTCACTGATTCTAGATGTTTTTTTTTTGTATCGACAACTCAAATTAAACGCATAAGGAAAATTTTCTGAAAAAAATGAAAACATTTACAATTACAAACATTGACGACCAACTGCGAGAATTAAGAGAGGCAAATATTTTTGCGTATTAGATCTTGCATCGGGTTATTTACAAGTCCCACTATCGGTGGAAGCAATTAGTAAATAGAAAATCTGTCTTCATCACATCTACAAGAACCGGACAATTCGAGCGGATGATGTTTGGCCTTATAAATGCTCTTTATATATTTTCAATGATGTATTAGAGCGTATACGGAAGTATACGGTGTATACTCATCACTATATTAGTATAAAAGTACGTATACGCAATATAAATAATAATTTTATAAGTATACGGCCAAACGGCCATAATATTTTATAATTTATAAATTTGTTGTACATTTAATGACAATAATATGTATAAGGTATTATATTTCTATTAGTTAATTCATGTATATAGTATATTATATACCACTACGACTTAAAATTAAAAAAATGTAAAACAAAAAAATATTCTCATTTAATAAAGTGTAGAGTTTTAGTTATCATTTATTTATAATTATTATTAAGGGTAAAAACTAATTATTTAAATAAAAAAAAAAAAATGAATGTCATAATAATCATTTTAAATACTTTTTTCTTTTTTAATGTAATTTTGAGAAAAATATGGCGTATACTAAAGACATTATTTACCAATACATACCAATACCGTTAAATATATCGGGGCGCAAATTATAATTTTGTTCCCCTGAAAATTTGTCATCATAGTTATACATTTAATACTTAAACATTTTAGAGTTATGATTTATATTTAAATTACATTTTTATTATTTTTAATATTTATATAATACTTGTATAATATGTAATAAAATGAATTATGAAAAGTTGTATAACAAATAAAATTTGAAATGTTTTTAAAATTGTTTTTAATTTTATGTTTAAAATTAAATTAGGTAAATAAGACTATTAGTTTAATCTACAAAATAGTAGTTAAACCTATTTTACAAAAATCAATAAGTATTTGTATTTTATTTTAATATACTATATATTATGATTTTCCTTAAATTTTTGCTCCCCCACAAGAAAAATAGTTTCTGTGCCTCTATATGAAAACATTTTTTCGGGTAGAAATAATGGTCCGATTACCAAGTAGAGTATGTTTTCTATAGAAAATCGTATTTAGTTTGTACTATGTACAGCTCATTTTTCGAATTTTTTAAAAGTTTTTCCTTGGGAGAAGAAAAACTACCAAAAAATGGCAAATAATCGGCAAAATTACGATTTCCGTTATTTTAAATTTCATTATTTCTTGATAATAGAGTTTGGATTTGAAGACAATATAATTAATAAAAAAAACATTTAAAATGTGAAAAAATGCAAAAACAAGAAATTAAAATTTTTTCACAGAATAAAATCAATCCCTCAAAATGTCCATTGTCTAGGACCTCATAAATGTTTAATCCGGCACTGAGGTCAACTAAGGGAAAACGTCGTGGTATGGTAACAAGATTACATACTATACTCCTGTGACAAATATTCCAGATATGTTAAAGAAATTAAAAGCTGTTTTTCACAAACTAAAAGAGGCCCAAATTTAACAGGACACGCATAATATTCGACAAGCGATACTAACAATACTCCCCTCTCTCACCAATTTAAAATGCCATCAAATACTTTATATTCACTAATTTTTTTTTCGGTTGTAGCCTTGTGGGCTTTAGCCTCTCTACAGATATTCATCACGTTACGATTAAGATTATTAGAAGTTACCTAAACTGTAATGAATGGGAGGACAGGGAGTATTATTGTTTTCTGTGTTCGATAAAATAATGATCTTCTCGCGTTAGCCAACAACTTAAGATTAAGAATTGTGAAACTGTTTTTTTTTATTTATGGAAAATATATTATTATCTTATAACTAAAGTATTATTTGAGACGCTGTCGCATTATATTTTAATTAATTAATAAATTTATAAAGTGCATCAGTGGAAATTATTCATATTAGTTTCTAGTTTAATTCACGATAAAAAATAGAAACATCAAAATTTTATGAAGTAACTATTATATTATGATCAGAAGCGTATTTAGCAATTTTTAAAGGGGGGTTCAGATTTTTTTTAGAAGTTTTCATGAAGCTGAATACCCCCCCCCCCCTCACCATTTGATAATTTAAAAATAATAATTGCAAAAAAATGAAAATAAACATTTTCTATATCTGTATACATTATAATGCAAAATCTAAAACAGGTGACAAAATAATATTATTAATAGCAATTTTCTTATTTGTTTTTTTTCCCCCATTAATATGCCGCTGATTATGATTACTAGGTATAATAAATTAATAAGAATATCATTATCAAATAATATATATTTTACATTTATATAAACTTAAATAAAATGTGCCAATTTTTTTATAATAGGACATAGGTAAATCTTAGTATAAGTCATGTGGTCAGTGGCGTATTTAGGGGAGGTGGTGAGGGGCTCACTAGCTCCATATTTATAAATAATATGTTACAAATAATAATATACTGTGTTTTTATTTAATCAAATTTTGCACTTGACTAATTATTGATATTTCAATTTAATTATATTTTATGTAAGTATACAATGTATAGTATACATAAATGAATGTATATTTAAATGTATTCATTTGATATTTTATTTAGTGTGCTAAATATATCTTTTGATATATATCTAAATATCTTGCTATTTCATTGGCTATGACTATGAAGTTTTTCCCTAGAAGAAAAACTACCAAAAAATAGCAGAAAATCGGCAAAATTACGATTTTCGTAATTTTTTATTTTTATTTCGTGATAACTAGAGTTTTGATCGTAGGGACTAGAAAATTTTTTTGAGTACCTACTAACATAGTAATATTTACGGTTAGTAAAATTTTGGTTTGGTTGATTTTTTAGCTTAATTTAGAGCTTTGCATTTTGTTTAAAAATGTTCAAAGTTACATGCAATTTTTGATTTAACGGTTTGAAATTTTTGTAGAAACCTAATCATATACTATTTAATCTATATTAACAAAATATTTTGAAAATTTTGACTGACAATTTTTATCATAAAATGATAACTCCTTGAATTTTGATAGTAGGAATTTGAAATTTATTTTGAATATATACATGTGTAATTTACACTCGTGGTAAAATTTGGAATGTGTCAATATAATATATTGAAATTTGCTTAGAACCGTTTTTTTTAATGCAATATAATTGCATTCAAATCTTAATAATTATAATAAACCACTAATTTCTCCGAGGACCGAAGGGACGAAGAAGGAACATCCTAAATTGACGTTTCCACTTTTTTTTTTCTTTAATTATTTTTAAATCATATCGAAAAATCAAAATGCTTATTAACTAATATATCCTAGACATGGCTCACTGGAAAAATTCCCGCCGGCCCAATTCCGTTCCTGTTTCAAATACCTTTTCGTTCATTAATTAACTAGTAAATACTAAAATTTAAAATACCTATAAATTATAATAATAATAATTATAAAAACGAATAATATTAAAAGAAAACTAACTTGATAACCTACTAGATACTACTAGCGCTTTAATACAACGAGTTCGTATTGTTACTTGTTTAGCAATTTTACTTATCAGTATATCAGTTTATCATTTTACATAGCGAAAATGCTAAGGTAAACTAACTGATTATCTATAATATTAATTCATAATAGGTACATAATTAAATCGAGTCCGCAACTCCTAATAATAAGTGTAACACTGTAGCAATTAATTTATATTTTCTATACGAAATTTAAATTTAAAAACGTTAACAATAGAAAATTAAGATTTAAGATTAATAATATTGTACTACTTATTTGGATTTTAGGGTACCTATTTAATATTTTAGTACGTATTTTAAAATACGACGTGTGAAATGAACGAAATTCAATTGTTTTTAAAAACATTATTAACGTAAATTTTAAACTATAGTTACTTAAATTCAATATTTTATTATGGACCGTCAAAATTTTCCATTGACTCATGGTGACACCGATAATATTGAATACTTAACTTATAATTCCCCTACAGGTAACATTATATTGTGTATGCAAATTCAAATAAAAATTATATTAATTAAAAAATTGTTAAACCAGATTACTATGATTTGTATGATGTGTATGAAGATGAATTATATGACCACAATCAATATTATCAATCAAACATCAACGAGGACATTTATGATGAACCTTCATTTTGGAGTAATCTATCTTTTCGTCAATTATGTATTCAGTGTGTTCTACCTGCTGCATGGAGTACTTTTAATCTACTTGGAACCACACTTATTTTGTGCATATTTTTTAGATTATTCATTGTGATTTGTAAGCATCACAATTTGTTATAATAAATTATTTTCACTAATTTAAATATCAAATTTTTCTAGGCAAGAAAGTAAAAATAGTTCCTGAAGCAGTATTACATATTGTGTGTGCTATATGTGGTATTTTACCAATTATTTTATATCACGAAGAAGAAAACTTTTATCAATTATTACTAGAAATTGTGTTATTTTCAATGTTTTGTTACATATTTTCTATAATATGTCTATTAACTTTGAAAAACCATTATTCTATTGTGTTTTCAGCAATAATCTTAATGACAATATTTTATCAGTGAGTTGAATTTTATCAAATAAAAATATAAAACTAAATAATATTATTGTGTTATAAAAGTAAATATATTCTCAATAACTAATATAAATTATATACAAACAGTGAATGTTTTTCAAATGACTCAAAATGGCAGAAAATAAAAAGTGCTCATATGATAATGGCAATGAAAGCAATGTCTGTATTATTTGATCTTAAATCTAATAAATTACAAATGCTTCCTTCAGTTGTTCACTATACAGGATATATGTTGTGCGCTGGTACTGTTTATCTGGGTCCATTTTTAACATTTCAAGAATACAGTAATGCTTTTTTACGCCCTGTTCATTGGGTAAAACTTCTAATGTTATTATAATATTTACTTATATTACATAATTTTTTTTTTTTCCTATGTAAAGAGTAAAACCAAAATATGTCGTGTGATTTGGAAAATAATAATTTCATTATTGTGTTTTATATTGTCAATTTGTGTAATAGACTGGGTATTAAACCAACACTTGAACACAAACGAAAACAGGTTAAATTTATTTTTGTGAAATAACATCAAATGTTGAAATTTAAATATATTATAGATGAATTCTATGTTACAGTAATACAATTACCAACATGTTTATAAAGATGTACAAGCAAGCCTTGGAATTTCGAACTGGTCATTATTTTATAGCATACATATCTACGGTATTTGCAATGGTTTGTGGTTATCATTGTGAAGATAATAGTGAAATCTTTGTAACTCAGCCAATGTTCATAGAATGGCCAGAATCACTCCTAAATGTAGTTATACATTGGAACGCACCAATGCATAATTGGTTAAAAAAATGTATGTTTTTATTTAAACAACAATTGAAGGGTTGGTCAGAATAACTTATATAAATTTTATGTTATCAATTAAAATTAAAAAATAACAATTTCTCTTGAATATTATATTATTACATAACATGTTATCCTGACTAGCCCTTAAATTTACTTATTTTTAAAATTTAAAAACTAATAATTATTAATATTTATTAATTTAGATGTATTTGAAGAAGTGCTTAAATATGGTAAGAAAAAGAAAAATCAAAAAAATAAATTAATTGCAATACTAACTACATATTTTGTAAGTTCTTTATTACACGGCTTAGAGCGACGGTTGTCTGCTGTGTTACTTTCTTTGGCAGCTTATACATATGTAGAATACCAAATACGTTCAAAATTAGCAATTAGATTTCCAAAATTATTTTTTTATTATAAAAATAACTATTATGATTCTAAAAAATATATAAGTAGTTCCAATAAAAATACACGTATTCTTTGGGGTATTAATATTTTATTTACTATTTTAAACTTGGTGCATCTTGCTTATCTTGGTTCAATAATGGATATGTCAAGTAAATCTGTTAGTACCTATCAAGTTTCTTTTGCTCCATGGAGTCGTGTATTTTATTTTAGTCACTTCATAATGTTTTTAATGTATTTTATCAGTATCATTTTATAAAAAAAAAAAAATAATAAACCTGTTGATAAAACAAATTATTATAATTTATGTGTATAATTTTTTATCATAATATGAAATCTACTAATATATCATATAATTTACTAACATAAAATCGCTAAACAGAATGTGACAAACTCATTCAATCCCTCAAAGATACAGCATAACTCTTTATATTTTCCCTACTTTTTATATCATAAATATATCACAGATTTGGTGACTGGGAGCAACAAGATCATCTGTGGAATGAATATTTAATTCAAACAACGCTGCATCAAGAATCTGAATATATTATACTCATCTAAACCTACACCTTCATTTATAAATCTACTTCTACAATTGTTATTAAGATATAAGAAGAAATATTTAAATATGAACACTTTTAATTTGAATGATTAGTCTATATAAGGATAGAGGGAAAATAGCTTTATATTAACAACTTAAAATATTGATGGAATTTTGTTATATATCACAAAATAACAAATATAATAATTAATCGGTAACCCTTAGTTATAGTATAATAAATTCATTTCTTACCAATAGACTAGAAATAATTTGAAATAAATTAATTTGTGCGTAAAATTATAATTTAAATAATAAAAATAGCTAATACCAGGTTTGTTGATAACAAAATCAAACTTAAAAGCAATAGGTAAAAAAATTAATTTATATAAAATCAAAATAGTGAAATTGTTATAAATGTTACAATACTATTTGGCGTTTTTTTGACCACATATAAAAAAAATCAGGTTGTGTCATATTTTTAGGATCAATATTCAACTCGTAAAGTGCTTCTATTCTCCATATCTATAATTATTTATAGAGAATAAATAAAGATAATTACAAATAAATACAAATGTTAAGCTTACATTTTCATCTTTGAATGATGGTGCTGGTAATATATTATTGGCACTATTTATTAGATCTTGATTAGTAACTATCTTGATTTTGTATAGTACATATTTATAAAACATTGCATAATAATTTAAAGTTATATCTAGTTGAAATGTAATAGCGGATTTACTCATACATTTCTAAAATATATAATTGTAAAATTAATATTATTACTAGCTTACTTAGATAAACTTGAAAATAAATAAACATACTTTAAGTATATCCGACTTCAAATTTGTTATATTATATAATTCATAAAGACTTTCAGAATGAAATAATGTACAACCATTTGAATCCATATTGTCAATAGGTGTGATATTGTTCAATTTTTTCAAAAAAAAATCTATTAAATTACAAACACATTTCAATAAATTAAATAAACATACAACAATAAATTTAATTGATTATGAAAACTTACCTAACATTTCATTTTTACTACCAAGTACTTCTGAATTACAGCCATCCACATTATTGAGCAATTGCACTAAGATTGATAATGTATTGGTGCTAAGTAATACACCTGCATTAGTAGTTAATACACCGTTTACATATTGACCAGCATAAAAGTTATATTTATGTTTTTTCACATTCATTAATGAAATTAAATGTATTAAGTTTTCATAAATTAACCAAACATTATCTTCAGCTAAAAATATCCAATCATACTTCATGTATTTTTTATGTAAATACATGAGAGTCTGACAATAATACTTCCACGGTTGTGGTGAATAAGTTTCAGTTATAACATGATCTATATAATTATACTTTTTCTTGCTTACATAAATTTTATTTTTGCCACATTTACTTAACCAAATATTTTGTTGCATGAGTAATGAATCGATATCATTAATAAATATAAGACACAAAAGTGATGTATTATTATTTAAATTTGTTTTTGTAAAATCTACTTGATAATATTGATATTGATGGTTAAAATCTGTTTGACTATTTTCTTGATTTATTGTCACTGGAATGGAATTGTTGTCGTTTTCATAGTTTAATAGTAAATAATATGTGTATACAGACAGAACACCAAATACAAATCCAATTAATAACGGCAATGGTAATATACGTTTGAACCTATTAATATTTACACGACTGTTGAATTTTAGTACCATAGCTGTTATTAATAAGCATCAGTTTTAAAGATAAAATGACTTTTTTTGTCAAAATTATTATACCTACGCGGTAAATAGAAATGTTTAAAATTCATTATAAAAATTAATTAGTGATGACTAATTAACCAAAAATAAATACTTTATATTTTTAAAAGCACAAATGACAATTAATAAATAATTTAAAATATGTTACGTAAATTGTAATTATCATTTTTATCACAAAAATTTAAGGTCAATATCACAACGGAAAAGTGAATCTAATAAGAACTCGACTCAAATACTTGAGATATCGGAATAGATAATTAGAAAGGTTATGCGCCGTAAAACATAGTTGTTACAGTGATGCCCATTATTTTTTCCTAAGCAACATATTTATGATAAAAAAAGTTATAAGATTCAACATTGATTTGCATTTTACATAATTATTAATTACTGATAGTCACATTAAATATTACAATATTTTTATAACATAATATCAAATAGATATATTAATATTAATTATGATTTATAACATAAAATTATAATGTAATAAATAATAATTATAAATTACTATGTAATATGTATCATCAGTTATCACAATATCATTTGACTGCAAACTGAAATACAGAAATCATTATAAACTATTAGACGACTAATCAGTATTCACAACATATTACATTATTACGTTAGATGACAACAAGGTTTATATAGATATTACATTAAAAATGCCGGGTTCTAACTTTTAAGTTTCTCGAATGATACCGAACGTATACTGTACATGGTATCGGGTTAGCTACGGTATACTCATAGATAATAGATTATATAATCTATTTATCAATGGATATAACTACTCATGAAAAATTGTTATTACCACGACCATGAGTGTGCTTCATACATTGGTAACAGTAAGTTGGTAACAATCACAAAAAAATTATAATATATACTAATTGTGGAATACCTATTCGTAAAATATTTATTATATTCTGTGGTTGTACTACCACAGATACCTATATTATTTTATATAGGTATCTGTAAATACTACTTATACTAATTTACTATCTAACAAAAAACTTACACTTTCACATATGTGTATATTTCATACTTGTACCATAGTTTTTATGGTGACCGTTTCCTCCATGAATAGATTAGTTGCCTACTCTTTATTATCTTATTAATTTTTATAATTTTTAAAAAAATTATTCATCTAGTATAATATATTTAATATACATTAAAGTTTTAAGATTTTCTAATATTTCAAAGCACAATCATTCTTTATTACCGATGTCATAAGGACATAAGTAAAATAACAAATATCAGTAATACAATATTTAATATTTATGCCGGTGGATCGAACATCTTATCGCCGCTGTTATCATTACGACGCTATTTGACATTACAATTACAAACAGTAAACCATAAACAACAACAATAATTATACGCACACAACATACAAACACACACACAACCACACAAGTAATTCACACGCGGACGCGGCTACGCGATCCACACTACAGAGTAGGTACATAAAGTAGTTTCGCACAATAAACATTTACTGTAGTATTCATTATTTACTAATTTCTTTATTCAGTATTCAGTGTAGTGTTAACAGTAGACGCTCTTACACTCATTGCACTCCGCGTCTCTTTTCCAAGCTTGTTTAGAATTTCTACATAGTTGTATTATCGGATTTTCTGCAACTTTTTGCTCCACCACTATTTTAATTATTGTCGTAAACGTATAAAAACAATTAACAATTATATCCATTCAAATCATCCGCCGTATTTGTACCTGACGTTTCATCAAATTCCATACAGGTATTTTTTTCTTTTTGATAGTAGTTAGTGGTTATCAACTCACAAGTCTTTTGTTTTATGAATTTAAATTTATTTTTATTTTAGAACAAATACATTTGACCACCCCATTCATTTTTTATTAAAAAATGTTCAACGAGTTCTTAATACAAAATTGTTTGTACTTTTTTATAGGTTTTTATAGGTAAAATGACAAATCACTTCTTACTTATATTTGATTTGAATACATAATTATTTTTAAAATTATTAACATAAAGCCCAACATTTTCCAAATTGTTGAAAACATTTTTTTTCGATTACACATAGACACCAAAGAGGATTATTTAGTTTAAATCGAAATTATCACTATATCTGTTGTGAAAACATTTATTTTTTAAATGGAAGACTAAGCACAGTTTATAAATTGCAACATGTTCTCCATTAAGTTATCTAATATCAAAATTTAAACTAAGTACCATTATATCAAAACAAATCCAACAGCTAAATTTAAATTGTACCTTCAATTTCAGTGGGTAATCATATGTAAATATTATATGGTTATATGTATAAAAAATTGTTATTAAAGGATGTAAAATTAATTTAAACTATTCTTCCATTGTACATAAAAAAATACATTTCCACATTCTATTATACCTAACTTTTTATAATAATTGTACTGCAGTAAAAAAAAAAAAAATGGTTGCAAATTTTATATTGTTTACTATATTTATTTACTGAATAATAATATTAATAAATCTTAATTTTGTTACAGATAAACATTGTTCTTTTGTTTATCATCATACCTCTACCAGTACTAGTTGTAAAATTGTTGTTGTGTATAATTGACTCTAATTTGAAAGTATGGCTAACAATTTAGAACAGGCCAATACCAACAACAAATGTAATAATAAACGCTTGACGTTGATCAAAGTCATAAAAATAGATTTAACTAAAGAAAACGAAAATGATAAGGATATTGAGTATTCGCCTGCTTATATTTCCACAAGTACTCCTGTGAACAGTGGAACATCAGAAATACATTTTCAGTTATTAGGTATGTTTAGTTCATTATATTATATTATTATTTATTATACTATTATATTACTATATTATTTTAATTTTAGAAAATTAATTAATATATTTTTTATCATTAATTGAAATAATATTTATTTTTAGATTTAATTTAATTAAATAATTTTGTGTGTAAATTGTTAAATATTTGTATGAATATTGACTAATTTAATTTATATATTTATCATATTGTATATACGCATAGATGGTTCCAAATTCATATAATACTAATATTATAATATGGAAAACATTTTTTAGTAACTATAATACCATATTCACTGTGGCATATTACTGCTTAGGCTGTAAAGTTTACAGCCTTGAGCGGCAAAACAGACAATGTCATTTATATTATTAACTTCAAGAAACATTATAACATTTGAAATAAATAAAAAATTATAGACGTGTCTCGACTTTGCTGAGAGATGAATTTTTAACATAAATAAATGTTTATTATATTAAATTAATCAAGTATGTACCTACCTAATGTTATTTAAAAATAGTAAGTGCCTTGGAAGTAAGAATTTCAATGTCTTACAATTTAAATATGTTACAATATAGGCTGCATAATTATCATAGCTTACGAGCGACAAAAACCTAAATCAAGCCCTACATATTAATATAATACAGTAAATGCATTTTTTTTCATGCATTATAATTTATAACCATTCTGTCACTCATTTAAAACCTCTTTATAATCTATTTCACAGTATTAATTATTATTAGTATTGCAATTTTACCACAAATACACGTGAAACATAATATGTGCATAACATAACACTGTATCATGTAACAATTTATTGTTCCATCAGTTGTCAGTAAAATTACCTCCATTAAAAAGTATTGTTGCAAGACAGTGTTACAAGTATGCATCCAACTTCAAGATTGGTATTTTATCTGTTATCTTAATTACTTTAATATCACAATAATAATTAAATTACACATGCATTTTTTTTGTATATCGCATACTCTTTTTTTTTTTTTTTTTTTTTTTATATAAAACAGTATCATAATGTATATGATCTTTGTCTTTGTAATAATAATTAATTATTTATTCAATTAACAAATAACTGTTTATTTTTAAATTCTGAGCAAAGCGAGAAATGTATTAGTTTTCAATGATGTTATTTTTTTTTTATGTCTGAAAGCACAATTTCGGGTAGAAATCATAGTCCGATTACCACAAATAGGATATGCTTTCGGTAGCTAATTGCATCTAGTTAGTACTTTAATTAGCTCATTTTCATAATTTCTCAAAAAATTCTCCTTGGGAGAAGAAAAACTACCAAAAACTGGCGGAAAATTAGCAAAATTACTGTTTCTGTTTTTATAATTTTTTTATTTCATGATAACTAATTAAGTTTTGATCGTAGAGGCTTTAAAATTTTGTGGAGTATTAAGTGTGGCAATATTCAAGTGTGGTAAAATTTTAGAACGGATTGGTTGATTTTCTGACTAAGTATTGAGCTTTGAACTTTTTTACAAAGTAATTCGATCTAGCTATATGTTAACAATCAAAGTTAAAATGTGTTAACCCTGAAAATGTTTTAATAATTTTAATTATAATTAAAATTCAAAATATTAATTGTTTGATTATAAAAGTATTATGTAGTTAATATACTCGTACATTATATTTAGTGTATTATTATATACTATACATTATACAGTTGTTTGATTTGTCTGAATAATACTTTTCGAGTTATTTCATACTTATCTTCATAATTAATATTTTTACAGATAGTAATAATGACAGAATCGTTGATTTTATTCCCAACTATTCAATAGAATATTGCAAAGTTGCCAAAGATACATACGCCATACAATTAAATAATCATTCATATATGTTAAAATTTAAAACACATATAGGTAAAATTATTGTAATTATAAAAACATCTTTATATATTACATAAATATTTTATTTTATTTTAAAATTAGATTTATATGAATTTACTACTTTGCTCGTTCATACTAAAAAAGGAAATCAACTTTCTGTTTTTTCTAATCGTACTGATGAAGCCTCAGCTTCTCAATATTTTCAGGTAACTAATTTATTAACTTTATTTCGTATTCATTATCATACATATTTTAATTTTAATCATTCAAATTATAGTTTTATGGATATCTTTCTCAACAACAAAATATGTTACAAGATTATATACGGACTAGCTCTTATCAGAAAGCAGTACTCATTAATACTGTAGATTTTCAGGATAAAGTTGTACTAGATGTTGGAGCTGGTTCTGGTATATTATCATTTTTTTCTGTTCAAGCTGGTGCTAAGAAAGTTTATGCTGTTGAAGCAAGCTCAATGGCTCAACATGCTCAGGTATAAATATCATCCAATGATAATATTCAACATGTAATTAATATATTGTATTTATATATATTTTGAAGACTTTGGTGGATGCCAATAATTTAGGAGACAAAGTATTTATTGTTGCCGGTAAAATTGAAGAAATTGAATTACCAGAAAAAGTTGATGTTATTATTTCTGAACCAATGGGTTACATGTTATACAACGAACGTATGCTTGAAACTTATTTACATGCCAAAAAATGGTTAAAGCCAGGAGGTAAATTAATTGTTTAGATTATTAAATATAAAATAAAAAAAAATTAGTAAAGAATAGACAGTGTATAAAATATTGTTTCATTCATAGGTAAAATGTACCCCAGTAAAGGTGATTTACACATTGCCCCTTTCACAGATGACGCATTATTTATGGAACAAACTAATAAAGCTAGTTTTTGGTATGTTTAAATTGAATATTGTATTTTCATGACTACCAATAATATTCTAAATTTTAGGGTGCAGTCCTGTTTTCATGGAGTTGACTTAAGTTCATTGCGTGATATGGCTATGCGAGAATATTTTAGACAACCAGTAGTCGATACATTTGATATTCGTATTTGCCTTGCAAAATCTGTCAAACATAGTTTAGATTTTCTTACTGCTACAGAACAACAATTACACAGAATAGATATTCCACTAGAGTATTTTATACTTGAATCTGGAACTATTCATGGATTAGCATTTTGGTTTGATGTTGCATTTCAAGGCAGTAATCAAACATTATGGCTTTCAACATCTCCCACTGAAGCATTGACACACTGGTACCAGGTACGGTGCCTTTTGGAAAAGCCTATATTTGTTAAAGTCGGTCAAATCTTAACAGGAAGTGTATCACTTCAAGCTAATGTTAGGTTAGTATATTTAAATTTTGAAATAATATACCTATTATTTGTTTTATAAAATATTAATTCTTATAATACAACTTGATTTATTTAGACAAAGTTATGATGTATTGATAAATTTGATGATTGATGGACTACCACATACCAGTTCATCAAATAATTTAGATCTTAAAAATCCATATTTCCGATATACTGGCCAACCGTTACAACCACCTCCTGGTGTAAATACGATATCACCTAGCGAAAGTTACTGGACTACCTTAGATCTTCAAAATACTACATCTGGTATTTTTTAAATATTTATTTTTATATGTGTTTTATTTTATTAATATTTATTTAAATGAATAGCTTTAAATATGGTCAATGGTTATACTACTGATATTACAATGGATATACAATCATCTCCTACAGCTTTAGCTAATAATTCAAATCTTATAAATTTAGGTGTGTACAAATAATCTAACCATTATATACATTTAAGTTGAATATAAAATACATTTGAATTTGTAGTCACAGTACCTCAACCTAATATACATCCAGGTTCGATTAGTAGCACTGGTCGACAGAATGTCAGTACTGCTACTTCCACAGCTGGTTCACAGCTCATTGGTGGAGCAATCTCTCCTACATTATTAACTTCCAATCAGGTAGATATTAAATAGCTATGTTCATTTTTGATGTCATCATTCCATACTTCATTTATTTTGTATATTAAAATTTGCGTTTCTTGTATTTATCAATTTAAATAAATACAAATGTACAATAATTAAATGTGTTTTCTTTTTTATATATTACATAAATGTTTAATTAACTCGTAACTTTTTTAGAACCAAACTCAACAATTATTATTAGGAGCAAATACAACTACTGCTATTGGAAATTTCCCTGTAAACAACAGTTTAATGATTGCTGGAGACTATGTTACATCATCCAATATCAACATGATGAATATACCTTATCATTAATATATATCTTTTTTTGAAAAATAGATAAAATAGCAACAATTTATATCACTATTTTTACAGTGAATTGTATCATCTATTTAAGTAAATATTTCTATTTAATTATTACACAAACTCCTTTAATTTATTACTCAAGTAGAATAAATTTACAAACATATTTTTCTTCCACTCATATGTATAAAATAAATAAACAGTTATAAAATATAAAACACTCGTTATATTATTTCACAATAAATTATACCTTAACTATGCTAAACACATACAATTCAAAATTTTAATAAAACTAAATAAATCATTGATTTTAATATTTATACAAACTTTAAAATCTGTAATGGGTGATATAATTCACTTTAAAATTATAGTCTAAAATATCTTTTTACTAATTTTTTATATGTGTTTAATCTTAATGTTTTTTTTTTAATATAAAATAGCATATTATGTACTTAAATATAATTCATTATTGTGATTTAAATTGTATATATATTTACATATATATATGTCTGTGTCAGCATTTAGGGGTGCTTTAGCCACTCCATAGACATTTAACATGAAATGTGAAATCTTATATCTACAAATTGTAAAGCTTAATAAATAAATTGATAAATTGATTATCACATGCCTACATAATTATATTTAATTCTAATATTTTTAACTATTAAAAATATTTTCCCACCTAAATAATTATAACTATCTGACTTATAGAGTTGACATCATAGGTGGATCTTTATCATAGACATAAAATAGATTTTATGTTAGACAGCTTATTAGGTTTAAGTCTGTTAGATCATCTATAGATAATATAAAGTAGTAGTACTATGTAATAAAGTGCCTTCTCTATCAAGGTACTGTAGTATATCTTATATTTGTGGTTCCATCTATTTATAATACATATTATAGTTAGAATGCAAAGACAACATTAACATAGAAAATTCTAAGACTGAAACAACTGAAATATTTTAATTTCTACAGCTTTCTATTGAAGATTAACAATACTTCTGAAATTATAAATGAATGGAATATTCACATATATAAAAATAGTTTTGTTGATTAAACAGTTTGAGATTGTTGTGCATTTTTACAATTTTTATTAATAGCTTTAAGTCCAAAACGCTAAAGATTGAATATTTATGGCTAAATAACAAATTGTTTAATTTAATAAAAATTTTAATTCAATTTTATATCACAAAATTATCGTATTAAACTCATTATTATTTAAGTACTTGAAAAAGTGGAAAGGTCGATTCTGGATGTTCCTTTTTCATCCCTTCTGTCGTCGGAGAAATTTGATACAATAATATCGCATTCGAAAATACGATTCTGAGCGAAACTCGGTCAGATATACAATATTGATACTGATAATATTCCTTTTTTTATCAAATTTTTACTACAGAAAAATTAATTATAAAATAATTTTTGTAAATTTTACAGTTTTTCAACCATTTTTCAGTAGTTTTTCTTATCCTAGAGGAAAACTTGAGAATTACAAAAAATTAGCTATCTATATTAAGTATGGTATAGATATTTTTTTGAGTATTCTTATAGGTATTTTTCATACGTACGTAATAAAACTTTGGAACAGATAGGTTTATTTTCTGACTAAATATAGTCCTTTGAAATTGAAAATTTTATTGAATTATTTAATTTTATTCGTAAGTCATAATTTTTATTATAAGCTTTAAAGTCATAATCTTTTGTAAAATTGAATATTATCATATTATGACATGTGTTTTTAATAATATGAAAACATTTTTTCAGGTATAAATAATGGTCTGATTACTACGAATAGAATATGCTTGCGGTAGAAAATTGCATCTACTTGGTACATTATTTCAAAACTTTTTCTTTCAGTTAGAAAAAACTACCAAAAAATGGCAGGAATTCGGCAAAATTACGGTTTTCGTTATTTTGAATTTTTTATTTCATAACTCCATAAGTTTTGATCGTAAGGATTTGACAATTTTTCTGAGTATTTACATAGGAAATTTATGTGTGATTTACATGTGGTAAAATGTATATATTATTAATAATATATAAACATTGAACTAAACAGACTTAAATATCCAACAAAATTATTTATAGCAATTGTAAATTGTGCACTTAATATTTTCCAAGACAAATTTCTTATAGTTCAACATAAAAAAAAATCTTAAATTAATATTTATGATCAAACTCAAAAAACACAATTTACTAAAAAATTGGCTCTGTGAAAATGATGGATATATAGGACATAAAGAATTCATTTTAAATAAATTATTAAACTTGTTAAATATTTAAGAAGTGTAAAGATTATTCAAAAATGTCTGAATAATCAAAATTAACAAATACGTCAAATAGTATTACACATTTGAATATCATCATTGATCATTAGTTAAATCAACTTTCTAAGTGCAAACTTACCCGACTTATATTTGAATTTCAAAGATAAATTTAACAAGTAAAACATTTATTTTGTAGTTTACTATTGTATTTTAACCTGTGTATTATAATACAACTCTGAAATATCGATTTTTTATTTTACTTGGATATATAGCAGGATTTGGAACGAAATGATATGAATTTATTTGAAATTAAATGATATTAATTTATTAGATACAATTTAAATATTATAATTAATTAAATACATAAATAATAATTTAATCTTTGATAAACTTAAAAATATAATATTAATAATAATGAACTTGTAAAACAAAATAAACATTTTAGTTGTTTTGATAAATTGAAAAATAACCATGTAATATCAAAAATGTCATACATTTTCATAAAAAATATTAAATAACTTTAAGTTACTATAACACAACTATTTTTTTATTTTAAATACCAAAATTAATGAAATAATATGGAAAAAAAATGAATAATCAAAGTCTGAGGTTTTTTTAAAAAAGTTGTATTCGCATGCGCGTAACTAATTAACGTTAAAATAATTAGAGACTATTTAAATATGTATTATTCATAACCGATATCGTATAATCAATAACCAAAAAGCAGGAAGGTCGATTCCAAAAGTTCTTCCTTCGTCCCTCCGGTCCTCGGAGAAATTATTGGTTTATTATAATTAAGATTTGAATAAAATAATATTGCATTCGAAAATACAATTTTGAGCGAAACTCAGTCAGATATATAAATACATTATATTATATTAAAAATCCTTTCTGAAGTGTTACCACTTGTGTAAATTACCTATGAGTTTACTCGAAAAAAATTTCATGTCCCTACGATCAAAACTAAATTAGTTATCACAAAATATAAAAATTCAAATTAACGGAAATCATAAAATTCGAAAAATGAGTCAAGTAAAGTACCAAGTAGATGCAATTTTATCTAAATATATCCTATTTGTGGTAATCGGTCATCAGGCCAATATTTATATCCAAAAAAATGTTTTCAGACTATTAAAAACACATAAAATATCATAATATTCAATTTTATTAAAAACATTTTAACTTTAAAAGTTTATAAAAAAAAATTATTACTTACTTTTTATATAAAAATAAACTACAATAATACCTATACTAACATAATGTCTATTAATGAGTAATGTTAAAAAATAAAAAATGCTTTAATCACAGAAACGCCAAATGCATAATTCAATGTAAGTACCAGGTTATATGCACTATATAACGTCATATGGCACCACACATGCCGGTTCTATGATTTTAATACCTATCCTCTACATTAGGTAGGTACAATGTCGGCCGAAAGGCTGTGTGAAAAGTGCTGTCGCACGGGGCCCCGCACAATCAATTATCCATCATTTAAAAAAAAAAGAAAATGTCTACATTTCGAACACATTTATTAATATGTATAATATTCCTTTATCCTTGCAATCTGATATAATAATATTACATTGTTGTTGATTGAATTTGAATTTATGATGGAGAAATCCCGGCTTCTCGTAAAGCCTGTTTTTAATAAATTTAAGTTGGCTGATAGTGAGGTACTATAATATAATTAGATTTAAAGTCGTATATGATGTACAAAAAACTCGTATTGGGCTCCACAAAATGTTGCGCCGGCACTAGCTAGGTACTAGTGTACTACACTATATGGTTTAATGGCACTACCATTATATCAAAAAACCTATTTATAAACATCAAATAGGTAGGTATTTTAATAACACTCGAATATAGATCCCAATGCCAGTGTCGTTCATGACGAAAAGGAAAATATATTTAGAAATCATCTGCAATATATTAAATAAATTTTTAAACATAAATTAGACTCTGAGAGGTGCAATGACACACTAGTTTAGGCTTTGCCATCCAATAAGTTTATTATCAAAATACCAACATTAAAATAATTCTTCAAAATTATTTAGGTTATTCCAATCCAAGTGGAAAAAATTTCTTGGATTTAGATTTTTAGATTAATAAATTTGAACAGTAATATATTATGTAACATGTAAGTTTATAAATTAATCATTAAATTATTTTATCATTACTATTAATTAAAACAATTCTATCATTCCTAGAGTTTTTTGTGATGGTTATACCAAGTTCTTAATAGGTTAACTAATCTGTTGTTAAGTATTTGGGAAATTTATGAAATATTTCATTTAAACCATAACTCTTACAGATATTTATAGTACATATCTTTTTAGAAACCATGTTCAGATAAAATTTGTTTCCAAAATATTATGTAATTTTGTAAAATAACCAATTTTAAAATTGTGTTGAATATTAAATACAAACATACAGTTGGAGGTTCATAAAATCATTTTCGAGTACCTATTTTAAGGTACATAATGAAAAACATATTATTAACATTTATTATATAAATAAATAGGTAATTAAAAATACATTTTATTGTAATTATGATACACTTATGTCTTTATGTACAAAATATAAAAATTATAATAATAACTTTAAAAATTAATATTAATTTTGATATTATGTTATTTTAATAGGTATAATAGTCAATTTTATTATTATTATAACAAAAGTAAATTATGAATAAGGCGGTTAGATAACTCGTCAATAGACAGATAAGGGGTAAATAGGCAATCCTAAGACAATCTCGGGGGGAAATTGATAACAGTTCGCCACTTTTTGATCAGAGTTTAGAGCACGGATCTGATATTCTGATCAGATCAGTGTCTTTGTCCGGTTGATTGTCGTCTATAGTATTTGATTTCAAATTTTTAATATTTTTATAGCTATCCTTAATTTTGAGTCTCGCAGAAAATTGTATGATATGAACTGATACGCTGAAAATTGTATAATATATGTGATTTGCTTGATGTTTATAGTACAATATTATAATTTGTATGCTGTCAATCCATTTAGAAAATATAATTAATTGATTTTACTGTAAATTGTGAAAATGATGAAACATCAGTGTAATTTTTTATTCCGACATCGAATATTTCAAAATTACAATTTGTTATTTAGTAAAACAATGTTTATCCGTTCCATAGACAAACCTAATTTGGGATCAGTGACAGAAACTAAAGAAACTTTAAGACAACAGCCATATAATAAATTTTTTGTCTTAGATTTTGAAGCTACTTGTGATAATGGAATGCATTTACTAAAACCTCAGGTTAATCATTTTTAACTTAGTTTAATAGTTAAATAACTAAAATATTGTTATTTTGTTAAATAAAACAATAGTTGAAATAAATATATAGTTTTTTTTTTTCAAATTAATCCATCTTAGAATTTAAAATTTCATTTGAATAAAATAGATTATTTCAATTTCAAATCAACTTATATGTTTAGTAAGTAGTATATCAGTAATAATAAAAGAACAGTTGAAAAAAAGATAACTGTATTTTTCTGTTATATTTTTATATTATATAATTTAATTTATAAAATTAGGAACCTAACCTAATGTTTAATAATATAAAAAATTAATTATTTACCAATATACCTATATTTTTATATTTTTGAACATAGATATTTAACTTAAAATTAATTATTATTTGGGTACCTATATAAAAATAATTCTACAAGTAACTCATTACCAACATTTGGTACCTAGTTAATACTATTTATATTATTTTGATATATAAATATTTAATTGTGCTATATTATTTATTTTAGGAAATTATTGAATTCCCATGTATATTAGTAGAATTATCACCAAATGGAAGTTTTGAAATAGTATCTTATTTTCATTCTTATGTTAAACCTATAGTTCATACAGAATTATCAGAATACTGTACACAGTTGACTGGAATTACACAGGTACTAGTTAACAGAAATAGTAGAAAAATAATTAATGCTTACAAACATAATTTTGAACTAACATATATACATTTATATATTGGCGACTTTAAAACAAATATATTAACATTTATTAAAATGAGAAACTTTAAGTAAAAGCTTAGATATATTTTAAATAATTGTAAAATTTAAATAGTTATAAAACATAATTAACATTTTATATTAATATATATTTATTTTATTGTAAATTATTTCATCATAAGTAGTTATTAAATAAAACATTTGATAACAAGAAAAAATATACAGTGTATAAAATTATACTAGTATTATCATTTACCTATTATGATCATATAATATACCAGTTGATAAAAATATACGTTATAAAACAGTAGGGGTATTATATGATAGATCTTATTTAATTTCTACCATTTTTTAAATATTTATTTTGAATTAACCTGTCTATAATTATCCATATATATATATATATATATAATACGTGTTTATATTTTTAGGATATAATCGTTAATAGTGCACCATTTGATCATGTTTTCCACAATTTTTGTAATTGGTATAATAATTATATTAACGATGAAAATGACAAATCTATTATTGTTACTTCCGGTAATTGGGACTTAAGTAATATATTTATCGAGCAATGTAAATTGTTTCCTTCAATAACGATTCCAGAATTTATGTACACTTGGATAAATATAAAAAAGGTATTATAATAGATATTTCAATATAACTAAATATATTATATATATATATTATTAAATATTTTATTATTTTAATAGTTATTTGCTCTAACAATGGGGCATTATCCATATGGTATAAAGAACATGTTGAGAACATCAAATTTAAAACAAATAGGAACTATTCATAGTGGAATAGGTAAGATTAAATAAATTAATAACAATAACACATTTTATATATTAAATACTCATATATTATATTTTTTTTTTTCTAGATGATTGTGTTAATATTATTACAATTATGAATCATTTAGCCAAAAATAATTGTGTATTTAAAGCAACTAATAAATTAGTAAATGTATAAAATATATTTTGTATTATAAAAATATTAATTGTTATTTGTTAAATTAATAATGTGAAAATAAAAATAAAATCTATTTATAAATTTATTATTGTTATTTTACCATTTAAGACCATGATAATTTTAATTTAATCAGTTCTGTTAAAAGAAACAAGTTACATTCATTTAAAAATATATAAAACCTAACACGCTGTAACTTCTTTTCTAAATAATAGTTTATAAAACGGATATGCAATTTCCTCTAAAATATGCTTCTATTTAAATTTGCTATTTTAAATAGCATAATAATAATATAGATGTTTATACTCTAAATTCAATCTAAACTACAAAATTAATTATCTCTTTTGCTATATTCATAGTTAGATAGATAGTCGGTATCATTAAAAAACATACGGGTATAGTACCCTCTTAAATGATTGGTTAGAAATACTATATTATGTACCATATGATTTACCATCTACATTTAACACTTAGAAATTTTCTATATTATTACATAATACATAGAATTGTTTATGTAATATAATGTAGTTGTATGTTTGTTACATGTTTCTTCATCATAAAATGCTGTCCGACAACCATACAATGCTCTATGTCTATATCGTTCAGGTATTATGTAGTCATCGCATTTTCCTGATTTTAACTAAGAGACTTTATTATAAAGCTTTTTTATGAAGAAACAAAATTGTGTACATAATAATTAAATACCAGAGAAGAAATAATGGTTATCACATTTTGGTTTTGTATTATTAAAAAATTGATTATTAAATAAAGTGTATTTGGTTTTAGTTATTTCACAATATAAAAACAGTTTAGTTTGTAGAATTATGCATTCTAGTTATTATATACTAAAGTATTATATTTATTATATACTGAATTGGAAAAAAAACTTGAAATTATAAAATATGTATAATGTGCCTAAATGTAGTAAACCTAGATAGTTTTATAATAGTTGCTAATATATATATATATATATATATATATAATATAAAATAATGACAATATTTCTAGAACAATACTAAACACACTTTATTAGTAGGCAAATGAATACTATAATATCCTCCGGTGAATCTCTTTTTATAGTCAAAACAAAAAGTTAGAAATTTACAATAACAATTTTTTACATAAAACCTTTTAACCAGACCTTAAAGAAGCAACATCGTTTTGGAACAAAGTACGAAAACAACATTATAGGTACTCAAATATAAAAATGTCCAATAAAGAGATTTCTTAGTCATAAACATCCATTCGTCCGTCTAGTCCATCTTGATCTCTAATATTAAATGCAAACTAACATAATTTAGATTTAAAAACTGTATTCTTAATGTAATGATGTTTGAGCATGTCATTAACTTAAATCTTGGGTAAATACCATAAGTATCTTAAATTTTAATTACTATTTTGATGTATGACTTTATATTTATATTATTGAAAATATTTATTAATATTTTATAAAAGTCTTAAAATTTATTCTACATCAACCTCAAAGTAAATTACAGATCATACAGTGGCAGTAATTTTGTAATATTAGTGTAGAACATGTTACTTGTATGTTCACTATATATACCCAGTTATTAAATATAATTGTGATAAATAATTAATTATTATACTATATACATGAAGTAATTATTTTTACTTTAAAATAATACTTTATATCTTTATATACTTATTATAAATTTAAAATAAAATAATTTTATATGGTTCACATAAATTATATTGTACTATAATTAAATTCATAATTATTCATTATAATATTATTTTAATTAAAAATTATCAATTTATTAACAGGATTAATTGTAACTACAATCACTTTTTACAAGTCATAATTTCACACACATATTTAAATTTAGTTAAAGTGCTATGTTTATAAACACAAATACTATTTTTATAAAACTACTTATATATTTAATTCTCACTCAATTAAATGACTACCTACAAATATGTTTTGTTTTTACTAAATTACAATTATACAGTATTCTTGGTACTATATAATATATAGTTACAATTTTTATTTTATTTACTGTGAATTAAATTAGCTTGATTAAACTAACAACATATTTACTCTATTATAAATTAAATTTTTTAAGTTAAATGCATTGTTAGTTATTGTGTCATTATTTTATTTAGTGTATCAACAATTATATTAGATACCTGCAATATCAATTTTTAAAAGTTAATTTTTTTTACAATACATAGTAATAATGGAAACTTTTAACAATCGAGAAAAATGGCCTAAAAACGTTGGTATATTGGCATTAGAGTTAGTAGTACCATCTAGGTACGTAAATCAAGATGATCTAGAACAACACGATGGTGTTTCTAAAGGCAAGTATACAATCGGTTTAGGTCAAGAACGCATGTCGTTTTGTACCGACCGAGAGGACGTTGTGTCTTTGTGCCTAACAGCAGTTAGTTCTATGATGCGTCGCACACAAACAAGTAATTATTATATTATATTAACATATACTAGGTACCTAGTATTTTAAATTGGAAAAATAATTCTTAAAATACGTTTTGACTTTTGCTTTTTCCTGATTGCAAATTGCATTTAGTTGATACTTTATTTAGATTATTATTTGAATTGTCAAAAGTTTTTCCTTGGTGTATGAAAGACTACCAAAAAATGACGGAAAATCTATAAAGTTAGGTACAATTTCCGTTATTTTAAAATTTTGTATTTTTTTTTGATACCTAATTGAGCTTTGATTGTAGGGACTTGAAATTTTTTTTCGAGTACACACGTCTTAGGCAATATAATAAAATATAATAATATAATATAATAAAATCTATTTTTTATTCCGATTTTATATTATAGACATTTAATATAAATGATACATTAGGCAGTTCGTAGGTCCTTTGTCCTTATAGACTGTATACAATGAATTGTAAGAAAAACAAAATATATCATATAAGTAATTGTTATTTATGAAAATTTAAGCGGTATTTCAACTATATTAAAACAAAAATTGTCCCGCGCGGTTATTGATGTATTTAATCTGGTAACCCTACGGCCATCAAATATAACTATCTTGCTTTGCTTATTGAATATTTCCTCTTATTATTAATTTTAATGTAATATCAAAAAATATAAATATTTATATAATGCAAATTATACTATCTTCTTTGAATTTATAATTTCATTCTAAGTTTAAAAAGGATCTATAATATATGATCGTACGTATACATAGGCCGATCCGACCCCGATGAGGATAAGGCATAACTTGGGATCTATTAAGTATAACTACTCCTTAAACGTATGCTGAACGGTTAGGCTAGATAAATGAAATAATAAACCGTTCTTAGTGTTTTTACAAGTCACGATGGTTCTTATAGTAAGAGCTAGGTGCATATAGCCGCAAATGTACTTATAAATGACCAGTCTTCAATATGAAATGAAATATCCTCATATAGTAGGTATTCATATAAATAGGTAATAATTTATAATATAGTGTTATACTGTTATACATATTTTAAGTATATTAAAATTGTTTATATCGTCACTCATCAGGTTATTCTAATATCGGACGGCTTGAAGTTGGTACTGAATCCCTCGTCGACAAGTCGAAAAGTATCAAATCTATATTAATGCGTTTATTTGGTAATAACAAAAACGTCGAAGGTGTTGATTCGACCAATGCGTGTTACGGGGGCACCGCGGCACTATTCAATTCAATAGCTTGGTTGGAATCCAGTTCATGGGATGGTAAGTCGATGTATATGTTCATTTTAATAAACATATATAAAACACACATAATATGTTCGGTTTTATAGTCATATTGATCAACCACATAATACATAATATATTATTAATTACAGGAAGATTGGCGATTGTTGTTGCGGCTGACGTTGCAACTTACGCACGAGGTGCTGCACGACCAACGGGCGGAGCAGGGGCGGTAGCTATGTTACTTGGTCCAAATGCACCATTAGTTTTGGACAGAGGTTATGTATACCCGCGTAAACATAATTTGCATGAAATATGAATGCCATAAATTTAAAGCACAATATATTATTTTGGAGTTTAGATTATAGTTATACATGGTTGGAGTGGCGTAATTAGGATTTGTTTTAGGGGGGGGGGACATATATGACACACATTTTCACAATTAAATAATTGATAATCTAATATTCCAATAATCTTTTAACTTTATTACTAATTGAATTTTCAATTTTGTACTAAAAGTATAATACTAGGTATAATGAAATAAAAAAATAGGTACAAAACTGAAAAACATTGAATATAAGAATTTATTAAAAAAAAAAAATCAAGGAGATGAGATACGACACCTATATTCCCCTTGTAATTACGCCACTGAGTGATCGTTGAATACTGAATAATGTATAGTAGGTACTAGTGGCGTGGTGCCGTGTTGAAGTATTTAAATGCTATAGGCCTAACCTAACCTAACCTAACTTAACTCACCCACTCACCCATTATTTATCTTTAAATATGTATAAAGTATTAGACTATTAAAATACAAAAACTAATTTATAATTTTAAATGTATTTTTTTTACTTGACCACCTAACCACAGACAGCCTTGAACCGCCTCTAAAAACCACGGTCACCACGCCACTGGATTACTTACCTATATATATATATTATCAATGTAGGTATCATCATAGAAATTAAACCGTTATAAATTATAATGTATAATGATACCGATTGGGAGCAAAGAATAAAAGTAGAGATTCTATACGTTTCTATACACCAGCCCCCTCATTCCAATTTTCGAAAAATTGAATATGCCAAATGCCAATTTTCAATAATTATATGAACTATAAATATATATAATATCCTATGAACTTTTTACCAAAAAGATTAATATTACCTACAATTTTGGGTTTATTGATTTGAAAATTTTATAGAAGCCTATTCATATATTGTTTAATCTATTTACAAAATATTTTGAAAATTGTGACTGACAATTTTTATCATGAAATGATAACTCCTTGAATATTGATCATAGAGATTTGAAATATATATATACATATATATTGCAATATATTGAGATTCGCTCAGAATCACATTTTCTAATGCAATATCATTACATTAAAATCTTAATAATTTCCCTCTCTCCACTAATTTCTCCGAGGACTGAAGGGATGAAGGAGGAACGTCCACAATCAGCCTTTCCCACTTTTTTTAATTGCAAATTTAATTTTTATATTTAATGAACATTTGTTTGCAAATTTTGGTTTTTTTGTATGCATTTTTGCAAGCATATATTACTTATTTTAGATTCTACAACTTTCAAGTTAAATTAATTACTTTAAAAAGTATAGGCATTAAAATTTAATAATTATTACCTACATTTTATTTATACAATTAACTTTAAATAAATTTTGTTTTTACACTACAGGGCTAAGGACTTCATACATGAAAGATACTTATGATTTTTATAAAGGAGATATGCTTTCTAATTATCCATTAGTCAATGGTAAACTATCAATTCAATGTTATTTCGAAGCGCTTTTAAACTGTTATTTATTGTACAGAACACAATTTTTAAGAAAATTTTCTAGCAGCACTGAAATCAATAAACAAAGTATTTAAGTTATTAAATTAAAATAATTAATTATCTTATTAATTTAAGTATAATATATTATAAGGTGTAATACAAAGTTTTGATGCAATTATATTTCACTCGCCCTATGGAAAACTTGTGAGGAAAGCTTTTACATGGTTGATACTTCATGATATTCAATTAGATTCTAAATTTTATAATTCCAATTTATTGAAATATGTGTGAGTTATTAAAATTAAAATGTATTTATAAGAATAAACTGATATTAGATTATGTAAATATGAATTTTATTAAAAAAATACAATTTTTAACAGATACATGGATATTAATGTAGATATACTTTCAAATTCAAATATTATAAGTGATACAGAACAATTGTTTCAAAAATACACTGGACCGACACAAAAATTATCAAAAAATATAGGAAACATGTATACAGCATCTATTTTTAGTGGACTGATTTCTTATTTGCTGAGGTAATAAAATAATACTATATATATATATATATGTATTTACCCGTAATACATTAATTTATACAATTAATTCAGTAAATCAAGTAGTGAACTGGGTGGAAAGAGAATAGGATTGTTCTCATTTGGATCTGGTATGTGTTCTTCGTTTTATTCAATAACTATACATCCAGGAGACAAATTGAACATATTAATTGATAATTTATTACAACACGTACCTGCAATATTACAAGATAGAATTTGTACATCAGCTATTGAATTTGAAACAATACTAGAAAATCGTGAATTAACTTATAATAAAGGTACTTATATAATTTATAGCTAATTCATATCAGTGATAAATTGATAATTGTAAAATATGGCGTCTTTTAAATTTTTTTTAGTGCCTTTTGAACCATCTTCTAATATTGATGATTTATTACCCAACTCATGGTATTTGTCAAACATTGATTGTATGTTTAAAAGATATTATAAACAAAAATAAAATACAATTATAGTATAAATTATTATATATTTATTAGATGTTTTTACAAAAAAAAAATATAAATTTAAAATACATGCAATGTTAAATTAATATAAGTTTTTTTATTTTTAATTAGTCCTTTTGATAATGTTAATAAATGCTTGAATTTCATCGATGGTATATTTCTGAAAACAAATTTTAATTTTATTATTCAGTATAATATTGATTAAATTAGTTTAATAATACATAATATTATATTGTACCCAAATATTTATAATTTATACTTATACATAAATAATCTGATAATATATTTATTTAAAATATAGTGTTCTTAATAAAATTTGTTTTCTTAATGGTTATCTAATAAATATTAAGTAAAAATATTGTTATCTATTATAAACTTATTTATAAGTTAATATTAATATCAAGCTATATTATTTGTATACATATAATAATAATTTTAAAATATATTATTTAACCTAAAAATGTAAAATACATTTTTAATGTATATTGAGTATTTGTACTGAGTTAATAGTTATACAAATACAAATACATAATATATTATGATTAGTAATATTACACCGATTGATATTGTCCAGTAAAATAAAAATAAAATAATATTATGACATTTTAAAGAATTCCATACCTGTATTTTTTTTTCATATTTTAAATAATTACAAGTACATTGTGTGATAATATTTTATAAAAAGCCCACAAGAGAATATTTTAAGAAATGTTCTACATTTTAAATTTAGTAATAAATCTCTATTCTGTAAAGTTTAACTCGAATTCTACAATTTAAGTTTTATGTGACTTTGATTATACTATAACATAATATGTTAAAGATGTTCAGTGCAATCTGAACTAATAATAGTTGATACTAATATATGGATAAAGATACTAGGATTTTATTTTCATTTTATATCTTATGACATTAAAAAATGAATACTATTTAAGTAGTTGTGGTGTTTTTTTATAATGACCAAGATTAATGTTTTTGTTGGTGCCAAAATAAAAACAGCAAAAATATCTCTTAAGCCTTTGATTATTTACTTTTAGAATAATAATTAATATTTGTTTACTTACAGATATTTTAGGTGAGGTTTTCAATTCTGTTGAGTTTGTGTTTTCAGTTTTTAAGCAATCTTTAGTGGTGGACTTATTCTAAAAAATATAATTTTAATGTAACCAAAATTATATTTTTAATTTTAAAATTACAAATTTAGCATAAATGAAATATTAAATATAATATGTGATGTACACAGACAACTATCAAAATATATTTTCAAATTTTAAATTTTATTAAAAACACTAAATAGAAATTCATTTACCTGGAAATTTATTTCTGTAGGTTGATAATTTGATAATGAATAATTTTCACTTTTATTCAGTAACTCATTTTCTAATTTTAATACTCGATCTTCAATTAATTTTAGCTTTTCATAAATATCAATGCTTTGGTCTTCACTTTTAATATTTAAACATGTTTCTAAATTTGATATTCTTTCATGTACATCTGGTCTGGGTCCAAAAAAACTTGTATCATTTGATATCTTATAGCTGTTTTCACTAGCTGGGTCGAAACCTCCATTACACAATGGTCCCGTGACATTATGCACTTTAGTTTCTGTATAAATAAAAATAATTAACTACTTGCAAAAAACAATGATAAGTCTTTTTCTTAATTGTAACATTTTTAATTTATCCGATGTATCATATCATGTCGCTTCAGTATTACTATTAAATAGGATAGACACTAATAAGAAGAGTATGATTAATAAGATAGTAGAGTTTGAATGGTTGGACATTTAAGTCGAGTTTTACAAGTTGAATAAGATAGTCAAGTTCAAACAGTCATTTCTTTAGTTTATTTATTTAATAATATTTAATTCATCAAGTCAACTCGTACTCTGCTACACCTGTGATCTTCAATAAACTACCCTCCAAGAACAGGGTTACTCAAGTGATAGTGTATTTATCATATTACAATATTATTTATCGTTAATTATATTAAAGTGTGAATGAGTTTCAAAGGACATGTTTAATATAAATAAGAAACATTTGTTTTTATCAGTTTAACAACTTGGTTCGAAAGTCCAATTAGTGTAGTAGGGAATAACTAGATGACTAGTCCTTAACTAGATATGATTAGATATATACATTGAGGTGCTACAATGCTAACTTAGTAGAGGCACCAGGAAATATATCAGGTCTTTTGTAATTTACCTAATGATTGGGATCAGCATTGCAATATATATATTATCCACTCATATATTTAATTACAGGAATTTTTAAACATCTGATACAGTTAGATTGATATAGTTTGATATGGATCAAAAACATATTCATAAAATGGTTACAGCATGATCATAATTAATGAAATAGCAAATTATAAATTATTATGTTAAATAATGAATCAAAAAATTACTTTTTACAAAACATTCTGATCCTTTCTGACGTTTTACTGCTACTGTATTACACGTTCTAGATGAATTAAAACAATGACCTTTAATAACTGAACTACAATACAATCTAGTATTCCTATCATTACATTCTTCTCGCTTTCTTTTTAGGAAATTATCAATTCTATCGTTCACCTATTATTAAAATATATTTCTATTAAATTATATACAATTAATAAATAGAAAAAAAAAATCAACCTAACCCATCTATTTACAATAAAAAAAATAAATAAATAACTTACGGCAGAAAAAGGTTTACATATTTGAATTTCATTTGGATCAAATATTTCATCATTCAAGTTTTCGGTATTTTCCATAATATAGTACCTATATGAACATTAAATATAATACATATAAATTGTATTTTTATTATATGAGATAAAACAATAAATAAAAGTACTGAACACTCTAAACTCTTTTTTTTAATTTAATTTACAATAGTTTATTAAAAATTTGAAAGTCATGCTGATTGTTGATAACAAAAATACTTTACCAATTAATGATAATATGAAGTATAATATATAAATTTAGTATTTAGGTACGTTTATATGAAGGACGAACGTCTAAATCCCCAGTCAGCGGACGTAAATGAATATAATATGTAAATACTAAATAGGTACCATGACAAAATATTATATAAAATATATTTTGTCATGGCAAATACTATAAATGATAATAGGGGGGACAGTCGAGTAAAATACTATTATAGTAAACAATCAGTTATCACTTTATCAGTTCCCCTCGAAATTGATGATAAATTCAATCATAATACATCATGTGAATTCCATGATTAAGCAGATATTAATTAATATAAAATACAGACATTAAAAACAACACACACACTATATTAACTATTAATTATTATTATTATTAGTTAATATAATAAAAATGTTTAGAGGTGGCAAATTATATCAATACGGGCCTGGGCTTGAGTCAACATTTTGACAAAAATGTGATTAATACAGATTCTATTTTACTATTCTTAGACACATCAATACATATTATAACAGCTTTCGTCACATTACTCGAACACATATAACTTATGAGATTCATGTAAAAAAGGCCTCAGTTAAAATCATTGTATACATTGGTACATTGATCATTAATTCAAAAAATTTTATGATGACATTTTTACGTAGTCAACGGACAACGGATAACAATGATTATATTTGGGTTCGATTTTATGAAAGCTTCTAAAAAAAATCTGAAATCCTTCCCCCTTTATAAATTGCTAAATATGTTTCTGTTTTACATAGGTAATGGATAGAAGGGTATAAAAGAGCGGAATTTAAGAATGTGCCTCGGGCGAAAAATTGGTTAACATAGTTCTGAATAAATATCACTAGTATTATAAAGTATGAAAAAAATGTTATATTAAAAAAATATATAAACAGGCACGTAACCAGAAAATATTTATTAAGTGGGCCAATATAATTTAGGCTCTTCTCCCTTGAACCCCCTTCTAATAATTATGTAATATTTATGGGCGTAATTTGGTAGGGGGCTGGGGGCTAAAGCCCCCTCAGAACCTCTCATAGCCACCGTTAAATTTGTAAAATTATTAATGTAATATTTTTGTAGAAATGTGAGTAGTTTAGGCGTGTTTTCTGATATAATCATTTTTAGTTTTTTAATACACTACTCAAAAATAAAATACTTAATGAGTGACGCCTCTGGAAAAAAATATTATAATGTACATTTTTCATAGCCAATCAAATATATAGATTACTACTTAGCATGTAAAACAATTGTATTATTTATAATTAAAAGTGGGTAGACCGGTTCAAGACCAAAGCAATTTTAGGGTGAGCCGTGCCTACCAAGGCTCTCCCTAACTACATGCCTGTATAGATACGATTTATAATTAAATAATAAATGTGAGTACATAGTAGTCATAATAGTCACAATAATACATAATAATCACACTTTCATAGAACATAATAATAATTGATCGAGAATGGTAAAAACAATTTTATCCACGGGAGATTAGTCAAAGACAATATATTGTATGTGGAATTGTCGATTATATTTTTATCAAAATCGGGTAAATTGAAATAAACACGTAGGCGATAAATAACTTTACCAATACTATGCAACAATAATTATACCTATTAAGGTGCCGCGGTAAGCGCGGAATAAATATCGTATTGCACTCATACGAATAATGATATACGACTAACACAAAGATCACAAGTGGCCATGGGAAAGATTAGAAATTGTCTAAATTCTACTCTGTAATAAATAAGCTCAAGCAGGCCCCTTAATATAAACAGAGACAAAATTTGATAAAACAAAAAAAAATAATTTTTTAAATTTTTCTATTTAAAGTACCTACTACTTGTATCATTATTGTACCCATGACAAGGTTAGGTTTGTATTTAGTTTGTCAAGATATTTAGTTAGTATTTAGTTTGTCATGATTGTACCTATACGGCTATACATAACAATATGTTTATAAATGATAATATAAAGTGTTTCTTAATAAAAAAATTATTTATTAAAGGAATATGAGTTTTTAAAAATAATAATTTTACTATGAAATAGCTACAAACTATTATAAAATTGTAACTATTTAAAGTTAATTTGAAAACAACTTTTTTCCAAAGTTATGAATCGATTTGTATATAATTATTTTAGTGATAATGTAATCTGTTATCTTTATCTAAAATACTCCATCTGCATACGTCCTCATTGCTTACCGTAGAAATAAAATAATATATATTATAGATTATAGTAAGTACCTATAAATATATATAATATATAATATGTGTAGTAATAGACTACCTAGTACCTATATATAGTACCTATATTGTGGTCCATAATAGTTATATAACAAAAACGAAATTATTTAAAAAACAATTTAGTAATGGCAAAAGTGAAACTCGTTTTACAAAAACAAATATTTCAGTATGTTATGTTGTTATAGTCAAATAAGTGAAACTCTTACAAATCAGCTAATATCTGTGATTCTTATAATTTGAATATAAAAATGTTATAAGTAAATACTATAATTGTATTAAATGACTTGAATATAAAATATTTTCAATTGTACTTACTGAAATTACATATTATATTCTAAATTTTATTTTTTGCTACTAATCATTAATATACGTCAAGCACATAATTCAAGTAAGTTATTTATCAAGTACCTACCTAAGATACTACCATATTATTTAAGCAATTCATATTTCTTATGATACTTCCAAACTACAGAACTACATAAATATTTAATAATTCAATCCATAAGTAAAATATTATATTTTAAAATTTTAAGTTAAAACTATTATATTTAGGTTTGATATAATGATATAATATTATAATTACTGATACAAAATAACTTGTAATCAAATTAAAGATAGATTTAATTATTAAATAAAAAATGTTCCAATGAAAATTTTAAAATAAAATTTATATGACTAGGTACTATGTAGTTTTTACTAGAATATTAAATTTTAATATTTACATCTATTTAAATATTAAATACTTATTGATAAAATGGGATTAGAAAATATTAATATAGATCTGATACTAAGTGAATCATATAAATATAAATGTAATAATGGTGAATATAAGTTTTTTACACAAGGCTTTATAAATATTGTATAAAAAAATTCTAGTTGATGTTTATTTATATTATATGTTTACACAAATTTTGTGGTAAAAAATGTATTCTAATAAGTATATAATAACATAAATAAATGAAAAATACTATAAAGGTCATAGTGTGGCTATGGTGAATGGTCCATGCTTGTATAAAGAATTAGGTTAAGTTTAAACCATAGTTATGAAATATAATTTGTTTATGATTTAAACAATGAAATCAACTCATTGTTTAAACTATTTAACATCACCTTGTAGGTATATGTATTTATTTTTTTTTTTGACTGGCCTTCAATATATTTAGCTTTCCAATTTACTAATATGTATTAGGTACCTACTTATTAGTTTATTCAACAGAATCATAGATGAATAGGTATAAGAGTAAAACATTAAAAGTTTAATTTAATATAACATATTTTTCTATATAAATAGTGTTTATTAATATAATATATTTTTAATTTTTTTTAGACCATAATGGCTCAAAAACCAGCTTTAATTTGTAAACTTTTAGCATCATCTGTATCAATTGCTCATAAGGCTGGTAAAATAATTCGTGATGTAATGCAAAAGGGTGATTTAGGAATAATTGATAAGGTATTCATTTTTTAATTGTAGTATACTAAGTATACGTATGAAAACTAATATCTGTTATTATTTTGTAAAAAAAAAAATATTTTTTTAGGGAGAAAATGACCTACAAACTGAAGCTGATAGATCAGCACAAAGGTGTATTGTTGCATCCTTTAAAAATCTTTATCCAAATGTAAATATTGTAGCGGAAGAAGTAGATAAAATTAGTCAAAATTTAGATGTTCCTAAAGATTGGATAATTACTGATTTTGATAAAATAATATTGGATTTAAAATGTCCAGAAACTTTACTTGATGTCACAGAAGAACAAGTAAGTGTTAATAATTATTTTATTATAAAACAATGATTTTTAAATACAGTAAAGGAATAATAATAATTTTTAAAATAGTTTTCATAATTTATTAGTATTATTTGTTTTATACAAGTAGTAGGAAAATTCTAATACAATATAAATTATTTTTAATGATATTCATATTAGCTTTGATAAAAAATATTTTACTATAATAACTTGAGTTGTAATTTAATTTAGAATATAATTATATTATATGTAATTGTAACATTTAATAACTAATTTATATTTTAACAGATTACAATTTGGATTGATCCATTAGATGGGACATCGGAATTTACAAAAGGTAATTTACCTTTACCCTATTGCCTTTTTTATTACATAGTAAAGTTTATTATTTTAATAATTTGGAATAAATTGTTTCTATTTTATATTGTAACATAGGATTGGTAGATCATGTAACAATATTAATTGGAGTTTGTGTAAATGATGAATCTGTGGCAGGAGTGATTTATCAACCATTTTGGCAAAACCAAGGTCGAGCTCTTTGGGGTTTAGTTGGTTACGGAATTGGTGGATTTATGTTAAAGAATCCTCCTCAAAATAGTAAAGTGTATGTAACTTCCAGTAGCCATTATGATAAAACTATAGAAACATTTATAGATGGTTTAAAACCTTGTGACATAATAAGAGTTGGTGGTGCTGGCAATAAAGTAATTAAACTTAAAATTTGTTACAAATTACTAATAATAATTCTTAACTATTTAAAAAATATTGTAGGTGCTGTATTTATTAGAAGGTAAAGCACATGCATATGTGTATCCTAGTGCCGGTTGTAAACGATGGGATACTGCAGGACCTGAAGCTGTACTGAGAGCAGCAGGTGGTGAATTAACTGATATCCGAGGAAATAAATATAGTTACAGTAAGGAAAATGTAAAAAATCCGTTAAATGAGTATGGTGTTTTTGCTACTGCCCCTAATTATAATCATTCTGAATTTATGAAACTTGTTAGTACAATTCAATCAGATATTTGAAAAAAGAAGATAAATGTACCTATTGTGTGTATTCTATACATACAGGCTATAATTTTTTTAATTTTCTTTTGTTATAACTTTAAGTTATATTTAAAAAAAAAAACTACCTATTTTATTTTCACAGACTATAATTCTTTGTTCATAATTTTCTTAATCACTGTTTTGTTACGGTGTTGACAATGACATATTTATATGCTTTATATGGTTGGTAATATTGTATAATATAATATTAGGTTACATGTTGAATCATAAAAATAAATTAAAAACCATCAAAATTGTTAAAACATAATTTATACTAGAATAAAATAATTATTGCATACAATAATTGATAATTAATATTAATTAAAAAAAAAAAAACAGTAGTATTAATTGTAAAAATTAACTATAACCTTTTATTTTTCCTTTAAATAAATCTCTACACAAACATACATTATATATATAAAATAAAAATAAATAAACAATTAATTTATTATAAGTTAATACACAATTTGTAGATATTTTGAAAATATATTCAAGTTTACCTAATTCAAAAGTTCTATAGTGGAATTTTCTGTTTCCCTTTTGTCTTTGCACGATATACGTTTCAGCACATAATCAACCTATTTTAATATTATAATAGAAACATTGTTTTAAATAAAAATATTTAAAAAATATATTGATATTTGTATCCTTACATCAACAAATACATAACTGAAACGTGGATTGAATGTGATAAAGCGATTCAAAAAAGACATTGAAGAAATTGGGCTCATCACATGTAAATGCATATGACCAATTGTATAAAACGGAGGCCAATGAAAACCCATTCTTAATAATAAAATATTTAAAATAAATATTTATAATTGTCATATTATTTTAAATTAGGTACCTTATATCATTCAGATCACAATTGTTCTTTGATAATATTTGTTTTCCAGCAGTAATCATGTCTTCAACTAATGTACCCATTAATTTTATGTAAATAAACATGAAATAATATAATTAATGGTGTACAGATATAATTTTTTTACTTACGTAAATTACGGTCTTGTATGCAAGGCTGTAAATTTTTAGCACTTACTATATGTTTTCGACTTAACACTAAGAAATGGTGAGTAGTTGCTGGCTTTATGTCTTTAATGACAACAAATTTATCGCTCTAAAAAAATATTTTATATTAATATTAATCTTTCTTTCAGAAAATATATTTTATATAAACACTGAGATTGTAAAAATAATAAAGTTTTCAGAAATAATTAAGTAGTATAGCATGTGATAGGTTGATAATATTTAATAATATAGTAATATCATTAAAGTATCTTCAAAATAAACTTGCATTCGAATAAATTTGACTAATATCATGATTCAATTATTTATCAAAGACAAATATTTATAAATTATCTTTATTTATCTTCTACAATTTGCATCATTACTTAATAGCTTAATTTTATTATGTATCTCCCTAAAATAATAGTATATTTTTGGAGGCAATGTTTGTAAATACAAATTTTAACTAACATTAGCATTGATTATAAAATATAATAGTATTTATAATCACTGATAGTAGTCATTATAATTCTAATATATTATTTTAATCATTTAGATAATGTATAAATATGTATTACATGGTACAGTTCCAATAAGACATTTACCATCTGATATAAAAATAATTACGAACTAAACTAATTTTAATTATGTAGTCATAAAAGTCTTACTCGAGGTTCAAGTATTATGTTTTGATCATTAGTAGCAATCAAATTACAAAATATGCATTTATCTATTGTGCTCTCTTGGTTAGCATTATTAATGGTATTTTTATGAACGATGTCTTCTGACATAATTATATTTGTAATTAATACACAATAATAAAAAAATATGAAATGAAATTTGGTTTTTAGGTCATATATAAATAAGAATACTAAATACTGAAAAAATAAAAAACTATAAATCTGATTTGCACTGAAACAATCATGACAAAATCATAGAATATAAAATATAGATTTATTTTGTCATGGAAACAATGAATATTGATTGAATATTTAAATTAGTGACAGAGGAACAAAATACGTAAAACTGACTAAAAAAAAAAATATAATACATAATATATAAAATTAATTCATTATCATAGATGGGATTAGCTTATATTGTTTTTGTTTAGACCTTCAGAGTCGCGGTTTTAGAGAAAAGTTTCTGTATGACTTTAACATGGTCATTTTTGAGATTATGTTAATTTAAAATACAATATTTTAAGAAGTGAAGAAAAAATTAGTAAGTAGGAAACCTCTGTAAAATATGCTAAAAACACAGACTAATAATTAATAATTGTACAATAGTCTACTCTGTGATAAAAGATAATGGTAGATCCTTATTATCGTTGTTTACAGATATATTTTTCCTTATGCTACCGTGGTATTGGTAACATAGGATAACCGTAGTGGGATAACCGGCGGTGCGATGTACACATGTTAGAAACCGACATTAGCACTACCGCCTTGTATTTCTTTGTGCGCTTGCGCCACGCAGGTTGGTGTATGCGTATGCGCGCGCGCCCGTGTGTGTCTGTGTGTGTGTGTATGTGCGTGGTGTAGCATAGCTGTAGTGCATACCTCACTGTAACTGCCTATAGTAGTGCCTACCATATTATAATATTATAATATACCATAGAATGTTATAGTGTACGCGCTTGCGCTTTGTTTGTATGTGTAAAGTTGTAAGTACGTGCGTACGCGACCTGCGTATGTGTACATGATTAGAGACTAGAGAGCGATAGCATCGTTTCGTGTTATATACTTATACACTATTTTTTCCTTACCGCAGCGGTATTAACTTGTATAGTTGTAAACAGTGTACACTATACTTGTATGTGTGCGTCCCGCGAGCTTTTTGCCTAGGAGCGACTCGTTGTCGTCGCCACAGTTGTTTGCCCGTGTTGTTCGCGTTTTTTACGCGTTTCGCCTGTTGTTTTTTTTTGTCCTGTCCGGAATACGTTGCCGACAGACAACGTCCGTGTGTGGCGCCGCCGTTGTCATCGTCGTCGTGTTTATCATCAGGTCGGTCAAGTCGTCCGCCCTCTTGGGACTACCGTCGCCGCAAAGAAAATTTCAATTACTTCTTGTGCGTGTCCGTACGATAATCGGAATATTAGGTATATTATAATATTGCTTATTAGTTATTAGTTATTAGTATTATATTATATTATATTTATATTGTTTGCGTGTATTTTCTCGCAAGTGTGTGTGTGTTTTCGCGCGTGCGTGCGTGTGTGCGTGTGCGCGCGCGCGTGTGTATTATGTATATTATGTGCGACTAGGTGATGATATCTTCTTTTTATTGTGCACTGCGGTGTTTTTTTTTTTTCACTCATTAATTATAATCGGTTCTCGCTTTTCGTTTTTATCCGTTGTATTAAAGTCGACGATACGCTGAAACGTGCGCGTATGTATGTTCATTGCCCACGGTCCTCTACCTAGTACCTACGGTTTGCTTCGCTGAAACTACCCGAGTTGTAGGTTTATTATCTATATAATATACGATAATATTACCGTATCGATACATATATATATAATTATACTATTTATACGTAATCTGTATAATATGTGCCAATCGTATTCTATACATTAACAAAAACACACGTATTGCTAATGTGTGTGTTCTTACATTTTCACTCGTTGTAAGTTGTAACCGCTCCTCCCGGATGTGCGCAACATTAAAGGTTAGTAAATAAGATCGGACAATTCGCTTACTCGCCGCATTCGTTGTCAAACTTCACTGTTGATTGTTTTGTATACATAAATATGGACATGCCATGTAGACATGTAGTATGATAAATTTTATTGATGAGGTCACGCAGCCGTTACAATGAATTCCGTGTTTTTATAAAATCGTTAAAGAAAACATTTTATATTTACGTGCACACGTAAAGAACTGAATAACAATAATAAAAATTATAAAAACACGTGTTGCTGCCCTTTTGTTTGATTGTTATGTATCATAATATTTTAAAAAATCCAAACGTGTGTAATGTGGGTACCTATTTAGTACTCAATATTGTTATTTGTGTACAATGTACATGTTATATTTTTAGCCATATGATTTACCTTTTCTTTTTGATAAAGAATTATATTAATTTGATTGCTGATTGTTGTAATGACTAGGTATAGTTCAATTTGTATAAAAATTACTTTAAATTGTTTATAGGTTCTATTGCCAATGATGACATATTTTTTAAACACATTTCTTCCATAATTAATAAATAAACTCTATTTATAGTAATGTGCATTAATATTATTAAGACAAAACATTTAAATATTGAATGGATAATTTGGATCATTTTGGATAAATAAGAATAAGTAGTTAGGAAAATTCATAGATTTAGAAATTACAAATGAGAGGAGATTAAAAGTAAGGTATGATTAAATAATGTTATCATTTTTTATGTTAATATTTTTTATATACAATTAATGTTTAATGAAGGAGGGCTAAAGCCCCTTAAACTTAGCCATCAATCTGCGATAGGTTAAGATTACCTAGTTTAAAATCTTTTAGAAATAATTTTATAATAATTATCTAGGTACCATTTAAATATTTATAACAAAACAAAATATAAATTTAATTTAATTTAAACTGAAATCATTACTAATAAACACAAGTATATTAGCTAGTAACATAGATCTATAACTATATGATATACCTAGATATGATACTTGAGATAGAGAACATATTTTTTTTGTTAGCTTTGACGAACCAACTTTTAAGAGATATGACATGAATTTTGATTTATAGTAAGTTTATTAACACGAAAATTTAAATATTCCATTAAATAGGAATGCATAATTAATTATTTGTTTTAGGTTTATAAAAATAAACCAATATGGGGTAATTTTTTTGGTCATATAAACTTTTAATATTTAAACACAGAATTCCTTTATTGTTAAAATGGCAAGGATGTTCAATATTAAATTTGTAAGATACAAAATGTTTTTTTTTTAATATAAATACCTGTTTTTTGTAAACCAGATTAGAAAAAGCTTAGTTTAGCTCTAATAAATTCAAAATATACATTTTTAACGCATTAATATTTTCAAACTTTTAATAAATACTAATCTAAAACATCTATATGCCTAAATCAGTAAAAGATAAAACATGTTTGATTGAATTATTATTAATATAATTAAAAATAATGTTATATTTTTGTTAAGAATAAATGATAACACTAATGGGTACTAATTAGAATTTAAGAATCAATTATTTTTATTTAATTAACCATTTAAGGAACACCAAACATTACAATTTATAAAATACTGTAACTCTATATCATTAGAAATTTAGCTAATTTGTTTAAATAAATTAGCAACATCAGCTAATTATAAAATAGAATATTTGATCAAATATTGTTAATACATGATATAAAGATTGTTAAATTTTAGAAAAGTTATAAATATAATTAGCTTAGACATTTTTGTCTTTTATAAATTGAAATCTATTAAATAAAAAAATGAAAAACTAAGATAGTATATAAATTAAAGCAAATTAACATTATTAAGTTAATGTATTAAAAATTGTTGACCCACATGATATCTAACTAAAGTATAAAATTTTATATGTAAATTATTAAACTAAGTCTTTACAATCATGCAATGCTAGTTTATTTATGTATCACATTTTAAAAAAAACAAGTATTAAATTACTTACACTTAAAATAAAAATATCAATAATAATAAATTTCGATTAATACCTAATATTTTTGTTTTCAGATTCCAAATTGTCATTGAGGCGTTCATGGTTTTTCTCCTTAGGAAAGGATAAATTTTTATAAAAACAGTTATTATCTTATTGCCTTTATCAAATTTTAATAATTTTGTAGCCTGTACAAAATATATTATTTATATTATTACATTTTTAATAAGTATTTATTTAATATTATTAAGTGACAAGTAAAAAAAAAAAAAAATTGAATTACTGTTTACTTTCGGACAATGTTTGTTAAATTTGATAGTTTATTGCATTATAAGAACATTACAAACACCTACAAAACGACAGTCAACCATCACATTATTTCATCGATTGAATACTTTACATGTCAAACTGTATGCATTGGTCAAGTTTTGACTTATAATATTGTTGACCAATAGTCAAAATAATACCAAATTGTATTATTAATAATAGATTTTACAATATGAACTTTTATCAAAGAAAATAAAATTAATGTGAAAATTATCATTTACTTTTATTATATTCTATTTCTGTATGTTTTGAATTAAAAAACCGCAAATATTCTTTATTTTCAATTACGTGTAACGAAAACAAGTTTTCGCATTTGCTTATATAGAGCATGTCAAACACGGCGTCTACAGCTTCTAGTACGGCCAGTAGTACTAACACTACTACTAGTGCAAATACTACATTTGTTGATCGCATCGACCCATTTACTAAGATATCAGTTTTAAAACGCAAAACAAAGCGTTCACAAGGATCATCATCATCTTCTCGATATCGTACGTGTTCCGATGTTGAATTACAGCCTTTACCACTGTTAAAGGGTGAGTCATAGCTATTAAAATATAAAATGTAACTTACATTTAGGTATTTATATTTAAAAATATTGATGTTGGTCATGAATTTCAATGTTTAATTTAAATAATATAGGAAGTCTGCAATATAGTTTGAGAAAATTATGGATTAATAAATCATAACTTTAACATTTCTATTATAATATTTATTATTTTTATCATTCTTTAAAAATAAATTACATTGGTTTATTTACTTAATCTATGCTTGAGTTTTGAAATTTGTTCATTTATAATCTGAAATTAAGATTTTAAAACAAGTAATTTCTAGTTAAAAAAGAGTAGGTTTATTCAAAAGACTAAGATTATGTAAATGTTTTTTATGTATTTACATATATGCAAATATATGGTTTTAAGTAAATATTATATTATAATTTTATTATTTTAATAATATAAATAATATTATATTATTTTATTATTAAATAAAAACTTAATTTTTTGTATAAATATAATTAAACATATTGTAAACAGTTAAATAATATAAAATATAATATAATATAATACAAAAATAATTTTGTTGGGAAAATTTTTATTATACATATTATTTATAACATAAGAAATACATTAAATTATAATATATAATATGATATGTAATAAATAAATTGTTTTTATTAATTAATGGATAATAAATATTGAATAATTTTTCTTATTACACATATTCATATTATATATATTATATATATATATATACAATGCGTATATTTTAAAATATTTTTCTTACATTAAAATTAATTAATAATTGTTTTATATTTATAGATGTAACTGCGCAAGATCATGAAGAGTTGATGATAAAAAAACTTAGACAGTGTTCAGTACCTTTTGATTTTATGGATCCAATGGCTGAACTTAAAGGAAAGGAGATAAAACGTGATACACTCAATGAACTGGTTGATTATGTATCAACATCAAGAGGTGTTTTAACTGAAAATATGTATCCAGAAATCATTAAAATGGTATAAATTATAAATTTTAAATTTATAATGAATGAGATTTAAGAGGACACTATACCCACATATTTTACTCTATATCTGCCACTATTTAATGGAAAATATAGCAAAAACAGCATACTTTTTAGAACTTGAGTTTAACTTACAAAATTAAAACTTACTACCAAAATATTAAAAAAGTAGAAACATATTTTAGTCTTTCTTGTCGGCTATTTGTGAAATGTTGTTCAACAACTAAGTTATACGTTTTCTAGTTTTTTTCATATTTTAAATAAATATAAGGATTTCTCATTGTCAATTGACATCTTAAGTTTAACTTAATCCTACAATTGAAGTTCAAAATAGTTTTAATTTCCTAAATATTCTATTGGAGACAACATATATAGTGCCTTTTAAAGTTCAAAATAATTATAATATTATTCATATTAATATAATAAATACTTATTGTAAAATGTTTCTTTATATTTATAATTAAAAACAAAACATTAAATGTTCTAAATATTTTTTTTATACAATAATTATTTGTGTAGATCTCTTCAAATTTATTCAGAACACTTCCACCGAGTGAAAATCCTGATTTTGATCCAGAAGAAGATGACCCAACATTAGAAGCATCTTGGCCACATTTAACTGTAAATAAATGTTATTCATTGTTTAATACATATTTAATATAATACACAAATACTAAAATAAACAATATAATCTTAACATGCATCCAAGCAATTATTTGTAATATTTATTATTATACATAATGGTTTAATATATTTTATTATTTTTACAGCTTGTTTATGAATTGTTTTTACGTTTTTTGGAATCGCCAGATTTTCAACCAGCAATTGGCAAGAAAGTCATTGATCAGAAGTTTGTATTACAGGTATAATTTAATTTAATTTGGGTTATTAAGACAATCTGACACATTTAAATTATTTTTTTAATTTTAATATATAATTACAGCTTCTTGAGTTATTTGATACTGAAGATCCACGAGAGAGGGATTTTCTAAAGACTGTATTACATCGCATTTACGGAAAGTTTCTGGGCCTACGTGCATTTATTCGCAAGCAAATAAATAATATATTTTTAAGGTTAGTTTAGTAAATTAAATTCTATGTCATGTCTATTATTTAATTAAATAAACAATTTATTTTTTGTTCCATTAATTATTATTCATTTTTTTAGGTTCATATATGAAACTGAACATTTTAATGGTGTTGGAGAATTATTAGAAATTCTAGGAAGGTATAATATAATTAATAATTAAACTATAAATAATACAATATACATTATTTCTATAATTAAATTTTATTATTATGTATTAAATTCTTTAATCTTGACAATGACAATGTCATTGCATAATATTTCGCTTAAATAAATGATTACAATACATTACAATGTATTTGATTATACTAAAAATTAAATTTATATGTAAATTGTTATTTATTTAGTATCATTAATGGATTTGCGCTCCCTTTGAAAAATGAACATAAGCAATTTTTGGTAAAAGTACTTATCCCTTTGCACAAAGTTAAATGCTTAAGTCTGTATCATGCACAACTAGCATATTGCGTCGTTCAATTTATTGAAAAGGATAGTTCTTTGACTGAGAGTGTTATTCGAGGATTACTGAAGTATTGGCCAAAAACATGTAGTCTAAAAGAGGTAATTTTAATAATAAGATACTTATTATGAGACTTCTTTTTAAAACAAATAATATATGTTAAACATACTGTCCATGTATAATAATACAAGTTATTATATTATTTTGATAAATGTTTTAATTCAATATGAAGAATAAAAATTAGATTTATTGTTGTAGTTTAAAATACAATTACAATAGTTAAATTTGATATTTTAATATGTACAGGTCATGTTTCTTGGTGAAATGGAAGAAATTCTTGATGTTGTTGAACCTCTACAATTTCAAAAAATTGAAATTCCTTTATTCAGACAAATTGCACGTTGTGTGTCTAGTGCTCATTTTCAGGTATATATCTTTGTATATATGAACTATAACTTGTACATTATTATATCAATGTAATATTACATATATTATATTATTACTCTTTTGTACATTTTATATTTATTTACATCTATAAGGTTCATAAATGATTCTTTGGTATGTACTTTCCAGTTTAAAAATAGTATGCTAAGCAAATTTTATAGTTATATCCATATTCTCTGATTTCTCGATAGATCATGTTTTTTTTATTTATTTCATTCTTCACTTCAGTTAAAGTGAAGCCTTTCTAGTCTTTATCAATTCATGTTTTACTGAATGGCATATTAATATTTTATTTTATTAGCTCTATTGTTTTGCTTCTCTGTTTATTTATCAGTGACTTCATTTTAATTTGTACCGCATATATTAAGATTTAATTATCTTATTAAATACATGTCATATTTATACCTATTTTAACCTATGATCTATGAAACATCTATAAACTAATCAAGGATTCCCATCCTCATAGTTGATCATGTTCATAATATATAAATATTAAAAATATAATCAATACATTTTATGTATATCATGTTGTGCAGTACCACTAATTATTAATTGGAAAAGGTTGAGGATCACCATACCAAATGATCCTTAAATTTTTGTAAGTTTAGTCACTTTTATATTTCTACTATCATGCCTCTACTTATTTTGGTGGTGCTTCACTAAAGTTTCCACTAAAATTTTTAAGGAACTTAAATGTTAATTTTTCTTTTTTTAACTTTGATATCTATATTTATGATTTAATAGTAGGTAAAACCAACTAGATAATCTTTCTCGAGTTACTTGCAGCGCTCCTCTACAGCTTTGATGACTGACTCTATGTTTAATTTTTAATTTTCGTCCCATAAGGGGATTCTTGACCAAACCTAGACTGTATGATATGTAGGATAATGTTGAAAATGTGGTCAAGAATTCCACTACAGTTGAGAGACACGAGAACTCTCATTGTTATGATGTAGTAAAATTTTGTTAGTGGTATGAAAGGCACCCTTTATGCAGTTAATCGACAATGATGTTTACTCTATTTTACCCACCTTTTTGTGTTTCCACTAATTTGACCTTATATGGTATAACTAATACCATAATGCTTAATTTAAAATAAAATTAGTTCATTAGTACTTTCTCTATACATAAAATATATATTTTCATATAACCTTTATTATTATGTATTTAAATTTTTTAAAATAAATAATAAAATTAATTTAATTGATGGTTTCCTTCATTAATCAAATAATTTACAGGTTGCAGAACGAGCGTTATACCTTTGGAACAACGAATATATTATGAGTTTAATCGAAGAAAACAATCAGACAATTATGCCTATTATGTTTCCAGCTCTATATCGCATCAGTAAAGAACATTGGAATCAGACTATTGTAGCTCTTACTTATAATGTACTAAAAACATTTATGGAAATGAATAGCCAATTATTTGACGAATTAACAGCTAGTTATAAATCTGAACGTCAAAAGTAAAAAAAGAAAATTAACTATAAAGTATAATTTACCATTATATAGTTCATTTTTATTAATTTTGGTATTTTGAATTTTGCAGAGAAAAGAAAAAAGAAACAGCACGCGAAGAATTATGGAAACGATTGGGGCAATTTGAAGCTGCATATATTCGTAGTAAACCATCATTGATTGCAGTGGATAATATTTTAAAGACTGGTAGTAATAATACTATTAATATGCCAATATGATAAGTGAATTCTTCAGTTATACAAATAGTAACTCAGCAACAATAATATTAGTAGTAATAAAAGTTATTTATCATTTGCACACATATGTATCTGTGTTTATATATAAATATTATATAATAATAATACATTCTCATATACAAACGTGTATTATAATAATATTTATATAATGACTATCATTATAGCAGCTGTTTAAATATGTTGCTGAAATATGATTATATGTTTTTTTATTTCTAAGGGATTTAAATATTATGTGAATAAATATTATCCATTAATATTATGTAAAAAAAGTATTAATATCTATGAAAACAATGAATTATGAGATTAAAAAATTAATAATTATATTAAAATATCTGTGAATTATTGTTTGATTTGTAACTCCGAATAACAATCAACGCATGTGTAAACACATATTACTAATGTGAACAGTGTAATTAAATTTAAATCATGATCTTAAATTTTACTGTAAATTAAATTTAACCTCTCCTTTGTAATTGTGTGTGTTTGTAAATAACATTAGATTAATTAAAAATTGTTATTTTTTAATAATTATAATTATAAATATAATTTATAGGTTCTTAACCATTACTAATAGTAGTAGTAGTTTAAACATCAACTTCAAAGATAATATTATTAATAATACAATGAAATATATATATATATATATATATATATTATAAATAAATTACATTATATACATTTTTTATTTGCAATCTATTTTGATTTAAATTAATTTTTTTTTTTTTTTTGAAAATGAAAGTTGTTAAAATATTACCGCCATCAATGCCTTAATTTTAACTATTTACTATTACTACTAGGTACAACTACTACTACTACTACTACTACTACTACAACAACAATATTATATTAAATATACATATGTTAATTTCTGGCCCCTACGAGGTTAGGATGTAGTCTTTATATAGTTTGTAAATTAATATAACGATATTATTTGTTATTAATACGCTTGAATGGCGTTAAAATACTACAATTTTTGTGTACAAACTGATGATAAAAATATGATAATAAACCAATGGAAACTCATAGATAGAAAACATGCAAACACATGTGTGTTTTTATATTGAAATATTAAATACACAAGGAAATTAAACACAATTATTATATATTATTAATGTCATTAGGATCATAATTATTATTGTAATTATAAAAATTATAATATTATTAAAAAATTATTATTATTATTTTTATTATTTTTTTTCATTATTTAAACAAAACCTGTATTGATTGTCTTAGAAAAATTAAAATAAAGTCATTTTAGTTTATTAAAAAATTGAAACTGCCAAACTATCTGTAAACTAATTTATTTCAATAATTATATGATATTAGATATTATAATTATTAATATTTTATCATATGAGACTAAATAAAATAAGTGATTTTAGATTACAATTAGCCCTGTAGGACCTTTGTTTACAATGTTAATTTTTTTTGGGATTGGTCTACATTACAATATACCCTGTGTTCTTATTATTGAAACAATTTAATATTCTATTTTGAGTGTCTTACTGATAATATATTGAAACATGAAAAATGAATAAACACGTGAAAAGTGTACTATTGCACCAAATTTACTCAAAATAATAATATCTGGCTATTTCTAAAAAGCATTAATTTTGTTCATATAATTAACATTTATGTTTATATTACATTAAACAATATTTGAAAAACCACTTGTTGAGTACAAATATTTTACTCGGAATCTGTACGATAAGTCTAAAAGTAATTACTAGTAAACGCAATATATACCTACCAAATGAAATAAAATTAATTAATTTTAATTTAAACAAAAAACAAATAAATAAATAGCCTTGCAGTTTTTTTTTTAAATATTTGAAAATATATTATATACTTATTAATATTTATTCCTTCAGGACCAACATATAACTAATAATGTTATAATTAATACAATCAACTGAAACAAGCATACTATTTAATCTTACAAATTCTGTTTAATACATAGTATTTATTTTATGAATCATACTTATAGTAGAAAAGTTATTAGATGTAGAACATTGTTAGAATTTATAGATTAAAGGTAGCCATGGTTATCTGTTAGTAATCATGACAAAAGTATATAGGTAATAGTATAATAATTAGTAAATATTAACTTACTTCATTTACATAATGTCTTTAAAAGTTGGACTCAATAAAAATGAAATACTGACATTAAACATGTTTTATTTATTTGTGTTTGTATGAAAAATAACACATTAATTTGATTTCACATTGAAATTGGGTTGCCAAATGCTGAAAATAAATTACAAAATGTCAAATTTTATTTTTTATTGTACACGGTGGAATGAAACAGTTTTTATTTTATGTAAAATATGATTTCATTACAATATGTCATATAATATACACGTATGAATTTAATACATACAATTAATGTGCAATATAGTATACTAGGTGTTCATGGAACACTATATCTCGGTAACTTTTGTTGCATTTTTTTAGTTTCGTTAGTGCTATATGAAAGTAGACCTAGAATATTAAATTTTCTAGCTTACAGTATTTTTATTATTATATTCTGCTCATGCCCAACACAACTTTTGTCTTTTTAAAGAGGAACCCATATTTTTTTTATCTTATGCGTTTTTTCAATTTTGAAAATTTGCAATTTTTCAAATAATTTTAATGTATCAACATGTTACATATGTTCTGAATACAAAACCGACCGAATGAGCTATTTCAAATCACCAAAATCAAAATATTTTATTGTATTAAATTATAATGTTTCTTCATAATTTTGTTAATAAATAGCACTAAAGGTATGACATTTTTACCAAGTAGTAAGTCTCCATGTATCTTTTAAAGTTATAACCATACAAACGTAAACAAATTTTTTAATAAATTTTAGACTATAGGAATTTTGAACTAATAAATTTACTAAAGAATTAATATTAGATTAAAAATAATGTACAATGATATAAATGTGTACAAAATCTACAAGGTTAAATAACCTAATGTTAAATACAATAGGTATATACTAGAATAACATTTTTTTTTAAAATTTTTTATAACAAAACATTACTTATAGCAAAGTGATTATAATAAAAAATTATAAATAATTGATTAATAATAAAACAATGAATAATAAATAAAAATTTACAAAGAAGTTAAGAATTTAGTGGATTGAATACAATTAATAATAGAATGGATAACAGATTAACAGGTTATGAACCTGAGTAAAGGAGAATTACATCTGAAGAGAAATATCCAAATGATTTTAGGTTTATAAAAAAAGAGTTGTGTGCTGTTAAAATGAGGGGCAGTGGAAAATAAGGTGATTTAAGTCAGAGATGGTTTCAGCTGGAATCGGGCACATAAGGGAGATGAATTTAGAGGTAATTTAAATGAGTGGTGAAGAAGTTAACTATGTCTGATTCTAAGGCGGGTGAATGCAACGGTTAAATATTGAGAGATATTTAAGTTCATAATACCATAAACCATGTGTAGGCAGGGATTGTGGAAACAATATTACCAACTACCAAGTAGCATAGTTGGCTGACAGAGACTACAATTTTATTATTAAGTTAATTATTAACTTGCGGTGTATAGGTAGATCAGATTTAAAAGATGTTAAAGAAGAAAGGATGGGTAATAATAGTAATAATATATGGGTATAATAGGTATTTATTCGAAAACGCAAGAAAGTCATCATACTCATTAACAGTGTAAGAATATAATATTACATAATAAGAACAAGAGAGGAGAAAGAAGAATTTAAAAAGTCAGAAGAAATGGCTAAGAAGCAAGATTGAGAGTTAGAAATAATAAGAATGTTGTTAAATTCCAGGAAAAAGATGAATAGTAAGACATTTATTATAACGTATTATTCAAAAATAAATGAGGAAGCAAAGGAACAAAATTTGTTTGTAAAGGAAATATTTTAACAAGCGATAAAAAAGGAAAACCCAGCTAAGCTAAACACCAAACCATAGAATTACCAGAAGGAGGGACACTTTTAGAGAATTACATAGGTTCTTATGAAGGATAGATTTACCAGGAAGATATCATAGTAAGAAATATAATGATTCTCATTTTTCTGTTTTGGTTATCGATACTGATAGATTGTAGTCTTTTTATTAATGACATATTGATTTATCAATTGACTATACTTGATACTTTCATAATAATAAGCCTCTATGTTGTCTATCAGTTGTACTGCCTGAATTGAAGTTAAAAAATTTTAAGGATTCGTTGAATGAAAAGTAAGTATGCAATTCTGGTACATTTGTCGTTGTGTTGTTGTTGAGACAAACAAAATGGAAAAAGAAGGACTCACTCAAGATGGCGTACACGAATTGATGAGGTTTATGATCGAGCAAAATCTTGAACGAGATGAGCAAATTAATAATACACTGCTTACTGCTACATCTCAAGAAAACAAACAAATAAACGAAGTTGTAGCACCGAATGGTATTTTACCGGATTTAACAAAAGTTATATTGATTTTTGATGATGAATCTGGTGATCAGGGTTGGCAATCGAATGGTTCACGATATTGAGAACGACGGTGAGATTAAATCGATGGTCTGACTCTTACACATTTGGAGCGGTTAGGTCACCTTTGAGAGGATCCGCCAAAACCTGGTTTTTATCGCATTAACATGAACTAATTACATGGGAGGATTTTATGAAACGGTTTAAATGTATGTTCACTGTATGCGAAAGTCTCGCGAAACTATAGAAGAAAATGTATAACCTTGTGCAACAACAAGATAAGTTCGTATTCTCATACTTTCATAAAAAAATGAGAATTCGTAAGAAATTGAAATTAAGTGATGTATAGAGTATAAGGAAATGTCATGTGTGTGGACTTGAAGTCCCAAAATTTATATACGATTATTTTGAGTCATGGATGCTTGTTTGAAGCAGATATATGAGAGTGCTGCGAAATTTTGTAGAAGTAGAACGGTTGGAACGTTTTGGAACAGCAATGCCTGTGAGAACGAAGATAACTTACCATCTAGTTATTGAAAGGAAAACCAACCAAGCGCAGAAGAAAAACCAAAAACAATACAAATTAGTGATTAGGTAAGAACTAAAGGGACAAGTATAAAGTGTTTTAATTGTCAACTGTTGGGACATATATCGCGTGATTGTCTAAAGGCACGACAATCATACAAGTGGTTTACGTGTAAAGGAGAAGAACACACTGCAAAATTTTGTAGAATGTAACCAACAAATTTGATAGAAGTTTCGATGATGAGGACTAACACCACAAATCAATTTATAAATTTGAAAACTGTGTACTTAGATGACCACCAAGATCCGCCGAAGGATTGATAGATATGAATAATGTATATCGTATCATTACATGAATCAATCATTAATTTAAAATTATTTCTGGTTACGGATTTTAGGTTTTTAGTACTTAACTTGGTTTACATTTTTTCCGGGTTTGGGGTTTCGGATAAAAAACGGTTTTATTTTTATCAGATTTCAGTTTTCCTGTTAAATATCGGTTTCAAATTTTTTCGGGTCATCCGGTTTTTAAAATCGTTTTTACTCCTTGGAAAAATCAAAAATCAATTTCGTAAAAATTACGATTCCCTTGAATTTTACTGTTTTTCCGTCATTTTTTAGTAGTTTTCCTTTCTCGAGGAAAAACTTTTGAGAAATTTGAAAAATGAGCTAAATAAAGTACCAACTAGATGCACTTTGCTACCGAAAACATACCCTATTCGTCGTAATTTGTAATCGGACCATTATTTATTTTTTAAAAAGTGTTTTTAGGCATAAAAAAAACATCATTATAAAACCAATACATTTTTTGTTTTACTCTGAATTTAAAATAACCATACGCAAAACAAAACATTTTACGGGATGTTTGAACACTCAAAACATCCGACTGAGTACGTCACTGGTTCTTAAATATGAAGATTAATATGTTTATTAGGCCACCACTAAATTTTGTAACAAACCATATAAAAATAAAGAGTCGACAAATTTAAATGTATTTTTTTAATTTTAAGGCGTGCCTCAGGAGGGTTGAAATTTGTCAAGGAGTAGTTATACCATAAAATAATGTTATTACAAAATTTAAATTATAAATTGTCAATATATTTATATGATATTATTAGAAATAAAATAAAATAAAATAAATAATAATATTAAAATTAAATATTATAATATACCTAGTTAATTTTTATAATATTTTTAGAATTATACATCGTTTTACGTTAGGATATTTATAAGCACGCCTATAATTATATATTGTTTGCATTAAAATTTTTTTTTTGTTCTTCATCTTTTGTGATTTTCTCATTAAAATCGATTATCAATTTTATTTCTTGCTCTGCTGCATCATTTATAACTTTTAGATGAAACTTATTGATATAACTTTTATCAATAAAAACTGATATTCCTTTTTGGTAATTTTCATTTTAATACCATTATGCTGAATTTTGTTTAAGGAAATCTGTTGAACCACATGATTTTATAGTGTACATTTATGTATTTTCTTAGTGTTATATAATTACAAAAATGTAAAGAAAATAAGTCATTAGTGGAGCACTGGGACGTCTGTCCTATTCGCCTACCTCTGAGCATACCGCATTTCATACTAAGAAAATAAATCAAAATTTTCCAGTATATCTTATTAAGTAAACTGAATTTAGAATTTTAATCACTAGTTGGAAGAGAATACTAAATAATTAGTTTCTCACTTTTAATAAAACACATTATAAAATCAATGATTACAAATTAAAAAAAAAAACAAACTCAATTCTATAAGACTCTACTCGTCCTCACATGGGGAGACTAAAAAGAAACTGTAGTCGCCTAGATACTAGTAGACTGAGTGACTAGGCAACTAAGCATAATATATTTTTATAGTTTTATATGGTGTTATTCATCAGAAGACGCTATTCAACTTACCGCGACTAATAAACTGTGATGAGTATGATGCGACTAATCAACTCGCGACTGGACATGTCAAATACCTGGTTATTTATTCTAGAGAGTTGTTCAGATTGTTTTCAATTTCATAAATATTAATATTATATTCAGTGGTCGAAGTGGGTCGAAAGTGGGGGAATACCCAGCTTTTTAATGAAGCCTAATATTTGTATATATTACGAACCCAATGAGGGCTTCCCCTCTCCTTAAAAAATTCTATATTGTTCCTTAGTCAATGAAATACGAATTAAATCTATCAATGAAATACTGATTTTAATATAAAGTTAATGAGAGATGCATTTTTATGGACATAATAAGAGGAGGGATGGCATCCCCTCTTATCTCACCTCCTACTTCGGTCACTAATTATATCATATATTATATTATTTAGTAGACTGTGTCTGTGTGTGGAGATGACAAGCAACTACAGTTACCTAGTATTCAGGCGATCAGTTTCTTTTGATTATTCTCTTATGAGGAGGGTTTTAATCATGTTTCATGTACCATCTACAGCAGGTTGTTGGTGGCCAATTATTAAAAAGTTAGTTTTGTAACAAGTTTAATCGTAAAACTAACATAGGTACTTAGCACTTAGGTACATATACGGCTATTCAACATTATACCTACCTATTCTTTCGTATAAAAATGTATTACTTATACCGTTTTTTATAACATCTATTTGAATAAAAGTTAAATTATTTCATTTTTCCTTGTCTACAAGCTACAACCCTACATAATTCATTATATTATTTAATTCTGATATTTTTCTACAAGTATTTATTTTTTTAATATTATTATTAATTAATATATTTATATATATTTTATTTAATTTTAATAAAATAATTATTGTATACCTATTTGTAAAATGTATATCATTAAATAATAGTACATTTTTATTTTTATTTGATATTTTGTATTAGGTACTTATATTTTAACTATAAATATATTTTTAGCTATATTTATTTATTCATTAATATTTTTTTTGTAGTTTAATTAATTAATTAATAAACCTTAATTAATTGTTCTCCATTAGGTAGTTACAATGAATAAAAAAAAGGAATGGAATTTGAAGAACAAGAATATTTGCCTACCTTAATGATTTTTTATTGTTATCCTTTATTATTATTTTTTGTTAACATTTATGTTGTTATTCAAGTTAATAATAAGTTTATAATTAAAAAAAATAAAGCATTTTTATTTATTGGTTAGCTCATTATTTTAACGCAAAATGATGTAATTTAGATAAATATGAGGATGAAGTAAGTACTTTTAATGTATGAAATTGAACTTTAAAAATATTGGCATTACCCACGTCCCACTATAATGGGTATAGAGTACCCACTAATAATGTGTAATACCGCCTAAATGTAAATTTTATAAAAATAAATAAATTATAATAATAATAATTAATAGGAACATATGGTTAGGTATAAATAACAGTAATAGATATGTAATGGTGAATTTTTTTTATATTTCAGACACATAAGAATTTATAATTTGTGCACAAAATATTAACAATAAATATACATTGCAATATTAAAAATGTTTAAAATATTTTCGATTTACATAAAATATACATTCATATTTAATAATAATAAAATAATATTATATACCTAATAAACGATACAATTTATTGATATCTTATAATATAATAAAGATTTGACAATAAAAAAAAAAAGAATAAAAAATAAAAAACTCTCAATTTGAATCTAAAATTATTTGATAATAATTTAATAATAATAAATAATAATGTAATAATAGAGTAAGTACATAGGTACTTAATGCCTTAATTTACGTAATAAGTTAATATTGTATTTATGTATAGATTTTATAGGTACTAAATGTATTATACAAACTAACAATATAATGTTTCATAAATAAAATTCGAAAAAAGTAATATTAATCCTATAGTAAATACTCGTATAATCAATAAACATTTGTTTAGTAGTACTTCATATATAATACTATTAGGTACAAATATAGATAGTAGTCACTTAAAAAATATATATAATATATAATAAAATATTATCGATAAATTAAAAATGTTTTTACATATTGACAATAGGCATTACCTATAGTATTATTTTATACATAATATTATTGTTATAATAATTACGATATAAAATATAATTGTTACACAGTGTTAAATATAAACCACGTGCACATGTCTGCACTTGGAAGTTTGTTGGTAGGTACCACAGCATTAGATATATCGTATAATATGTAAAATGGATAGGGCATGCAATAATACTAAAGGTAACCTTAATTATTTTGTAAATATACAATTATTCAAATTATTAATCGTACATTTTTAAAAAAAAATTTTATTATTACAAAATGATAAATATCAAAAGAAACGTAAAAATAACAAGTATCTATAAATACAAAAAAAAAATATTTTTTAAATATTTAAATTTTTTAAAAATAATATTTTTGTATTGAATCAATTAAACAATTTTATTGTTTCAATTTTATGACTTATGAGTTTATAACTTATGAATCATGTAAAATAAAAACAAATAAGTTCAAATAGTTTATGGAATTCTAGATATCACAAACATTTTTGTTTCGAAATAATTTATATAGAATGAAGCTATAAAATCTACTCTATTTATAATAAATAGATTTAAATATTAACTGACAATATTAATTTATTAAGAATCGACTAGATATCATTTTGACTAGATTAATCCATATATTGACTATATCTATACCTACTAGGTATAGTTTTTATTATAAATTTTATTATTTTATTTGTTATATTTTGACTAGACAAAATTATTCAAAACTAAATAAATTGCTATTATACTATTAGGTAAAGGTTTGTTAAAATACAATGATACCTACCTTTAAATATATAAAACTATTAGCTGTGTGTATATAATTAATAAGAGATCTAGAAAGTATTTAATATATAATATGCATAATATGTACAATGTATAATAATAATATTATATATGAGTTTAAAGTTGTCTGACATCCGAGTATATTATAATATACTACTATGTACTTACAGAATAATGACTAGAAAGTACTCACGCTAACAATGGCAGCGACAGTTACTACACAAATACGATTAAACACATAATATATACCTAATACAAATTTATTTACATTTTACACATTATAAATTATAAATTATAATCATATAATATACTATAAATTCTATAATATATGTAATACCTACCTATTAATTATTACTTTGCTATTTATATATTATACAATATATCTCAATATTAAAACAATCTTAACAATAATTCGAATGACACAGATTGTCATAAGTATCATCTAGAGAATATATAAAAAACAGTTTTTGATTAATTAATCAATAACAATATGTATATATTTCAATTTATGTTTATAGGTTTATCGTCTATGTTATAGGTACAATATCTATATAAAATATGTTGACAAAATTGTTTAAAATATCTTATCCAAATAGTATATAATATCTGCCATATTAGATAAGCATTTTAACATCGAAAAGTTTCTTTCGTATAATTATTATAGTGTATAAGTAAATAGCGTTAATAATGATTTTAAAAATTCTGAATACGAAATAAGAATTTTTTTTTAATTATGTAGTGACAAGTTGATCTTAAAGTTACTAAATAGAAAAAAACAACTTAACAAAATGATTGGGACATAAACGATTGACGTGAACGCTACTCTTTAATGATTTATGTTAAAACTATACTGGCACATTAAGTCCCGGAGTCTGCTGTGTACTTTATACGAATAATAATTGAAAATGAGTTTTTACTTAATATATTATTTTAGTATTACGAACGGCGACTTGAACGCCCGTCGCGTAATATGCGATAGCTATATAATACAATCAAAAGAGTTCAGAGATCGGTATTATTTGCATAAATGATGAGAGGAAAAGCATTTAATTGAAAAATTAATTTAATAATATTAAAATACTTATGTTGTAACAAATTAATATACCATAAAAATTTTTAATTTTTATCCCCCTGAATCTTCGTCGTAAATATTTCAACTTGATTTACTTTATAAGTTATGAACAAAATATGATTATATTTTACTTGAAATGTTTATTAATAATTATTGTTGTTATAAATAGATATGATTATAAAAATGTTAAATTTTGGTTTATAGATAACATATAATATATTAGAAACAATAGAAACTGAGGTTTCACTTTATATAATAAGAGATCTCACGCGCTACTTAAATGAACTGACTAGAATAATATTAAATTTGTATTGGTAAAACTATGTATAGTATTAAAAAATACGTTTTACGTGTTAAATTTAACTAATTAGTTAATAATTATATTATTATAATATTAAATTTTATATTGTATTTTTACGCGTACATGGCGTGTATGACTAGAATTATTTTAATATACATGTAACATAAACCTAATAATTGTGATAATTAAATTGACTAGAATTGAAATCAATAGATATATATGACTAGAATTCGTTTACGTTGGATTCTAACAGCGTGACGATTGTTGAAAAGAACGAGAGAGAGAGAGAGAGAGCATGTGTTCGGTGGTCTGTGCAATGAGGAAAAACATAAATATTATACTTATGTTTGTTTAGTGTTGTGTGATTGTATGTATAAAAATATAATTTTAAATATACTTATTAGATGTATAAAAAATTATACGCCGGTGGATGCTAATTACGTATCGGTGGTGATATCATTGGTGTTGATGTACAATCTTTTGCGGCTGCCGCTGCCGCTGCTTGGACGGCCCGTTGCAATATGTTCTTCTTGAAACCCGCCGCTGATGGTATTGCGACTGGAAGATTATTGACGACGGTGGCGGTGTTGGTGGTGGTGATGGACGTACAATCGTCATTGTTGTTGATAGCCGTCCCCGTACCCGTTTGTGGTGTTTCTACAGGTATATCGAGTTTGACACTGACATTGTTATTGTTTTTGTTACCGCCAGACGCTTTAGCAGTGGTTCCATGCCACCGACGATGCGATGCTAAGTTGGCCGGACACTGGAAAACCTTATCGCACTCTGGGCATCTGTACCGAACGTGCACTATACACCGGCAACGGTGACGGGCCAGTGCGAACGCGTCGACGTACCGGACGTTACACAATCGACACAGGTACGGGCCCAACGTGTTCGGAATGCTCTCCAAACGACGGCGAGCTTCGTCGGTGGCAACCACCACGTTGAATTCGGGATCGATGTCGCCCCCATCGTAATCGTCATCGCGCGAGTCGATTTTGTCGCAGCTGTCTTTGTCGACCTCCGCGGACACGGCATATCCATCGGGTGACGACGATCCCTGCGCGACCGTATTGGCCGGCACGATTATCGTACCGGACACCGGCGACGAACGGTCTACGCGGTATGTCTGCAACAGCTGAGGCAACAGCTTTCGGGTGGCTGCTTTTACCGCGGCCATACTGGTGGCCGTCGTCGTTTTGCCAACACCGGCCGCCTTCTTCGACGATTTACCGTTACCGTTATCGTATCGGGATTTTTTCACCGGAGTCGTGACCGTATATTTGTCTGCCGACCCTTCCCGCCCGTTAATTACGTGCGCCGCCGCCGACAGTGTCGCTTTCACGGACAGGTCCAAAGGTCCCGCAGCACCCGAATCGTTCGTCTTGTGCGATCCGCCGTCGAAAGTGCCCGTCCAACATTCGTCCTTAACGTCGTCGACACGCTGCCGCTTTCTGTCGGGTCCGGCAAAATCGTCTTCCGTGTCACTGACGCCTCCGGTATGGTGGTCTCGGAGGTTTCGCATGCGCATCGCCGCCGCAGCCGCCGTCGTCATCCACCACGTCCACGACGGTTCGGCTGCCGCGGCCGGCGCGTAATCGGTCATATTCTCGGTATAATATATCGTGAATATTGTTATAGTATAATAATATTATTATTACGGGACGATTGGGCGGAGAAAGAGAAGAAACGATAATATATTTAATGATGAAATGAAAAAACAAAAATTAATAAACTTTCGAAATGCCGACGACTGAGATAATGTGCACGGCCGTTACGCACAACGTGCACGAACGACTGACTGGGCGCCGGAAGCCTATACCGTCTAGCGTCGCGTCCGTCCGTCCGCGGTGTGTGCTGTGTTGGCTCGGCGGCGTCGGAGCGCCCGTGTGCGTATGCCGCCGCCGGGCGTTGTGCTATATATTGTTTTGCGTACGCGGGGCGCTGCACGTCGCCGACCAATCGCTGTGGTCGCCGACCGACGACGTAAGGGGCCGAGCCCGGTACCCCGTCATCACCCGCCCATGCGTCGGCTGATTACGGTATACGATATTATACGGTATATATGTACACACACACACACACACGACACTATGACAATAACAAATAACAATACAAAGCGGCGCGCGTATATAAATGCACACACGGCGTATTTTATGTAGACTGCGGAGATACCGTTGTCGTCGGGGGCGCGTGCCGTTGACGTTGCAGCTGCCGCGCGGGTTTCGCGTGCCAAATATAATAATATGATTATATTATATAAATCGCGTGCTGTTGGAGTTTACGTACCGGTTGTAGTATATAGGAGGTTGTGTGTGTTAGTGCGTAGAGGGTTGAAAACAAAATCACGGCGTGCGAATGTAGAAAAAAAAAAAAAAAACCAATTCCCTATTACGATATACAGGCCAAAGCGATTCACTATTATATAGTTGCATATAATGTTAATATTTTATACGCGTCGGGATGTAGGACGGATACGCTTTTATGCTTTGATGAACCCTTCGGTGCAAATAGCAGCCTCCGTCCTCTCTTATATTCTATTATGTACGGGTATTAGAAACATATAATTTCAATTTTTATACACACGTAGATATTATATATCGATACATCCAACGAAAAAGGTAGTAACTACATTTTGTCGATTGTTCAGAAGGAGCAAAATAAAATTCAAAGTTAATTTCTTATTCTATTTTTTATTTTTTTTTTATTTTAATATTATTTTATTATTTCTTTGTATTTATTAAAATACATTCATTTTTGTGGTCGCTATAGAAAAAAATTTAGTTACTATCTTTTTCGTTGGATGTATCGATATTATAGTCAACAACAAATTCTTATTAGTTACACTTAAATAGTGAAATGTCTTTACATTTATATATTATCATGTTATATGCATACTATATTAGTATTTTTTTCTTATTATCTAAAAGCTTCGTCTCGTCGCCACAACCAATCTTCTCTTATATCTGCTAGTCTTTTCATTTCTTTATAACTTGATAAGGTAATAGTTTTTTTATATTCCCCAGATTTATTTCCCTTGGCCGTCCTCTACCTCTTTTCCCATTTATTTACATTTCTATAATATTTGTAATAAAAGTATTATATCCATATAATGTGTCCAAAACACTTAGTTTTTCTTATATTCATCGTTTTGATAATTTGTTTAGGTTCGTTTATCATATTTAACATTTCCATGTTCGATTTGTTTTCTGTCCAATTAATTTTCATCATGTCCTTCCTATCTCTTATACTTTTATTCTTCTTTTGTTTAGGGTGCTTAAAGTTCAGGACTTATTACCAAATAACGCTATACACTTTAAACATACGTTTTCATAAATAACTTCCTAATTTTAATGGATATAAATGTCTGCTTGTTAAGATATTTTGCTTTTTAATGAAGGATTGTTTAGATAAAGGTAAATTGTGCTATTAGTATTAGTAATTTTATATATTTAAGTGGCGCGTGGAACATTTATTGAGGACCAACATTTATTTTCAGTGGCGGATTTAAAGGGGACCAGTGGTCCTAACGTTAATAATAAAATTAATGAACTAATATAGTTTTAATATTTTTTATTCAAACATTTATAATAACAATATTTTATGAAATTTTTGGTCATAATTGCATCGATATTAAGTTAGTTATACCTTATAAGGTGTATATTTTATTTTTTATATGTACTTTGTATTTATAAGTCAACAGAAATCTGATTTTTTTGTCGCCAATAAGATGTAAATAATAAATTAATAATAATAATTAACTTACGCGACGACATTAATCACGATCGTATTAAATAATTTTATCTGTAATAAATTAAATATAAATTATTTTATATTATTATGTATTTAAAATTTTTTTTAACGAACTTTGGGCCCCCACGCAAAAACAATATTTTAGATTACATATTTTTATATTATTCAGTCTCTCTAAAAATATATATAAAAATAATGATACTATGAATTTATATTAAGTATTAGGAATTAAATAAATTTAAAATATGTAATTAAAAGAGTAGGACTAATTAGAATAACTTTATTATAAGTAATAAAAGTACTAAAGTAAGTTTGATGAAATTAAAATTTAATAAAGTCTATTTTAACTTCTTTAGTAAACTTAATGTACCCTCTACTTACAAATCTATATTTGCTGAGGTACATACCAGAGAATGGCGAAATAGTACAACATAAATTGTACTTATACTTGTTACAATACATTAACGGAAAATCGAAATTTGTATTACAATACTTCCCGGTCATAACAGTTATAACGTATTCGATTAAAAATAAACATTTAAATTCGTATAAAACTTAAAAATTAATTAGGTATTTTGTAAATTTTATATATTGAATATATATTTTTCAAGTATCTATGCTAAAAATATATTTAAAGAAAACACTATTTAAGTACGTATTATAGGACATTAGGTACTCGTATTATACAATACAATAATATGATATCCTTTCATAATTGATTTTTAAATGAAATTATTTATAATTATTACTCGAAAATGTAACTATAATTAACAATATAATTATTTACTTATGTAGTGAAGTGAGTGAATAATCTCTTGTAGGTTGTAGTATATTTAAAAAAATATGTATAGGGAGAAGTATAAAATATTATTAATAATATTTGCATCGTACTAAACTATCCAGTGATCAGTGGTTGTAACCAATTTAAAATTATGTATGTACAAAATAAAATTTATGATTATCATATTAACTATACGAGTAAGTTCTTCATATTTATATTTGATTACAATATATTACAATAAATTATGAATATTTTTTTATTTGGATAAAATTACATATAGCACTGAAATGGAATATTCAAATATTGTAATCAGAGCTTGGGACTTAATGAATTTGCATATTGGTGTGAAAAGTAAATAGAACACAATTGATTCGATACAAATTTGTTTTCTGATGCCTTAAATTAAAATATAAAAAAATCGTTAATGAATATTTTTTCTCTCTAAAAATGCATATTATTAAAATTTATTGATTATTTACTTAATATTTAAATATTTAAAATTATTATCATGTAAAATCAAACTTGTTAATAAAATAAATAAATATTATAACGTCATACAAAAATAACATTAAAATATATAATACAGGTATACATAAATATTTTATAATATATAAATATCTATCACTGTGCTCGTAAAAGTGTGACACTAAGAAAAATCCGCGCAGTCGATTCTGGGCGTTCCTCCTATATTCTTTCGGTCCTCTAAGAAATTAGTGGTGGAGTGTTATTGTGTTATATTATAATTAAAATTTAATTGCAATAATATTACTTTTGAAAAAACGATTCTGAGTGAAACACCATTATTTTTACCCAAAAAAGTTTTTGCAAACTATATAATATTTGCTGAATATTTAACTCTTTGAATTTGTATTTTTATACTTATATTAAATAACATGTTATGTATATATTTTCCATATAATTAAAATGGTAATCATTCGAAGAATAAAATTATTTGACCTTTGAAATTTATCCAAAAATGTTTAATATTACCTCTAATTTTGAGTTTAATGGTTTGAAAATGTTATAGAAACCTATTCATATACTATTTAGTCTATTTACAGAATATTTTGAAATTCGTAAGTCATAATTTTTTTTGTAAGCTTTTAAAGTTATAATCTTTAGTATGGAATTTAATATTATGATATTTTATGTATTTTTAATAGTCAGAAAACAATTTTTTGAGTATAAATAATGGGCCAATTACTACGAATAAGGTTTTTGGTAGAAAATTGCATCAAGTTGGTACTTTACTTAGTTCATTTTTCGAATTTCTCAAAAGTATTTCCCTGTGAGAAGAATGACGGAAAATCTACAAAATTACAATTTTCGTTAATTTGATTTTAAATATATTGTGATAACTAATTCTGTTTTGATCGTAGGGACTTGAAAATTTCTTTGAGTAATCTCACAGATAATGTACATACGTGGTAAAGGTTTTGAACGGATTATCAGTATAATATATTGTACATTTGACTGAATTTCGCTCAGAATCGTATTTTCGAATGCAATAATATTGCATTCAAATCTTAATTATAATTTTCAAGGACCGAAGGGACGAAGAAGGAACGTTCAGAATCGATCCTCCCGCTTTATTAATATTGTATTTTAATAACTAATATTACCGCAACGGCTATATCTATAGCTATAGTATTTATAACTATGAATCAGTGATATTCAAAGAACAATAGATAAAACAGAATGGATGGTAATAATAACAAAGTACAATATTAATAATATATTTTAAGTATATTCATATGATATTTTTATTATTTATGTATTTACTTATTTATGTTTTAAATATTAAAAATCAAAATAAAATGGTTTCATATATTTAATACGAAAAGATGAAAAAAATGTCCATTATGTACCTATAGTGTAAAAAACTGTTACTTTCACGATATGGATATGTTTAATGGATGTCACATATAAATCTGAACTATTGTTGCCTATTTTATAAAAATAACACAAAGTCATAACTATTTTAATGATTGTGAATAATATTAAATACAGTAATGTAAATTATCAACGCTATCAAAATGCGGTTTAATTTTTTTTTGAATCGAAATGTTTTTAAAAATCTTAACCCCGGCGGCAGCTGATAATATTATAATTTGCGACCGGTTTCAGAGGGTGTGTATCTGCATGCGGTGGCGATCTGCACACGCGCTAGAATTTACGGCGCGTGCACAATTCATTATTATTACTGTATATATTTATAATATAATATATGCGTATACAATACATGTAAGCACGTAAAATATACAGTATATACCGTACGCGTGTATAACGACAATGTCCGCTGCAATTGTTTGCGCGCATCGCATACCCTTCGCCCTCGAAAACCGGAAAAATATACGTTACGTTTTTTAAAAAAAAAACGGGCAAGCTTATGATATTACATTATAAAATAGTGATATGCTACATAAAGCTTTGTTTTTCTGTTTTCCCTAACAGACTATCGTAGTTTTTATTGATGGGGCTTGCACCTATCGGTGCGGGTACACGTCGAGACAGGCGATAAAATAGCGGTTGCGACGGTGCAGATGAATTATTATACAAATAAAAAAAACGTATATATTTTTGTGTAACTAATAATAATATTAATAATACACTAAAACGATGTGCTTAAATTGAAAAGACAAGAAACATACATGATATTACCTACATAATATAATTATTAATTTCTATATAGGCCGCGCCGCGTCAGGTTTTTTTTTTATATGTTCAATAGCAACGCGATGATGCGGGTCACTGTTTTATACCGTCACCCTGCTGCGTTACGTCCGTGGAAGGGTTGCATCTGCATGCGAATAATTTCCAGTAACACTTGTGGATCAACGTGTAAGACAGTACGCCAGCATCGTAATCGCGCTCCGGGTCATATATTTATAATATCGTAAACACAAACACACTCAGAGTCCCCTCCTTATGGTCTTACTATTCGCCTTGCACCGGCAGTCGGACAATATACATTGTGTTTACAAGTTGACAGTTGTATTTCGTCATTCTTCGATAGTTTAATACTTCAACTACGGTTCCACCTATGATATATTTTGTATACATAATAATGCGAAACATTATAGACGGTATACAGTTAAGTTTTAAGCTTAAAAATGCGGGTGTCTATATATTGTATGCGTGTACTTGAAAATTGAAATAACTTGCAGTGAACGTTTAATATTAATATTTTTCTTTTGGGTAATATGATCTAATCGTGGTCAGATCAACGGTTTTTACTGAGAGTATGCACTTAACCGATCCTACACTATACCAGCTGTATCGACTCACTTCAAATATTTTATATAACCAATACACATTGAAAAAAAATATTATTATGAGTGTACATATAAAAAAATGTTCTTTTCAATTTCTATTAACAAATAGTCCGATTGGTAAATTGGTAATACTATAAATATTATGATATTTCGATTATCCTATTATTATACGATAATATATCTATTTTATACTCGTATTTAATAATTAATATATTGTATATATTTATCTATACAAAAAAAAAATTATACATAACTAATTTTGTTAACTATTGTAATTTGTAATATTTTAATTGTCATAACGTAGGTTGGGTGTCGCTAGAAAACTATAATAATTGAATAGCTAATCATAATCGTCTATAGTTTTTAAATTTAAAGAATAATATTTAATAATAATATATAGGTTAGGTTAGCATAATAAATATGTATTTCAAATTCCCGTAAATCGATGTATTTGCGGAATCTATAATATAACATATACTATCTATATTATAACAGTTGTAGAAATTTCATTAGTGTACAATAATCAATATAATATTAATATTTTTTATATATTTTTTTTTAATCTAGAATTTATACAATCTGTACAAAATATGTACAATAAGCATAATGGATGATTTTTATATGTGTAGTGGCATGAGTAATTTGAGGGAAGAACCAACCAGTGAAGGTACTTCGGCGTGAGATATTAATATTATTTACAATTTAATAATAATACATATATGATATATATATATATATATATATATTATAAAAAAATTACCTAATATTGTTACGACAAATCATCTCAGTTACGCATCGGCATAATAATATTATACTATACAAACCGAACCGTCATGTAATATAATCTGTCAATATACCACAGTAGACAGACTCCGGCGCTAATAATTAACCAGTCTATTCAATATCTGCGATGGTGTTATAGTGCAAAAAAATGCATCGCGTCAGAAATAATTAAATTATATCGTCAGTAGTATTGAGTTCATACACTAAATACATTGATTAATTGTATCAAGAAATGTCATCGCAACGTATAACAAATATTATTAAATAGATATCTACTAAAGTTACTACAATATAGGTTACGTATGTGCGAAAACACCATATATACCGCGACTGCGGTTATCAGCAGTGGTGTAATATTGAAACTATCAAAATGGTTTATAGTATAGAAAGGATATGGACTTTAAATTTTGTACGAAGTGAGAAATATATTGGTTTAATAATTTGGTCACAAATATAATACGAATAATAATCGTTTATCCATTATTTATTTATTTAAATAAATTCGTTATGCGTAAATTTATATTTCAATTATAGGGTATAGAGCATAGTGAATATTAATACCTCTGTATTCATTGCAAATTAGCAGCCAGTGTTTAGTGTGGTTAAGGACGTTAAGGTTATGTAAAATTATCATGTAATCCGTTCTAAATCCTTTTGAGCTCAATAAGTGTTATTAATTTTTAGACCATATTTATTATCATTTATTTTTAATCTTTATTATATACTTATTGTAATGGATTTTATATACCATAACAAAGAAAAGTGTAAAATATAGAATTATTGAATATTTGTTGATATTCAACTAGAACCATAGACGTAAATAGGGGGAAGAGGGAATTATCCCTACCTCCGTCACCAATCTAGTCCCCCAAAAAGGCTATCTGACTATATTAAAAATATATTGTATTTTCTACAAACTTCAGTAAAATTTTAAGAAAAGTATTTTTTTTTGGTGTAAAAAAAAAGTTTTGATTAAAATTGATATTCTTTTACGACGAAAATGCACTCAAGTCAGAAATGATGGTAGCCAAACATTATTATACACATTTAAAATTTAATTCTAGTGAAGAACATTTAATCTGCCTTAAAGGCTTCATTGAGGAACCGGTATACCTAATTTGTATAAGATGCTACATTTAACATTCTCTATATCTATTAGTAGTGTGTGTTGTGAAAGGTCGTTTTCAGTGATGCGTCACATCCGCAATCATGTTCGATTAACAATGTCGCAGGATAGATTTACTAAATTATCTATTTTATGTATTGAACGAGAGTTATATAATAAAATCAATACAGCAAACATTATAGACGCATTTGCTGAAAACAATCGCAAACTCAAATTAAAAAAAAAGTATAAAAATATACATTATAATTTATATATTGATGATGATATTATTTATATATAATGTTATTTTCTGATACTTGCCTACATAGGGGAAGAGGGGTTTGGTATAAAATGTTATGAGAGAAAAAAAATCTGGGGCTATAGCTCCCCCCCCCCCCTTAGTTCAGAGACATAGTTACGCCTATACTTATAGGACTAAGAGTGACTTTAATAGTTTAATTGGAAAAAGTAAAAACACATAACTATACTATGGCTTAGAAACCCTATAAAATGGGTTATATTATAATATATCTATCATACTAATATAATAAAACATATTTCAATTTTTTTGATTACCTATATAATTTTGCAATTTATTTAGTATCTTCCTGTATGACGTATTATATAATTTTATTAATCATCATTATGGTAAAGCCATTTTTTTGATGTATTTAACATAGTTACTAGTAAGGTGATCGTAGATGTACATATATGTAAATATTGTACGTATTTTACAAACATACTATATATTATGTAATAATGTAGGTGACAACAATATGTGCAGGAAACATATACACGCATTACATATTCTTCCATACGTAATATAAGTATATCCGTTGTCCTTTGTCCATAACGTTATTAATAATCATATATATTTTTCAATATTATATTTTTACTTGTCGTTTTTCAATCACCCCGCGATCAGGTCCTAGTTGTCGTCATCGCTGTTTCCGGTATTAGACGTCCGGGTCGCTCACCCGTGGCAGGTGGTATATACTCTGCCGCCGCTGTTCGAAAGGGATCATCATCACGCAGTATACGCGCGCACACATACAGCACTATACACGGCGGCGGCTGTATATACAATATATCTACAGCTGATATTCGATATTGATAATACATATTATTATCGTCATCGTACCGTATTGTACAAGCTGCAAGGGACAGTAGTAAAAACCTCCTAGTCGACATCATGATTATAAATATAATATTTTCCATAATATGTAATAAAACCGGCGCGTAGGTATTCGTTACCGGTAAAACATGTCTGGACAATGGTGTGTAAGACCCGAGTTATTCCTTTTGAAATTTGTATGATCCTTATATTAATTTTCTATATAGTTACAAATTATTATGATATAGTTATGTATACACGGTTATACCTATACGGCTATACGCGAAAACAGGAGCAAATAAATCACAGCGGGACATATAGTGACCGACCGCATCGTTGTAGTTATATATACGTACCTATACTATATTGCTGAAACCGTAGAAAAAACGACGGAAATCATCGTTGTCGGATATTTTTCATCCTTTTCAAGGAAATTATTATGTGCGTACATTGTATGTTATTGAAATATTATTTTACTACGGTCGTCTACGACGACGATACTTCCGCCGCCGTAGGGGTTCGTCGTCATCGTATAATTAAAATCATCGACTTCTTTTCGGTAACGGTGCCGGTAATTACCTATATACAATATACAGTGTATAGTGACGCAATATCAATTAAATCCACGAGGGTAACGGAGTTGTTAATTTGTTGTCGTTAATATTACTTTAGCGATGGCGAACTTTTTTACGCGCCCTTGTATTAAGTAGAAAACGGTGTGTAATAATAACGCTGATGACGAAAATACTAAAGTTATTATTTGTGTCTGCAAGAGTTTTCTTTGATATTGTGCGTTCGAGTGTGTTATTATTTCATATTTTTAATATAATATCACGCGTGAATATATATTAATGTAAAAGTTTGTTTTTACCTGTAACGGTAACCTACACGTTAGGTATACATTTATAATTTGTCTACGTGGAATATTATATTATTACGTATTAAGTAATACGCGAATCGCGTATAATTTATTAGAGTTGTGATGTTTAGGCAATGTTTGAAACACGGCAATTTTATAATTTTTGGAAGTGTTTTTACGGTTTATCTACATAATACATATCTCTTACTTTATTAGTTTGTTACAAACGAAGGAATTTAATGTTTTAGTATAAATAAATTAGGTATTATCCTATTTTTTAGTCGGATACATCATAGTGGATACATAAGTACACGAGTTTTGGTTATTTTTGTCATTTTTTCATATACTATATAATGAGGTTAATATAACGATGAAGCTATACACTATACTCAGTTCTGTAGCTTTTAAGTTTACCCTAGATCCATGAGCACACATTCCCGGCTAATCATTAATCGTTCTCGAAGTTTAAATGAAACTAATTCCTGATCATTCTCTGAAAAAATTTGTTATATATACGAAACAATCTATATCTCAAATTTTAATAGATATTAATTTATTTATCTGAGTATTAAGTATATAAACGTATATTTTTAAATAGGTATTTATATAGTTTTTAATATTGTATTGTTCCTATGTTGCTACGTTATAGGTATTGTGATATTTATATAGGTATACGTAGATAAGTATATTTATCTATAAGATACTTAATAAGTATAGAATAAGAATAAGTAAAAATAAGTATACTTATTTCAAAAATTCAGTAATTAATTTCAAATCGTATGCCGCGGCCGTAATGATATTTAAAAAAATGTTTCCAATATTACAAAATTTACGATAATTCTACTTTCATATGTTGTATTTAAGTAGTATGTATATTTGACACCAGTGGTGGCGATGGGAATTTGAAGCAAACTACAGTTACCCGAATAACCGTTAATAGTATGGGATCTAGGTACATCAATAGATCGCAATAATTTTTTATTGTAAAAATCAATTTAATATTTGTCATAAAATTATTGCTCGTAAATTACGTCTCAACTAATATTGCTTGAAACAAGAAACAAGATTTTTGTGCGATAAATTATTTATGATAAAAGACGGGATACTAATAATTTTATTGACTAAAATATTAAGTTTTGGTTAAGCAAGGACTATCTTTAATTCTTTAACCCTTAATAGTTAAATATGGTTAAGGGGGAGCTAACATTTTTAAAATAAATATAAGCCAATAGATCAATATTGTTATATAAATATAACATTTGCATATATGTAAAATTCAAACAATTTTTGGGGGGCTAATAGAATTTTTAAGGGAGCTGAGCTTTCTCAAGCCCTCCATTTCCGTTTATTTTGGTGGTATAAATAACTTGTATTTTGCTAATCTACGTGTATGATTTCTCGTATTTTGTACCGCCCAATGATTTGTCAGATATTAAATTTTAAAGTAGATGACCCACTTATTCTGAAAAACATATTTTCAAATTAGTATGTGGGTATATTCGATATAATCGAAAAAAGTATTCAATCAATTTTCTTTATTTAGACATTCTCCAAAAGATAATTTTTACATAATATTTATAACCTATATACTCTATACAAGTAAGTTAAAAAGTAAAGAAAAAATATTTTTGCATTAATAAATCAAATATTTGTTATAAAAATACTAAAAAATGTTATTTATATATTTATATAACAAAACTTTTATGGATTTTTAATATTGTTTTTTTATTTAGTTAAAGAGGCCACAGACCACCTGCCTATTATTAAATGTAAATCGATGTGACCTAAATATCAAAACAAATATAGTAAAGTTATAATATTTCATTAACAAATTATTGTGTATTGTAAATACGTATGTGTAGGCAATGAACATATCCTAAAATTTTAACCAAATTGGTTTTTTTTCATATATCAATTTCAATAAAGATAATTGAACTAGTACCTAAATACGAGATTATAAATTTGTTTAAAAACACAGAAGTTATTAAATTTTCTCCTTTAAGCTAATAAGAAAATATTTCAAACACTTATATTTAAATAAATGAATATTCGTTAATATATGTATTTAATAAAACATATTCGTGCAAGATTTTTGTTTAATATTTATATATTATCATAAATGTGGCATAACATAATAAACTAATTGTGGGTTAATTAAATTGCCAGTTAGTATAGAGCCTGCAGCCTAAAACATAATATTGCATCCATACGAAGTTATGAGACTATATAGTATTTATAATATATATCTCTTTGAATTAATTATATCAAACGTTTTGTTTTAAATTTAAAATAATACATGTAATTCTTTATATTATGATAAAACGATTGAAATCTGTTTAGAAAATTAAAAAAGTAAAACAATTTTTTATGGCACAGTAATGGAATATCGTTACATGTTGCAACGGCGAAATAATAATAATAATAATAATAATCAAACGATGGATACAGATTACAGACATAATATTATAATAATACCATATTATTATAGTTATAGTTTTGGTACCGATTGACCGTTAGATTTTTTGAAAAAAATCCTACAACAACAATAACTGCACCGGTCGTACACACACACACACACACATCACACATCTATTATAATATTGAATTTGTGTGTGTGTTTGTGTGGGAGGGAGAGGGAGGGGGGCTCTGTTGATGGGATTTTTTTTTTCTGCTCGTTTAGTCCCTCTCGCCATGCTCGCCCACCCGTTCCGCCAATCCGCGTCCAACATAATTATAATAAATAATAATCGCGTTTACCGCTGCCACAGCATAATAATAATAATATAACGTAAGTATGTGTACGGGTTTTTTTTTTTTTTTTTTTATTCTCGAACCAGACAGCTGCAGCACGCGCACCCCATCGCACACTGCAGAAACGCTCGTACGTTCACTGCACCCCCTTCGCACACATACCCTTGTAGTA
>CM023361.1:15643453-15702021 GCA_013282895.1 Eriosoma lanigerum
ACACACACACACATACACGTATATAGCGATGACGACGTGCGGTGATATGGGCACGCGACCGGTATTGTCTCCTGTACCACCCCTCTCCCACCCCCCGGCTATAACTACAGGGCCGCGTGTGAGCGTCGGTGATGTGTCATATATACCGGCCGCCGCCGTCACGCGGCGACAGTACATTACGAGGAGGAAAAAAAAAAAAAACAAATGCATATACGTACAACCGACGTGCGTACACCTGGCCCCGGTGGTGTCGGAGTTGGCCGGCGGCGTGTATATACGCACCACGGGGGCCACCCCGTCGTCGAATATTTTACAGCCAATATATATATATATATATATATGTAAGTATAGCGCGCGCTTAGTAAATATTATTGGGGTGCAGCCGACGACGGAGTGTGTGTATACCTCTAAATGTGAGGAACAAACGCACCTGGCTTTCTGAGCGTATTTCATACTTACTACACTACGACGACCATATTAAAATACTAATGCTACTGCACTCGATCCCTCACCTCCCCCCACCACCATCACCATCATCCAACATCGTCGGGGTCCACTGTTTGTGCGCCACGCCGGATTTACGTAGAAATCGTACGTACCTAACTTATTCACCGAATTAAGAGTTAACCGACAAAAAAAATAAAACATACATCTTTTTGAATTAAGTTTATCAAAATTTGTGTTTTAAATTTAAAATAATACACGCGATTTTTTATATTTTGATAAAACGATTGAAATCTATTAAAAAAATTTAAAAAGTGAAACATTATTTTTCATGGCACAGAAATGAAATATCGATACATGTTGTAACGTCGAAATAATAATAATAATGATCAAACGATGGATACAGATTACAGACGTAATATTATAATAATACCATATTATTATAGTTATAGTTTTGGTACCGATTGACCGTTAGATTTTTTGAAAAAAATCCTACAACAACAATAACTGCACCGGTCGTACATAAACACACACATACACCACATATCTATTATAATATTACGTACGTTGTAGTAAAAGAAAACTCTTATGACACCGATAATTATTAGTTATCTTAGGAACAACAAACCCCTCTTTGCGTGTTTTTAACTTTTTAAAACAAATCTATATGTAACCTATATACATTTTGTAATGTACCTAATGCGTGTATTTATTACGCATTCATTCAAATTATTATTCAATGTATACGGTATACTTTTATGTACATCCCTCCTATACAGCTGCTTTATAAGAAACCACTTTACAGTTAGTGCCGAAGTAGAAAAAAAAATAAAAGACGTGACGTCGTCAAGACGCGTTGATGACGTCGTACAAACGCAACGAATGATGACGTCGTTGTCAAGCTGTTGTTACTGGTGCAGGTGACCAAGGAGGTGCATAGGTATGTTATTATTATACCTGTACGTCGTGGCACGTTTTACATCACAATACTACGTATAATATTGCACAATAAATGCACCCAAGAACCATCGTCATCGTACCGTACACCTGCGTTTTTCTTTTTGTGTCGTTCTCGAAGGTCACGAAAGGAGGGTCGTTGCAGATTAAAGATGTATAGGTATATGTAAACCGTATTTTTAACCGATGGTGAAAATCAATGATTCATTGATTCATTTTAAAAATAATTTATTGCCCTACGGCAACAGATTAATCGCGTTTTCATATTTTTCAATCCTATCTTCTACTATCTCGTCTTAAACTTCCTACTTGATGAAGTCGGCTACCCTAGTCTTACAACTCTATACATTTCAATCTCTTATCTCTTGTCTATTAACATCAGTTATCTTCATATCACTTTCTATTCTATTTATTCATCTTTTCTTTGGTCTTCCTCTCTTCTTCTTACCATTTAAATTAATACCATAATAACTCTCATTACATTTGAATCATTTCTCCTTATAACATATTTAAACCATCTTAGTCTATTCTTTCTCATTTTCTCCTCAAGTAATGCAACTCCTACACTTCCCTTTATGTTTATGTATTCGTTTCTTATTTTACCCTCTATATATTCATTCTATCATAGTATTCTCATCTTCTCTATATTCATCCATTATTTCACTTTGTTTTTCATTACCAAAAACTTCAAATCATACAATATAAAACATTTCTGACCTCACTACTGCCTTATAATATCTACCTTTCAATCTTATCGGCGTTCTCTTACCACACACATGAGCGTAGTTTGAAATATTTATCTAGTGAGCTATATCGTAGAAAATATTGTCATGGGGATATGAAATCTAAGTTAATAGCAATTAGAATTTAGAAGGATAAAATGTTAGAGGTGCTACGAGAGGAGATTCTGGTGGGAGGGGCTGTAGCCCACCCGTCCCATAACTAACTACACCCATGGCCATACAAAACACTTGAGGCTCTCCTCCGCTTAATCCAATCGCCTTATTATCTTATTTTATACGTATATATTATTATAATTTATAATAATTAAGGTATGGATTTTTAACCCTAAAAAGTAGATATTCAAATATGTGCCAATATGACTTTTAAAATCTTCAAATATGAACTATAATATGAATAAGAAAAACATTTATAAATAATTTACTGTATTTTCTTAAAATAATTGAATAAAATAATACAACTATATAAAAAAAATATATACTTTTTTAAATATTATTTCTTGGAAATTGCATTGTATGTCTTTTGAGTTTTGGATATTTTAAAATATTAAAAATTACAATTAAAACATGAATATCGTAGGCCTCTATTAACGTTTAATCGATCGTAGTATGGAAAACGGATTGAATAAACTGAAAAATGTAGATCAGAGAAATAAAAATAAAGTACCTAAATTAATAGCAATTATTGAAATAGTTGTCTTTAAAAAACATAGCCAGAAAATATTTTATTTGGTAAAATATGCAAAATAAGATTGCATATAAGATATGCAAAATAAGATTGCATATTTATGCAATAATATATTTATTAATTATATCACAAAAAGCTATATTTATGTTGATTATGAACAAATTATATATAATACTATATTATATTATTATTATTGTTTTAGATTCTGACTATTCTGAGTGAAGCGAGGAATACCCATAATGGTTTTACAAAGATGTTTTTTTTTGTCTGAAAACATTATTTTCTGGTATACTGTAGAAATAATAGTCTGATTACCACAAGTAGGGTATGCTTTCGGTATAACAAATTGCCATCTACTTGGTATTTTATTTAGCTAATTTTTCGAATTTTTAACAATGTTTTTCCTTGGGGAAAGAAAATCTACTAAAATATACCGGAAAATCAGCAAAATTCACGGAAATCGTAATTTTGACGAAATTAATTTAAAAATTTTCATGATAACTAATGAAATTTTAAATGTAAGGACATAAACATTTGTTTTGAGTGTTCTCAATTTTAAAACATATTGGTTGTTGATTTTTCGACTAAATATAGTGCTTTGAAATATTTTTTAAAATTACTTAATATTACCTGCAATTTCGGGTTTGACGGTTTGATAATTTCAAAACTAATTTAAGTACGTCTTACTCGTTTTAGTCCAAAGTTAAGAAATTACAAAAATTTTTTATAAGTGTGTAATATTATAATATAATATACTATCTAAATTGTGTAGTACGTCCTAGTGAAAATTAAGATTTTTACGAGTAGATGCAGTTATTTTAAAATTATTATTTAGATTATGTTCTATAATATTACTTCTATTATTTTTTTAGTTATAAACGTTCACCTTTAGTAAAAAATTATAGTTGCAACAATGACAGAATCTACCTCGACATTTCATACAACTTTGATCAGTACTATGGGACCAGACCACTTTCAACAATTTGAAAATATTAATTTTAAAATAATAAAAAACACAAACTTGTTTAGATGTAAATAAAATATGCATATAATATAGTAAATATAAATACCACCGTTTATGTAATCCTTTCGGTACTTAATGACTCCTTATACCGATGATCAATAAAAATTAAAGTTATGTGCAATTTGAAGATTAAGTTTAAAAGTATATTTTTAGACAAATTTGTTATTGGAAAAATAAAATTCTGACATCATTTTTTTGTAATTATTTAATTTATTATATCGTGAAATGCAAAATTATTATAATCAGTTATCATTATTTATTAAGAAATTATTATCGATCTAGTAAATACAACTTACCTATTATAAATTTATAACTTTCTTATAATAATATTGAATGATACAATAAATAAAATAATTACAAGAAATGACGTTAGAAATATAATTTTCCAAGAAACCAAAAACATTCCTAAAAGTCAGCACTTTGCCCATCAAAATTGTTATAAAAATATAAATTATATTATATATTAAAATATTTTTTAATTATAATATTCATTTTCTCATAACTTAAAAATTAATTAATTTTATTTTTTTATTAGACATTTAAAACTAAAAATAATAATAGAGGTAGCATACATATAGTTCATTACGTAAATAATAATTAAATTTTTTTTCTCACGAAGATATCACAATTATAGGTACAACCTGTATAAGTAATATTATGTTTGATTCTATTTATACGTTAAAAACGTATGAGGAATGAGAAGGGTTGATGTAACGGACATTAGGTTATTGTGTAAACAGGCGCGTGGCCAGGACTTTTTTAGGGGGTTTTTATTTTAAAATGTTAAATATTTACATATAACACGTAAAAATATTTGTTATGATGTAATCTACCTTAGTGAAAACATTACAATATATTATTATTTATTAATTTGCATAATTTATAATAAAAATAGAGGGAATGTTAACTTTAGACCAGGCACGTATTTGAGGGGATGATAGGAGCGATCTCCCCACCCCTAAAGACTGTATGATACTATACTAAATTCGAAAATTAATTCGATTTTAATATAATTATTATATAAAAAAAATATATATATATTTAAAAAATCACCCCCTCCCCTCAAAAAATAAATAAATAAATAGTTTTTAGACTTTTGGACTGCTTTGGATATTCCTTTTTTATACTATCCGTCCTCGAAGAAATTAGTGGTTTGTTATAATTAAGATTTGAATGCAATGATATTGTATTTGAAAATTCGGTTCTGAGTGAAACTCAGTCAAATGTACAATATATTATATTGATAATCCGTTCAAAACCTTTACCATGTGTGTAAATTATCTATGAAATTACTCAAAGAAATTTTAAAGTCCCTACGATTAAATGAGAATTAGTTATCACAAAATATTTAAAATCAAATTAACAGAAATCGTAATTTTTCAGATTTTCCGTCATTTTTCGGTAATTATTTTTCTCTTTGGGAAACTTTTGGGACATTCAAAAATGAGTTAAGTAAAGTACCAACTTGATACAATTTTCAACCGAATTCATAGCGTATTCTTAGTAATCGGACCATTATTTTTGCCTAAAAAAATGCTTTCAGATAAAAAAAAAACCTCATTGTAAAACCAATATATTCTTCGTTTCGCTCAGAATCTAATATTAAACAAATGTAGGTAGGAAACACAATTTTTTGTAGTAACTAATTTATAATATATTTTCGTGGAGGAGAGGAGTGTTTTAACAACCAAAACACTTTCCCTGGCTACGCCACTGTGTGTATAGTAAACTAAAAACATGTTTAGTACCTATATTTTTAAAAAAAAAATTATTGTAATTTTAAGATTGGAGTATGTTGTATCTAATGTCCATAAATAAATAACATGTGTACAGTAATTAATTTGTTTAATTGTATATATAATTTATACTATAGAAAAGTTAACTGATATAGGTAAAATATATTATATAAATATAGTATGTATATAATTTAAGTCATTAGTCTTAAATTAATAAAAGTAATAGTTAAAATTTATTAAAATAGTATATTGTCAGTCTGCTCTAAATCGAGAAAATCATTTATTGTTAACCATTCACTCAAATATGCTCTAATTAATGTACGAGCTTTTTTTAACTGTGGAAGATCTGTATCAGCCGCTGGGTACATGTTGGCACAATGCGCTGTCCCTAAAAAAATTAAATATATTTTTTTTACTTTTTATTATTAGTATTTAAGGTAAATTATATTTTATACTTTAATGTTTTACTTTTATTTATATATATATATAACTCATTGTTTTAAAAATTACCATTAATATAAATCGCAACAGTGTCTTTTGTTCTTGTATAAGTAATACCCAAAGCATGCCATGGATCGACAGATCCATGAACATAAATTACTCTTTCTTCTTTTATATTTAACTCACCGTACATCATATTAGTTCTTTTAATTCCTTCAGATAAAAGCTTTGAATTATACCTACAAAAAAATATATCCTTAGTAAATGTGTAAATTATTTAAACATTTTTAATTTAATATTGTTTTAAAAATTTAATTTTACAATAAAACCCGTATTTTTTCTAATTTTTTAAACACTTTTTAGATTACTTATATAATCGAGCTATTGAATTGATTTAAACATTCTGATTTATATCATAATATTAGATTTTTCATATCAAATGGATGAATAAATTATAATAAATCGAAAGAACTATATGGTTTGCAACTTATTTATTGTTAATAAAAATATTGAATTAGATTTGTTCACATCTATGTCAATGATCGATTAATTTTTTTGTTTACCATTTAATTAATACATAGGTATTACTATATATACATATATATATAGTATATATATTACTATATATATATACTTGTATACTTGTATTATAGGTATACCATATACTTATACTATATAATGCATACTTATCGTTACCGTATATAGGTATCTAACAATTATTTAAGGTATAACTATAACATATATTAAAGGTATATTTACAAATATTAATATATTAATATTAAAACAGTATAATAATGATGAAAATATAATTATAAAGAATTGTATGATTGTAAAAAGTTATCACTATTCCATAAAAGATTATAAGGTTATAATATAAGGTCAGTTGTAACTATAATAATGTAATAGATAACTATGTAGATTTTAGGTACATAGTATTATGTTCTGTGGGAAATAGGCATATCAAATAATCCAAATAAAACACATTGAAATTTAATTAAATTATGACTTTTAAATTATTATCATAAAATCTAAAATATTAAGTTTTTAAATGAAACAATAAACATTCAAAAATAAAATATGTACCTATACCTATACTTATGCATACAAGATATTATGATATTTTAGTTAAAAATGTCAATTTATTAAATTAATATAATTTATGTTTGAGTATCTATTATTTTAGTTTGTATTTTCATTAAAATGTTTTGAATAACCTTAAATAATAAAGATTTATAATTTTCATTATTTAAGTAATATTTTTTTTTATATTCATACTATTTTAAATTGGTGTCTCTAGTTTTCTCTATAATAAAATAACCAAAGATATATATATATATTGTTAAAGCCGTATTATTATTTAACTTAATTTTTTTAATTATAAATTATCCCTTTATTAGTTTATTCAAGTGGAGAATATTTTTTTTTATGTATTTTCTACAAAGAAATTAAAATACAAATTATAATTTTAAAGAGAAAACTATACTGTATTATAAACTTAACATTTGTTTTGCGATAATTTCTTATAAAACATTTTATTAGTTTCATAAAATATTATTTAAATCAAATAATATATTATTCAAATAATGTGATAATAGATTATAATATGAAAATTATAACTAATATATCAACATTAATAAAATATTTGGATATTGTTATGTAAATAAAAAACCATGCAGACATCTAGAAATGATGTTTAAAAGTATACCACTATTCACTAAAACCAATAACGTTTCCCTTCATTTAATCTGGTTTTATCTTAATTTTAATTAAATTTCAAATAAAATAAAATCATATTTTTTACATATTTAATATTTTGGCCATAAAATAATATTTAGTCAATAGTCTTTTATAGATATTATTTCGTATTAGGTATTATATTTTTATGGAGTAATATTTTTTATTGAATTTATGACTTTATTTAGTTGTAATTATTTATATATTTTATATTTAAAAAAAATAATATTAATTATTAAATTATACTAAATAATTGTATTAAAAAGCACCAAATATTTTTATTTATGACATATCAGTAATAGTTTAGTCTCCTGACTTTTTTAGTATTTTATTAAAATAAACTATCCAAGATATGCTTAATGCATTAACTCACAACTTTCCAAAAATGTCAGTGCACAAATCAACAAAAAATTTTACTGGAAACTTATTACCAAACACATTGTTATCTTGATTGGATGTCTGATAAAAGCCAAATTCTGTACACGTTTGGTATGTCCATTGACGACCTGAAAAACATGTTTAAATATTAAATCAGCATTTTGAATTTGTATACATTTTATAACTTTTTTGTACTATGCGTCTATGCATATATTAATTATAAATCAAGTAATAGAATAGTAGTATAATAAACATGTTTTTTTTTTTTTTAAACAATAACTTTCAAACTAAAAACATGTTTAGTTATTTATATTTAATTTAATATAAATAATATTATTAATAATGTTTTCGATAATGTTTCATCGAGTAAATTTTAATGTGTACAAGCATTTATAATTATTAAAACATGTAATATAATATTAACTGTTTCACGTTTGGTATTATTTTTTGTTTGTAATAGCTTTAGTTTACAGGATACTAGTCTGTATAATAAATATAGCACTATAGTAGTATTATAATTTTAATATATAAGTATGATACAAATTATTATATTAATTCAGTACCAACCTCCAGCTTCTGAATCATTATTCCATGATGTATTTAAATAAGAATTTACCATATTGGTGTATACATGTTCCGTACAATTTAAATTATTATGGGATAATAGTAAGTTATTAACAGCTGCATATCTATCTATCTAAAATAATAATGATTCACTTATAATATTTTATTATTTTTGTATAATAAATATATTTGGAACTAAATATTCTTATTTATCTACTTCTACGTATATTTAAGAAAAATAAGTAGCACAAATTTGTATACTTATAAATTTTCTATAAAATTATGTATTATTTTAAAATTTTTAAAACAAATATGTTAAATTTTATTAATAAAATACTCACTGAATTTATTATTGATTTATTAATCATAACATCGCATAATGTTTCCAATGTTAGTGAATGATTTTGAGAAAGTCGGTTGTCCTTGTTGTATTGTACAATATCAGCAAAATTTCCAGCTAAAGTTTCAAATAAGTTTGCTACATCTTTTTTATTATTTTTATCTAATGGATCACATAATCTAAAACATTGACAATGTTTTAATTAATCTAAAGCTATGAAGATAACATATACATATTTTAGGTTTGATTTAATTTATAAATTATATGTATATGATAATTCGTTATATATTTACTTAAATTTGTCTTTAATTATTTCTGGTCCCTGTTCTGTATCCAGAAGACTATTAATAATTTGATTTGCTTGTTTTATTTGTATCACACATTCTGGATTATATGTTGCTAATGCGTTTTCAACTACTTCAAAATATTCTAAGGAAACCAAAGATCGCATTGTATTTATACTACTACAACTAGGTAGAACATAAAATAAATCAGTCGCGGTTACGGTTTAATTATTTTTAAAACTGTAATTAGTAACTATGTTTATAAATTATACCTATATAAATTAATAATTTAAAATAATTTAATTCTAGCCCGAAAAAAATTATATTGTTAAATAAATAAATATTAAATAATGTATCTCAAAAAAACAGTTTAATTAGTTAATATTTGGAATCCTAAACGTTTTTATATTTCTCATAACTATTGTAAAATGTTTACATTATTAATATTATAGAAAGTATACACAGATAATGCTTGAATTGGAAAAATAATAGAAAAGGGACTATTATGAGACTTAAAAAATGTAACATCCCTTGTAATGATTGAATTCGACCTAATCCATGGCTCCATTGCATGGGTGCTTTGAAAAATTATAAGGGATACGCTAAATTTATTTTTTTTAAAAACTTAGAGATTCTCTTCCCTATTACTAAGATCAAGCACTGGGTATACACATTATTCAATGATTTGCAATTTTTGCGAAGCTTATTTTACGAGGTTCATTATTTTTAATTACAAACATTTATATGATTCAGAGTAACGCATGACTGAGATAAATAACTGGTACCTGAATCCACGGTTAATAGATATAGTATATAGTATATACTATATCTAATCACCGTGACCTGAATCTAATCGTTTAATAAACTTTGTTTATCTATGAATCATTGTTTATATTTATATTTTATCGTGATTATCTAAAGATAAACCTTTTAATCATGTATAAAACACATTATTTTATGAAATACTAGATAATATGTGTTTTTGAATAGCTTAGTAAGTATCTATAGTAGATATTAGTTGTACCTTTAAAATCTTTTTTTGCCAGCAAAGGGCCACTTGATGACACTGCTGCGTGTATAAGATGTGGATATTTCATTCTTAGCCAAGCAGCTAAAGAACCTGGATAAGATCCTCCAAAAGCTATCCATTTAGCTGTAGACGGAATATTATAATTTTTATTTATACTAACAATAAATTCCGCTAAATCAGCTAGTGCTTGTTCACTGCTCAAGTATACTAAATTTTTAGAACTCATATCTCTGAAAAAATGGGTTGCAATTAAATATTTTAAAACAATAGGTACCTACCTAAAGTTAGTAAATAAATGAATTTAATTATCCGGTAGTCATTTAATTGACTAGATGAAAATACCTTAAATTCATATAATAGTCAAAGGATTTAAATTAATTTATATTTATTTTATTTTAATAATTTATTATACAATATAGCAATGTAATTAAAAAAAAGCGGGAAGGTTGATTTTGGACGTTTCTTCGTCCCTTCGGTCCTCAGAGAAATTAATGGTTTATTATACTTAAGTTTTGAATGCAATGATATTGCATTAGAAAATACAATTCTTAAGATATTAAAATATCTTTAAAAAATAAATTGAGAACTGTCTTGTTATTTTAAAGGGCTATGAGTAATTCTATTTTTTTGGTGAGGAGGCTAAGCTCCACCAGTTCCTCCCTAGTTGCGCTTATGACAATTCGTAAACAAATATTAATTTTTCTTTTTTTCAAAATTATCGTATGTATCAGTTAAAATATAAATAAATTAATATAAATACATATAAAATACAAATAAAATTGAATTAAATAAAATGGATTAAATCAATATTATTAAGTAGGTTTATTAATATATTTTTATTGTAATTATTACTCTGTAGGATGGCTTTTTCCATAATATCGATGTTCTAATTGTAAACATAGAGCATTAAATTCATTAGCATAATCAATCCATGCTCCATTATACATCCATTTATCCGAAATTGGACCTTCTCCGCCTATCATTAAAAATACTGGTCCATTATTTTTATAATAATTTGTATTTACTTGATATCTCTATAGAAAAAAAAAATGAGAATTTTCTATTTATCAAAATTTGATTAGGTATATTAGGTATAATATTATTAATTATTTATTACCTGATTCCATGTTCTATTATCAGTAGGATTAAAATGATCCAGTTTTTGTACAAACCATTTGTCTTCGACGTCAATTTCATTAATATTGATAGGTATGTTTGGTTCACCTAAACCAATACGTCTTTTTTTTATACCATAAACTGATGAACTACACCAAATACAATACGTAAATACAAGTAATATTAACTTCATTTTTTCAATACAAATTTTAAGCTGAAAAAATATAATTGTCTATATATTAATTAATTGTTATACATCAAGGCACGTTACTTAAACTTTAAAGTACTTAATATATAAATTTAAAATGTATCTAACATCTTATGGAAATAAGTGAAACTATAGATAATCAAGTTTATCTCATATTATAGAATTCATAAAAAAACCGCTCTTACCATTGTGTCGTTATTAATTATAATTAGGTATATTTTTTTTTATTTGTTAGTTAATGATTAGTAACAAGTTTTAAACTTATAGACAATACAGGTATGTTGACTTGACACATTTACATTAATATTACTAATTATAGTATTATACTTTCACAAATAAGTGAATTCCATATGCTTGGTAGTGTTATACCAATGTATAGACAGTATAGTCCTATATTATAAACTTAATAGGTAGGTATTATATACCTAAATATGTATAATATTATATTTATTATAGTATCATACTATCATGTCATTAATGATACTACATACATAAAATAACATAATTTGTTAAAAACAATTAATTTAAATACTAATAGGTTTATTTATATGGGTAATTTTTATTTTTTATACTGATAGGTACCTATATAAATTTTGCAATTTTTATGTCCACATATCCTCTCTTCGAAAAATAACTCAATTTTAAAGGTATTTCTAACACAACAGGTAGGTAGGTAGGTAGTCTTTAATTTAAAAAAAAATAAATTTTGACTAATTATTTGCTACAACATGTAGAACGATATACATACGCATACTATGATATATAATATGTTATATAATTTATATATACGATTTACCAACCTATATATATATATATATATATATATATATATATATGTAGGACATAGGCGTAGTTTATTAACAGTTTTGAAAAATGATCAAGAGTAGAAAATATTGTAATGGGGATATGAAACCTAGTTCAATAGCAATTGTTTTTTATTTAATAGTCATTCGCATTGATTAAGCTAAAATTACAATTAATAGTTTGAAATATTAATTTAAGGTTAAATATTTAATTTAATAAATTAGTTAATAAAGTTCTGTCTGAAACCGAAGAATAAATTTTAAACACTAATATCCGGTAGGATTGTTTAATACTTTAATAGCATTCCATATATTATTATAATTTATTCAAATCGTCTCATTCTGAAATTGCAAAATGCAATGTAGAATAAAACAAAAAAATGTCTCATATCCTAAATCTATTATTTATAAATTTTAAATAAACAAGGAACTATATATTGATTAGGTACACATGACCTATCTATTCCTATACTATGGATTATCAAAGAAACAAGAACAAAATATATTACATAAATATATTACATTATTAAATTGTTTAAAATTCAAAACTATAATATTTAGTGTCTACTTATATTTACATGCCTATTCTGATATAAAGAAGATACCACACCTACACTTGTTGTCTTTCTATTTAACGGGAAATATTTTTAGTAAAATCCTAGCTACACAAAATTTAAATTGTAGAATTTAGAATTTAATTACATAACTATTAAATTTAATTAAAAAATACAAAACATTTATGATGCTCTCCAATGGAGTTTCTTAAATATCATATTGTCTACCTTAATACTTACCTAATTATTTAAAATTTAATTGGTAATTCAATTGGTACTGTTGTTTTATTGTTTATTTGTTAGGTAAAAAATATCCACATTTTTTTATATTGATACATATATTTAGGTACATATAATTATGTAATATACTAATATTTTCCATGTTTTGTTAACTATAGATACCTTCTTGTTATCTATTAACTATTATTCAGCACTATTATTAACTTATTATACAATTTTAATTAAGCATATTATTTTAAATTGTAATTACATAATATATAATTAGGTATTTATTATGTTTTTAAATTATTATTAATAGTAATGAGTCTAATTAGAAGCTTTTAAGTTAAGTTTACTTGAAAAACTAGTTTTTTGAGATTTCTTATTAATCTATTTAAAAATAATTTAAAGATTTTAATATGTGAAAACTAGTGATCAATTTAATATTCATACTACAAGGATTTATACAGTAAAAGACTGGTATATTTTGGTATTATACTAACTAATACTGCATAAATACATATTAAAAATATAACTCACTTGTGATTGGTACTTATTAATATTTAGTACTTACCAAGCTAGTTTATGATAAAACAATTTGTATATGCCTATGATTTAAACAAGAAATAAAAAAAATAGTTGTAAAAATATTTGTAATCAAATTGCTTTAGCTTAATATTTATTATTTTATTAAAAATAATAATAATAAACAAAAATGGAAACAGATATTCCACAACAAGTTCACATATTCATACATAAGTAACTGACAATAGTATTTTGTATCTATTCAGTAATCACTATTGCTTTTATACATACTCCATAACAAAACATCAAATTATTCCCCCTTATAAGTAAATTATTGTTAATTGTATTATCATTTATGCTATCATTTGTAAAATGGTCTTGAACAAATAACTAATCATTTTTTTTTATCTAGAAACCTATTTCCTTTCCTATTTTTATCTAGAAAGGTCAAAAAACAATGTTCAGTTAATAATTGATGTTTGTACATATAATATTATAATACAAATAACTTACTATTATTGTTTGTTAGATATTTAAATCAGATTAAAGTGGAACTGTGTCTTATGTGAATTTTATGTCTATATGACTTTTAACAAATAAATATTATTATTACTATATACCTTTATTTATATAATATTTTGAATTCAGATTTGGCATTTTAATATTATAAAATAATTTTTGTCATTTTTCTTAATGTTGGACACCAAGTTAATATTTAGACTGGAGGTAAGAAAATATTTAATATTTTAATCCAGTCGTATTCAAACTTTTTGGCTCCTTTGTGATTTTACAATATTTTGACGGTTCCCAAATTATTAATAAAAAAAAAAATGTTCATAAGCAGGTATATACATGTATTTATTTATCATATGCAAAATATGTAAAAATTTAAATTATGAAATAATAATTGATAGGTAAATGTTTTATTTTTAATTAAAATAATAATTTACTGTTCAATGAGGTGGATGAGCTTGTTTGTGATTTATTATAGGTTCATATCGTAGGTCTAGTTTAGAAATAGCTATTTGTGTTTTTTTTTCAACATTCATTACCTTGGATCAATATTTGGTTTTAATTATAGCGAACACAGAAAATTCAGTTACACATAAGTAGGACATAGTAACCTAACCTAGTAAAAGGTATTAAATTTTTCAGAACCTTTTGTTGGCTATTTAGGAATAGTGTAATTTTATATAAGTCCAAAATTGTATTAATACCAATGATACGAATTTGGTCTTCATTGTGGAATCTGACGTTATGTTAAACAACTGTTCATGTTCAATAATCGGCAAGTTTGTTGGTAGTTCAGCATTGAAAAGATACGGCTAGGTTCACGAGAACTGGCAAATATAATATAACATGTAAAGTTATGTACAAACTACTATTATCAGTGTGACAATACAGAGTAAAGGATACAATACAAACATTGATAATAATTATGTTAATTATAACATCAATATTAAAAATAATTTATCAAATTCAACTCATGCGGCATGTGTCAACAATACCACCGTTATCTTAATAATTCTTGTTTTTTTAAATTTCTTAAATTTTGTTTTTAAGTTTCTTTCAATATGTATTCCTTTTTTTTTTCATATTGTTTTTTATCAATGCATTAATTTAACTATCAAAATAACTTTATAATATGGATATTTATTCACTTTGTTACCAAGAATAGGTGAATTATAATAGGGAATTTATAAGATATTTTATTAAATAATTAATTATATGTTTCATTATTTTGTTTTAATTAATTTATAAATAACTATAGACATAAATTTGCCTTGTTAGAAGTGGGGCTACATTTTGAATAGCACAGGTCATAGGCCATTGTATTTTTTTTGTCTAATAAAAAATGTGTAAATAATATTGAACTATAAATTTTTTTTTGGGAGAGGGGTATAAGCCCCATTAAGCCTCCTAACCAATTCACCCATATGTAAATAACCTAGGTATTTCACCAAGTAATACAAATATAATTAAAATTTGTTGCCACTCACACATACACACACACACACACACATATATATATATATATATAAACTGCATATGATAAATTTTTAAAGAAAATAAACCATAGCTTGATAAAAATATATCCTCAAGTAATATGTGCATGTGTTTAATGACAGTCAATATCTTAAAACACTTTGTATTAAAATAACACACTATTTTATATTCTGCTCAAAATTATATCAGTAGTTAGCAACAAGATTTTGTCTTCATTTTGAACAGAGTATAATATAATATATTTTATGATACGCCATTCTATATGAATGACAAATAAAAAATAATTTTTAATTATGAATCAACCATACAGAGTATTTTGTAATTAAGAAATAAAACAATTCATATTTATATAGCATACCTATAAACTTGATATACAATTATAATATTTGAGGCACTGTGATTAAATGTTTTTGAAACATTTTATTTTTAATTAACTTATGTTAAAAAAATATAAAATACATTTATTAAAAATATATATAATTTTAAGAAAGAAAATACTAATTCATATGTAATATAATTTAAAATGATATACAGTAATCATATGATCAACTTAGATTCTAAAAAAATGTACTTTTTAAGATTTTAAAAATAGCAATGATTAGTAGTATTGTGTAATCGACAATTTATACATGCAGTTAATAAAATATTATATTATTTAAAAATATTACAATTCTTTTAGAAATTTGATCACAGTTTCAATTTAGATTAATTAATTTATATAACTAATAAACAAAAAACATATATCTACAATGAATTTTGATTATCATTATTCGTTATGGAAAAATCGGAAATACTTTACGAAAATTGTCTAAATAATATTAAATTAAACATAATTGAAAAAAAAAAAAAATGTTTGTAGTACAATAATATTTATATGAATATGCTTATTATCTTCAGTAAGTTTGAATCATTGGTACTTGGACCATGCTGGTGTTTCAGCCTTTTTTGCAGGAGCCAAAGTTTTCTTAGTATTATTTTGTTGAAGAGTTGGAAACATATCTTCGTTCTTAACATCTAAACTAGTCTTACTCTTTGGTGCACTACGATGACCACCTAAATAAAATAATAATTAATACAATTAAAAACCATAGGTTTTATAGCAGAAGATTTACCTTGAAAGTTATTACGTTGAGCAGGTGGCACATAAACCTTTTTCACGTCTTCAACTTTTTTTTCCTTTTCATCAGATTTCACAACTAAAACATTTAATAAAGTAGTTTATTAAATATATAACCAAATTAAATTAATACATATGATTGTTGTGAGCTTGTGAATTGGGACTTGTTCAAAATTGCAATTCACAGGAAATTTTAAAATAGCTTTATTTTTTGTGTTTATACAATAAAAATTCATATATTTATAAATAATCTATAATTAGGTTAGCCTAGCTTATTATTTGGTATAATTATGTATAGGCAGGAATACAATTTATATATACAGTGTATAAACAATAATTGAATACATTTAAGATCTTTGAGTAGAACAATAATAATTGAATTTTGTTTTTTTGTCAGTTGTTATATGTAATAATATACATTTAAATGGTCTCTAATTATTTAAACGTTAATATGCGTATGCACAACGTAACTTTTTTTTTAAATGGTAACCTCAAATTTTGAATATTAACATTTTTTGTTGTTGTATTTTTTCATGAATTTTTGTAGTTAAATTAACTTTCTAAGTGCAAAATGATAAAAAATCAATATTTCATAGTTGTATTATAATACACAGGTTAAAATACAATAGTAATATATATAGTAATAGTTATAATTAATAATAATAAACTAGTAAAACACCAAATTAATGTTTTAGTTAATAAACTTTCCTATGAAATTCAAAATTAGCCATGTAATAATAAAAATATCATACATTTTCAGCATAAAATGAATAAGTTTAAATTGCTAACACAGCTAATTTTGCACTTGAAAAGTTGATTTAACCAAGGCTGGGCATTAAGGAGTTAAAAAATTAAAAGTTAAATTGATATTAACTTTTCAACTTAACTTTTAATATCTGAATATTTGTAAACTTAACTTGTACTTTAACTTTTTTTTATTATGTATTAACTTAATAAATAATGAGTTAATTTTCTTAAAATTCAAGTTAAGTTAATATATTTTTATATATATTTTAAAAGTTCAATTGATATATTAAAAATAGTTTTTTCAAAAATTAAATTTGTTTTATATTTTACTTTTTGTATGACACATATATTTAGGCAATTCAATAAAACAAGTTTATTTTTCATGTTAAATACTAATAATAATATTCTAAATTTCTGTTATTGATTATTGTTGTTATAATAATAAAATAATAAATAATTATCTTGTTTTCGTTTTCAAAAACATTTTAAAACCCACATTAAATTAATTTTATAAAAATAATTAATATTTTAATAGGTGTATTATACATAGAAAATCTATAATTATAAAATCACAATAATATTTATATTAATAATCATTATTGCTATTTGTAGTATAATAATATTAATATAATTGATTTAAATATACATAGTAGATATGTGCGAACAGGTGTAAATCTACCACATGTTTCTCATAATCATTGTCTTAAGTTTTTGACCGAAAAATATAATTCAATTATTGTGATATTGTGAAAAAGGTTGTAAACAAAATTTAAAAATCTGATTATAATCATGAAATTTTTCTTTCACTAAAAAACAACATAATATTATCATAGTGATTCTATATCCGATAACATAATAAAATTGAGCTAATACGAAACAAATCTACATTAATTATTAATTTAATATTTTATTTGTTTTCAATTTTTAAATCTTAGAGTAGTGTAGCCGGTGTACCCGGAAGATTAGGCTTTCTCTATTTTTATAACTTTACTATTTTCAATTCTATAGTAATCTATACTTATTGTTATACTAATAAATAGTGATAAATACAAATTTATTGAATGTGTCCTTTTTAAACCAATGCTATATAAACGTAATTAAATAATTATAATTTCCTTTAAAAGTTAAAAAAAAAAATAATAAGTTTTTTTTTTTAGACTTAACTACTAACTTTTTCCATTTTATGTCGATTAACTTAACTAAACTCAGTTAAAAAATTGTATTAACTTGCTAAGCCTGGGATTTAACTATATTTATATTTAACACTATTTATGAAAAAATATGAAAATAAATATCATTAGTAAAATTTGGGGTTACCATTGAAAATAAAGTTGTATAGCGCATGAGCAAAACTAATTAACGTTAAATAATTAGAGACCATTTAAATGTGTATTATTAAATATAACAACTAGCCATAAAAACAAAATTCAATTATTATTGTTAAACTTAAAGATGTATTTATTCAATTTCCATTTACACACTGTATATATATATATATTGATTTAATCAATTTTAAATTTAACTTCATTAAACAAGTTTATTCGTTAAATATTACGATTTGTTAACATTACTGTTATAGTAAATTGTATATTATTAACTTTGTTAATTTATTATATTTAACGTACAGTATACAGCCTACATTTTATGGTTCTAATTTCCATTTATATTATATATAAGTTATAAATTATAATAATAGATACCTAGTCCGTTAAATAACAATAATAGTGAATAACATGTAAAAACTACTGTGAAAATTGCTTTTTTGGGTATACCACTTAAGTTGAACAAGAACTTAGTTTTTTCCCATATAACTTATTCTATATTTATAAATTTGAACTTGTGAATTAAGTTACCTTTTGAAGGCGCAATATACTCAGGTTCAGGTACTTTCCAGGGTCCAGCATTTTTCCGTTTTGGTACCATTTCTCCAACTTCATTTTCTTCAAATTCAATTTCATCATTTTTTTCGTGATTATCCTGATTATTTGATGTTGAATCAGTGGTCAAATTTTGCATCTTGAGCGTTGTATAATCTTTAATTTCTTCCGTATAATCATTCCACTCTTCTTCAGACTGTTGAATAAATATTTTAATAATAATATTATCTTAAAGATGAAATACATTTTTTTGTATTAAGGAACAACTTAATTTTTATTTTTATGTTTATATAATAATTAATAATAATATAGGTTATAAGCTTACATGACTTAACTCCTAGATTTGTAAATAAAAATTATAAACATATAAGTTAATGAATTATTATGATATTTGTAAAATGAGCAATTTTAACAATTTAACAATTTCCAAATAAATACAAGCTATTTGGAAAAATGTAACAGTAATCATAATATTACATATAAATGTAATCTAACATGTTCATGAATAAATAATGACAAATAATAAAATTCAATAGTTTTCATATTATAAAGAATTCCTAATCTTTATTTTGAATATCAAATAATGATTAAAGTATAAGCATACCAATAAAATTACAATTGGTATAGGCTTAGTAATAAAATTTTTATCAACTTGCTGTGGAGGCAGCTGCCTACTTTTCTGCCCATGTGTGTAGCATAAAATGTGCTCAAAATCATGATAAAATAAGTACTGGTTTAGCTTTTTAGGTTGGGACAAACATAACCGCTTAAGTGCCCATTGTGTGAGTTGATTGAATGTTGGTTATCACTCGGTGGACAAATTGCACAATGTTACATTGGTAAACATCACATCACTGTATCATAGCCGAATGTTATGTTCCACCGAAACCAGACCAAGTGTGTTTTGAAAATATTAATTTATGAAGGCGATAATGCAGTCTCGTCAATACGGATGCTATAGTTTTATTTTTCTGGTATCGCTAATTTTTACTATCAGTATTATTTTTGAAAAATATAAATCAATAATATTATACTAATTATATTACAATATACATTATTACATTATATATATAATAGTATTCTATAAATACCTAATAATTAGTAAAACGATGTATTATAATAGCACAGGGTCTTCTATAGAGGTATAGAACACCTAATTTCTTTCTTTTAGGGATATACAAAACAGTATACATTTTTATACTAATGTATAAAATTTTGATTTCAAATTTACAAGTTTAATAATTAAAATATATGTACTTAGTTAACGATAAAATACTATGAAACAGAAGTAAGTATCTAATATTTGTATAAGAGGGATCCTGGCCATTTTTTGTGTTTCAATATCAATTTTTGATATTTTGCAAAATACCAATTTTTGGATTTAAAAATACCATGAGTAATAACACATCCGTCATACTCTGTAGTTCCGCCTATAAATATAATTAAATTTATTATTAATTTTTTCAGTTTGTGTTATTATTTTGTAAGATTGACACAGCAGTTATTTTTTTCATAACCATGAATAAAATATTTTTACAAAGTTGTAAAATTATAGGTGCGAATATAAGTTGTGATTCGTAATTACGATCACATTCTGCATACAACTATAATCAGCAAGTAATAATTAATCTGATATCAACAACAATCTGATCAACTACAGACAAGTGGTTTCTAGATGGAAGAGCCTGACACGGTTAATACTTGGCAGACTCATTGATCGGGCACTATGCGGTAATGTACGTAACAACCTTCTTAGTACTTCTATTAAATAGATGTATAATTAAGTAACTAAACATAAGTAGACAATTTGAAATAGATAATGTATATTATGATTTGCAGATGATGATGGTAAAATAAAATAATTATTATGATAATTAGTTACCTTCATGAAAGATTTGTCATTTTCATTAGAGTAATTTTGGTGAATCAGTGATCTCTCCTTCTTTTGTTTATCTTGTTTCTTCTGCAATTCTTCTTGTGAAGTTGCTACATTATCAGACGATGTTGCGAATTTCTTTCCTTTTGTTTTCTTACGATCTTTCTTTGCGAAAAAATCATCAAGATCGGCCATGATTATACTTCTACAATAATAGGTATATAAATAAATAAAATATACTGCCTGTAATAATTAAGTTGATGTCCACAGTGAAAGAAGTCGTCTTTATCACCCAGACAAGTTTTTAATCAACTAAAAATAAATTACTTACCGAATATTGTTGGACGTCGCCGACAAACCGATACGAATTGATTGGAAAAATAATAATCAAGATTGCAGTCTCGTGTCAGTAAAATATTACTAATATGAAATACCGAAGTAGTGAAAGATCTATGTTGTACGTAACACCGTACGTAACAAACAATGAACAATCGCTACAACGGTCGACTACAAATTACAATCTCGCCACTTGGGTTAACGTGGAAACACGATAAATCACATGTAACTCGCGATCAGTGACCGAAGTACCGGACCGGAGTGTACGATTGGTTATCATCGGCATATCCCGTTATCGTGACGATTCGTTGGGCTTGGGTTGGCGTCCGACCGGTGTGAAGGTAGAACAGTATTTTTCATTTTCAAAATAATAATGATTTTATTAATCGCCGCTAGTGGTATACTGGTACAGTTATTTTTTAAATATTCGATCGGTCAACACTGGTTACTGGTTAGCATTTTGTTATAGTCGCTTTGCCATAAGCGTATAAGCAAATTAACAAAATAATAAAATGTTTTATTAAAATATTGTACGTGTGTACTGTGACCGCGGTTGGTCGGTCGTGTACAACTTAGATAACATTAAACACACAAGTGGCAGTGTGTGCATTTAGCCGTATCGTTTTTAATCTATTAGTTTTTTTTTTACTCACCAATAATTAAATTTTTTATTGCAATTGTATTATTTGTGTAATTAATTATTATTATTAAATTTGTGCATATATATATATTAATATAAAAATTGAACTACTTACATTATTGTATTATCACTTTTCGTGCGTGTATATTTTTCCTTTTTTTATTTAATGGGTTGGGGATCAAATAATAGCCTTTAGGTTAGTTCAAGCGTGAACCTGTTAAATTATCTACGAATGTTTTAGTCTGCATTTGTTTGCACTCATGTTATCATGGTTGATTTGGTGACGGCGATATTGTTTTACACGGTGAGTACTCGTATTTTTGACCGTCGACTCCCAATATATCCGACCACTTGTGCAGTACACCGTGACGATGGGATATAATTTGTATATTTTTCGTTATAATTATTTGTTAATCGCAATGATGTAAAAAAAGTAATTTTTTTTTTAAGACTTAATAGGGCATATATGGCATATGCGCTATGCAACTTTTGCATTCTTATCCCTGTTTTTATTTGTCTTCTTCAATCATTTGTTTTTTATTTTTTTTTTTACCGTGATTACGATTCAATTTATGTCGAAAACATTTTGCTGTCATTATCAATTTTTTAATATTTTCATACATCACATATCGAAGTACTTATCAACCAATTTTTAGTTCTGTTATCCAACGTGATTTTGCATAAAAATCGTTGGATATTTTGGATGTAAACCGTCCTTCGTAGTAAGTGACCTTGTCTAGTCCAATTTGGTCTAAAAGTTTAATTAAAACGAATTTATTACGTATTTAGAAATATTAAGCCAAACTACTTAAATTGATTACAAAAATGTCAATTTTTCATACTATTAATTGTTATACAAATTAGTACCTATAAAACAATAAAAATGAAATATATATTTCAAAATATCCAAAATTATTGTAGTTGCTAATAGATATATTTAATTTAAATTTTTAATTTCATTTTTATTATTAATGACAAGTATGCGTTGTGTATACCATTAACTACTTAATTATGGTTATAGTTTTTTGAATTTTGTATAGGATTCATATTTTTTATATATTATAGAAGTACTTGAAAAGATATTGATGAATTATGCAAATAATAGATTAGGAACATCTTACTTTTAATGATTCATAAGTTTTTATGGAGGTTATAGGTACCATATTCTTATTAATTATAAGGATTATGAGTTTAGGTATTAAAACATAAGTATACATTTTATTATTTCAATTTTAAAAACTATTAAAGTTTTAGGATTTTGTAACATTGTTTTAATAGTTGGTTAACAGAAACTGAGTTTTTAAATATTTTCATAATGAATTGTGGTTAATGAATTATAATATATAGGTACATATTATGTAAGCTATATTCTCAAGTATAATTTAATATTTAGAAGTATTAAGTTAATTATTCTACATATACTGTAATATAGGTATGGGGAACTCAAAGTTATTAGAATGCTATTTTCAAAATTGATAAAATTATTACTTAATTTAATATACATTTTGTGATCTGAGATGAAAAATATCTTATATTATTATATATTATTAATTAGATTAAATACCTGTATTAAAAAACTACTATTACAATAAAAAAATGATTAATATATGTATTCCTATTATTAGATAAATGTTTGGATGTTATGACACTACAAAGCAAATTGAAATCATATCACTATGGTTTTAGTAACTAGAGTAAGTTAAAATACATTTTTTATGTTTATAATAAATTATTTAAATTTATCTTAAAAATACTTTAGGGCGATTATATTTGGATAGAACCAATCTCTGGAAGAGAATTTGATGTTGCAATTGGGGCTAGAGTAATTTCGGCTGAAGGAAAACGCATTCAAGTAAAAGATGATGATGGAAGGGTATGAATGATTTTTTACTAAATATTCAATATTTGACAGTAAATCATTTTAAACAGAAAATTAAAAAAGAAAATTTTAAAAAGAATAATTTGATTAAATTTGATAGTATTATGTTTTTAACATAAGAAATTATTTACATAACTAAATTATATTATTACTTTATGAGGTTAGACCAATAAGTAATGAGACTGTTTTTTTTGCCACGCTTGTGGTAATTTTTATACGATCATTATGTCTCCAGTTATGTTGTGTTTTCGACAACGTGTTTGTATGGTGTGTTACAAATATGGAACAACGTAATATTAAACAGCAGTACGTGATTAAATTTTGCGTTAAACTCGGCGATTCTGTTATGGAAATATATGATAAATTCGTGAAAGTGTTCGATGATGAAGCCTTGAGTTGTGCTCAAGTGTTTCGTTGGCATAAAAGTTTTAAAAATGGTCCTGAAAGCGTTAGGGATGAACCGTGAAGTAGGAGACCAGTTGAAGCTTGAACTGACAAAAATGTTCAGCGCATGCGTCAAGATAGGCGACTAACTGTTCGAATGTTAGCTGATGAACTTAATTTAAAACGAGAAACCGTCAGAATTATTTTAACTAATAATTTGTCCATGAAAAAGCTCTGTGCAAATATGGTACCAAAGAATCGGCGGAGCAAACACAAACGAATGTCCATTTCACAGAATTTTGACCACAAAAAATATCGTAGTGTCGCCACAAGCGTCCTATTCGCCGGATATGTCACCTTGCGACTACTTTTTGTTCCCTTAAAGAAAATTGGCCGTGAAAGGAATGCATTTTGAGTCTATAACTGACATCCAGAACGCCATGACAAGAGTACTCCAAGATATTCCAGTTGAAGACTTGTTGGAACCAGTGTATAGTGGTAGGAGAGGAGTACTTTGAAGGGGAACACATCTTATGTGTTTTAATATTTAAATACACGTATTTTATTGAATTAGTCTCATTACTTATTGGTCATACCTCGTATGGTGTAATATAAAAATAACATCTTTATAAATTTATATATTTTATACTTATAAATTGAGACTTTTTTGTTTAATCAACCAAAATGATACAAATGTATAATAATATACCTATAGTGTTATTTTATTTAAGTATATATATTTCTATAAATCAGTAATATACCAAATTGGTACACTGCTAATGAGAAAATATACTGCCTACAAATATGAGTTGGATAATTTGTTATTACAATATAGTTACAAATAATTTTTTATTATGTTAAAAATATTTATTTAATTATAGGAAATATGGCTTACGCCAGAAAGACGAATTAAAGCAATGCATCCTACTTCAATTCATGGGGTTGAAGATATGATTTCATTAGGTGATTTACATGAAGCAGGAATATTAAGAAATTTACTAATACGATATAATGAAAATTTAATATATGTAAGATTTCTCCTCTATATTTATGTATATAATATACTTCTTCAATATTATATTTTTATATTTAATGTTATACCTTTAAGACTTATACTGGATCAATTTTGGTTGCTGTGAATCCTTATCAAATATTACCAATATACACAGCTGAACAAGTAAAACTGTATAAAGATAGAAAAATAGGAGAATTACCTCCACATATATTTGCCATTGGTGATAATTGTTATACTCATATGAAACGATTTGGTCAAAATCAATGCATAGTTATTAGGTATGTATAAAAATTAAAACTTAATAATAATATTTTCATCTGCTTGAGTAACATGTATACATTTATAATTTAGGCTTGTCTTGTTAAATAAACAACATAACATAATATAATTTTAAACTTTGTTTATAGTGGAGAGAGTGGAGCTGGAAAAACAGAAAGTACAAAATTAATTTTACAATACTTAGCTGCTATTAGTGGTAAGCATTCATGGATTGAACAACAAATATTAGAAGCAAATCCTATATTAGAAGGTAAACTATTTTAATAATTTTAGATATTATTTAATATTAAAACTTATGTTAAAATAAAAAATTTTAGCTTTTGGAAATGCTAAGACTATAAGAAATGACAATTCTTCAAGGTTTGGTAAATATATTGATATTCATTTTAACCAGAATGGAGTCATTGAAGGAGCTAAAATTGAACAATATCTTCTTGAAAAATCTCGTATTGTGGCTCAATCCTTCGATGAACGAAATTATCATATATTTTATTGTATATTAGCTGGGCTTTCTTCTGAAGATAAAGAAAAATTAGAACTGGTTGATGCCTCCCAGTATATTTATCTTACAGGCGTAAATTAATTGATATTTATATTAATTAACCATTGTGATTTTTAATAAATTAATTTTTTTCAGGGTAAAAGCATTTCATGTGAAGGACGTAATGATTCTGCAGAATTTTCTGATATCAGATCTGCAATGAAAGTTTTATTATTTTCTGACCAAGAAATTTGGGAAATATTAAAATTGTTGGCAGCTTTACTTCATATTGGAAATATAAAATATAAAGCTTCAATAATTGGTAACTATTATTATTAATACATTTTAAATGTTTTTATTTTATATAAACATTATTAATGATTATTTGTAGATAATTTAGATGCTACAGAAATTCCAGAACGTACAAATGTTACAAGAGTAGCTAATTTAATTGGTGTTCCTGTTCAATCATTAATTGATGCTTTAACTAAAAAAACTATATTTGCTCATGGCGAAACTGTGGTATGTCTTATATTGTCGTTAATTATTGATTAATTTTATATATAGGGTGTTCCAGCAGAAGCAGCGCGTATTTTAAATATGCAATAATTCTGCTAAAATCCCTTGAAATTTCTAAAAAAAAATTAACATCTGCGATTTAATGATGTCAATTGAATGTCCATCTCTGTTAACCCTACATGTAATAATGCGGTGGTTGAAATTATTGATCACTTTTGCATACATATCTTTGCTGATTTTGCTGAATATTCACCTTTCTGCCATTTCTTGCCATTATTTGCTGGTTTTAATTCTTAAGTCATTTGTAATGGTACAGATTAAGTTCGTTTTTCAAAATGCGATGAAGAGAGTTGGTAAGACACCTAGTTTTTGTGTATGACGAATAGACTTGTGCTTACTTGAAAATTATCTTGCACTATGGCTACATTTGCTGGCGTTCAAGTAGTCCTCTGATAGGTTGCTTTCTTGTCAAACATCTGAGTTAGAATTTGCCAAACATATAAGTTATGATCATTCGCCAAGGTGCAAAGGTCCAAAGATCGTTTGAAGCTTTTACAAATTTTCTGATATACTCTCTCCATACTTGAAATGAGTTTTCATTATGATTCCGCATTGCTCAACCGTGAACCTCTCCATGATAACGAATATGAAAAACAGCTTAATAAAATAATTAATGGGGGGATGTTATCAAGTAAAAAAAACCCATAAACAAGAATATTTTGGCATTTTTAAAATGCGTGTTTCTGCTGTACAGATTCATTCTTCAAATTCCATTTTCGGATTTGATTCTCCATTTGCCCAACAGTTAGAAAAATGTGGTAAACTCTATGACATATTAAGACAGTCAAATAGTTTAAATTATTTTATATTCTTATTACTTTGGTGTTTTTATTTTGTAAATTAACACCTTCCTTAGATTTTTCATCATTTTTCTTTTAGATTTAAATTTAAATACACAAATCTATCTGTATTTATTTCTTCTCGTCATGGCAAAATGGAAGTATGTGATGTTTATCATATTTATTTCATTGACCTTCCTCCGATCAGTGAATTATAATTTTTAATCACCTTCTAGACTGTAAATTGTACCCAATTATTACAATAATTCTGTGTTCTTCTCTGTTTATAATTAAAATGTATTTTATTTTTTTTTTTAAATTCCTGCTTTTTAATTTTATATGATTTTCTCAATTAAAACAATTTTCAAAAAAATATTTACAATGAAAGATTTAGGCTATAATAATAATAATAATAATAATAAATTTAATTTTTATAAATATTTCAAGATTTCTACTCTTTCAAAAGAACAATCTGTGGATGTTAGAGATGCATTTGTAAAAGGTATTTATGGACGTTTATTTGTTCATATTGTAAGTAAAATCAATAATGCAATATATAAACCGAAAAGTGTTAAAAGAAGTGCTATTGGAGTATTGGATATTTTTGGATTCGAAAATTTTCAAACCAATAGGTAATATAATATTACAATTGACTTTTTATTGTTTACTAATATATATCTCATTTTATTGTAGTTTTGAACAATTTTGTATAAATTTTGCAAATGAAAATCTTCAACAATTTTTTGTGCAACATATTTTTAAATTAGAACAACAAGAATATAATTATGAACATATAAGTTGGCAACATATTGAGTTTGTTGATAACCAAGATGCGTTAGATCTTATTGCTACAAAGCAATTAAATATAACGGCCCTCATTGATGAAGAGTCAAAATTTCCCAAAGTAATTTAACATACAAAATATACATTTTCTAATAAAATTATAACTTTAACACTAACTTATGATTAAAATTCTATTAACATACATTTACAACTTTAAACTAGTTTATTTTATTTGGAATTTATGATGTTTGAAGGGAACGGATCTAACGATGTTAGCTAAAATGAATAAAACTCATGGAAATCATAAAAATTATTTAAAACCAAAATCAGATATGAATACTTCCTTTGGATTAAATCATTTTGCTGGTGTTGTATTCTATGATACCAGAGGTAATATTGTTAAATATATTTGAATGCATTTTTATAATTAATAAATTTGTAATAAAACAGGTTTCCTTGAAAAGAATCGTGATACATTTAACGCTGATTTATTACAATTAATACATGTTTCGACAAATAAATTTTTAAAAGTTTTATTTGCTGAAGATATTGGTATGGGTTCAGAGACTAGAAAAAGAACGCCAACTTTATCAACACAGTTTAAAAAATCTCTAGATTTACTTATGAAAACCTTATGTACTTGTCAGCCATTTTTCATTCGGTGTATTAAACCAAATGAATTTAAAAAATCTATGGTAATTAATATAATCAGAATACAATTTTGAAAATAATAAATTAAAATATATTTTGTTTAACTTAGATGTTTGATAGAGGTCTATGTTGCCGACAGCTTCGATATTCAGGTATGATGGAAACTATACGAATTCGACGAGCTGGATATCCAATCAGACATGGGTTTAATGATTTTATAGAACGTTATAGATTTTTAATACCAGGAGTACCACCAGCACATAAGGTTTTAAATAATATTTGTAAAAAATGTATTCTTATGGAATAACATAATTTCTTTGAATTTCTAGACTGATTGTAAAAAGATGACAGCTCACATTTGTCAAGCTATTTTAGGCCGGTCAGATTATCAATTAGGAAATTCTAAAATATTTTTAAAAGATGCCCATGATTTATTTTTAGAACAAGAACGGGATCGGGTTTTAACGAAAAAAATTATTATAATTCAGAAATCAATAAAAGGATGGGTTTTTAGAAGAAAGTTAGATATGTTCATTATTTTTAAAATATACTTATTTACTATTTAACCATGTTGATATTTCAGATATTTGCTAATGAGATCAGCTGCAATTATAATTCAAAAACAATTTAGAGGCTATTCACAAAAAAAAAAATATCGCCAGATGCTTGTTGGTTATCTGAGATTGCAAGCAGTTATACGATCACGTGTTTTATCACACAGATTTAAACATTTACGTGGACATATTGTAGGATTACAAGCACAATCTAGAGGTTATTTGGTCAGAAAAATGTGCAGACAAAAAATTTTAGCTATAATAAAAATTCAAGCCCATGTTAGACGAATAATAGCTCAAAGACGTTTTAATAAAATTAAGGTAATTAAAAAAGTTAATTGTTAATTGTATAATCTATGTAATTTCTATGCATATCCTGTTTAAGAAATTAACTTATGATCTCTATAATAAGTTTTTTTTTAACAAAGGTATATTATAGAGATCAACACAATTTGTTTAACTGTTGTAAAGTTCTATTAAATATAATTATTTAAATATATTTTTATTGTAAATAAATTTTTTTTTTTTTATAGTTTGAATTTAGAATACAGCTTGAGGCATTAAAATTAAAAAAAATAGAAGAACAAGAATTAAAAAAAGCTGGTAATAAAAAAGCTACTGAAATTGCTGAACAGAATTATAGAGTTAGTATATAAACTTTTATATTTTTTATAGAATAAGTAAAATATTTTTTTAATTATAGGAGCGTATGGAAGATTTGCTAAGAAAAGAACATGCACTTGAAATAGCAGAAAAAAAACAGATGGAAATTAAAAAAAATCTTATCAGTAATGCAGCAAAAAAACAAGATGAATTATTTATTGATGACAGCACACTTGTAGAGGCAATGTTTGATTTTCTCCCAGATTCTAGTAATGAAACACCAATTCCAATGAGAGGAACTTCCGTTTTTATGGTAAGGTCGTTTTTTGAACTAACTTATTAGTAAGAAGACTATGATCAAATAACTTTACTTATATTAATAGTTAATAACTGACAGTTTTTAAGGTACACAACAGAACTTATTTTAAAAAATATTAATGATCTCTATATATCCATTATTTAATAAATTAAAATAATTTTAGGATCTTCCAACCTCAACTAATGATCAGCAAGATATTAATTTAAATGAACTTCAACCAATCGTAGACAATGAAGATTTAAGTGAATTTAAATTTCAAAAATTTGCGGCAACATATTTTCAAGGAAATATTACTCACCAATGTTCAAGAAAACCTCTTAAACATCCTTTACTCTCACTACAGACACAAGGAGATCAATTGGTTTGTATAATATTTTAATTGCGTGCGAACTTTGTTTCAAGTATTATGTTTTATTTTTAATGATTTTTAGGCTGCACAAGCACTTTGGATTACAATTTTACGATTTTGTGGAGATCTCTCAGAACCTCGTTATCATACAATGGAAAGAGATAATACATCAGTTATGTCAAAAGTTACAGCAACATTAGGGCGAAATTTTATTCGCAGTAAAGAATTTTATGAAGCTCAAATGATTGGAATGGAACCAGTATGCATATTTATTCATAATTTTAAGTCAATAAATATAATTTATATATATATATACCTATTATATATCCTAATGTATTATTTATATGAAAATAGGAAAGTTTTTTAAAAACAAAACCTCGATCTATTCGACATAAATTGGTTTCACTTACTTTAAAAAGAAAAAACAAACTGGGAGATGATGTACGTAAAAGATTGCAAGATGAAGAACTAGCTGCCGATAGTTACCAATCTTGGTTGGACGCACGGCCTACCTCTAATCTAGAAAAATTACATTTTATTATTGGCCATGGTATTTTACGAGCAGAACTTAGGTAAATAACTATTATGGTACTTTACTATTTTTTTTTTATTATTATGGAAGGGAAGAATGGTATTTTCCTTTAAATTTCCTTTATTTTTGTTTAATTATATTAAATAAATCTGGTTAGGTTATCTATTAGTGATTTAATGGAATATTATTTATATTCAATATCTTAGTTGTAAATTACACAATTTATAAATTTTTTATTGATTTTGTATTTTATATATTATGTAATATTTAGGATTTTAATATTAAGATTAGACTATTGAGTATTGACTATTTAATATAATATGATGTATATTCATACAAAAGTTTAATTTTTTTAGAGATGAAATTTATTGCCAAATTTGCAAACAGTTATCTGGAAATCCTTCAAAATCTTCTCATGCTAGAGGTTGGATATTATTATCACTTTGTGTGGGTTGTTTTGCGCCTTCTGAAAGATTTGTTAATTATCTGAGAGCATTTATAAGAGCTGGTCCTCCAGGATATGCACCTTATTGTGAAGATCGTCTGAAGCGCACATTTAATAATGGTACACGAAATCAACCACCTAGTTGGCTGGAATTGCAGGTTAAAAAATAATTAAATATTTTAATTGTAAACGTTTTATTATACTCCTCTATTATATTATATTTATTATCTTTCAATATATTTCATTTGCTTATTATTTACTTACCCAAACATTGAAATTACCGGATTTTATTTATTTAGGCTACAAAATCTAAAAAAGCTATAATGCTTCCTATAACATTTATGGATGGTAATACAAAGACATTATTAGCTGATTCTGCCACTACAGCTCGAGAACTCTGCAATCAGTTATCTGACAAAATTGGACTTAAAGATCAATTTGGATTTTCCCTATATATAGCATTATTTGATAAAGTGTGCAATATTTAAATAATGTTCATAGTTGTATTTAAAAATAATAATTAAACTTTTTTATAGGTTTCCTCGTTAGGTAGTGGTGGTGACCATGTAATGGATGCTATATCACAGTGTGAACAATATGCAAAAGAACTAAACGCCCAAGAAAGAAATGCCCCATGGAGATTATTTTTTAGAAAGGAAATTTTTGCACCTTGGCATGATCCAACTATAGATCAAATAGCAACTAATCTGATATATCAACAAGTTGTTCGTGGTGTAAAATTTGGAGAATATCGATGCGACAAGGTTTGTATATTATTATTAATATTAAGTTACAAATAATAAATATATATATATAAATGAATTAAAGGAAGACGACTTGGCAATGATTTCTGCACAACAATATTATATCGAACATACTACAGATCTTAATCATGAAAGATTATTAAATCTTTTACCTAATTATATTCCTGATTACTGTTTAACAAATGCAGAAAAATCAATTGAAAGATGGAATACATTAATTATTCATGCATATAAAAAAGTAAGAAATATATTTTATTTTTTATTAACATTAAAAACTAACTAAATAACTTATTACTTTTACTTTTACTATTAAAATTGGTTGTCTAATGAAACTTCAGATAAGGTTGTGGTTTTTCAGTTAGTTTAGTTATCACTGCGGGATTATGGGATGAATACATTTATCAAAAAACTTTAAAAAACTTTTATAATTTTTAAAAGTTTAAGCACGATAGTTGTTTCTTCCAGCAAAATATTTGAGGTAGGTGGCTGGCTAATGTGTTTAAACAAATTCTTCATGTTATCTATTTTGCTACATGATTGAAGTATTAACTGCATGTGAAAAATAAATTTAAATAAATTGTTTTCTACAAATAATTTAATATTTATCATAATTTAAATTTTCTAAAATTTATTTAATTTTAAAACAATTTACAATCTATTTCATAGCTTTGTGTTGACTTATATATTATTTAATAATATATAATATTGATATAGTAAATAGATTAAAAAGAATTAATTATGATTAAATTTTATGTAATGTACTTAAATTACATATTATACTTAGTTATTACAAAGTTATTTTTTTTAACAAAATAATATATTATACTACTATTTATGCATGAATGTTAAAAACTTTATTTATATTATAAATAATATAAAATTAAATATTGATACTACACATTATGTTTATTATCTGTTTATCTGTTTATTTCAATAATTTGTTTTATTCAATACTTCTAATGATTATTGTTAAATCATTTTAGAGTTATTACCTAAATGAAAATGTACCTCAGATGAAAGTTAAGGAGGATGTTGTAAGCTATGCCAAATTTAAATGGCCATTGTTATTTTCCAGATTTTATGAAGCTTATAGAAACTCAGGTATTATACAATTTTTTGGAGTTAACATGATTTAAAATGTAATATATTTAAAAGAATTGAATTACTATTGTAAATGTTTCTAGTTTCAAAATTTAGAAAATGGTATGAAATATAATATTTTGTTATAAATATATTTTAAATAGGTCCAAATTTACCAAAAAATGATGTCATAATTGCTGTCAATTGGACTGGTGTTTATGTAGTTGACGATCAAGAACAAGTATTATTAGAACTATCATTTCCTGAAATTACTACCGTTTCCAGTCAAAAGTATATTTATTATGATGTTAATTTTTGAATATAGAAATGTTTAATGTTAATTAATTTGTATTTCAGAACTTCTAAAGTATTTACTCAAACATTTACACTTTCAACTGTACGTGGTGAAGAGTTTACATTTCAAAGTCCAAACGCCGAAGATATTAGAGATTTAGTTGTTTATTTTTTGGAAGGGTTGAAAAAAAGATCAATATATGTTATAGCAGTTCAGGATTATAAAGCTCCTGGTAAGACATATAAAAATTATGTGTTTGAATTTATTTGACTTAAGTTTTGTTTTGATTTTCAGGAGAAGGAACATCATTTTTAAATTTCCAAAAAGGCGATTTAATTATTTTGGAAGATGAAAGTACAGGAGAGACAGTATTGACATCTGGTTGGTGTTATGGAATTTGTGATAGAACTGGAGAAAGAGGAGATTTTCCTGCAGAGAATGTTTATGTTTTACCAACTTTGTCTAAACCAATGGCTGACATATTAGTAAATTTTTCAATTTATGTTTTTTTTTATAATATGACTATTTGTTATTTATTATTACAAAAATTTTTCTCCAATGTATTAATGAAAAATACATATTTTTTTGTTTTATATAAAAATTAACAATAAACATGTATTGATTGTATATTCTCATTTTTCAATTAATAAGTTAAATTTTAATTTTCTAGGCTTTATTTAGCTTAGAAGCTGTTGATCGTAGTCGTAAGTTGTATGCACAATCATTAAATGGTACAGAATCAAGGGATAAACCTCATAATTTAATGGAATATGCTATAGATCATTTTCGGTTAGTACTGTTATAAATTACCAATTCTTCTTCTTGAGAAAATAATTATACTTTGTTGTATACTTTATTATTACAATTTAATCATTAGTCAGTTTATTCTGTATATTATATATTGTAAAATTGGTAATTTTTGTTTTATATCTATAATTAGTGCTCCAGCAAAACGCACAGTATCTAAAGCATTAAATTTGAGTTCAGTAAGACGTAATAATGTTGATGATCTATGGAGGCACACTAGAGAACCAATGAAACAACCATTGTTAAGAAAACTTGCCGGCAAAGAAGAGCTTTCTGAAGATGCATGCTTTGCATTTGCAGCTATGTTAAAGTATACAGGAGATTTACCTTCAAAAAGAAGATTACCTAATGAATATACAGATCAAATATTTGAAGGACCTTTGAAACATGTAAAATTATAATTTTGTACTAATTTCTTTCGATTTTTAGTTTTAATACATTTATAATTTACTTTTTATTTTAGGAAATATTAAGAGATGAAATATACTGTCAACTAATGAGACAATTGACTGAAAATAGAAACAGATTAAGTGAAGAGAAATGCTGGGAATTGATTTGGTTGGCAACGGGTTTATTTGCTTGCAGTCAAAATTTATTGAAAGTAAAAAGATTAAAAATTAATATTTTATTCCTTCTTTAATAAATATATTTAAATAGGAATTGAACTTATTTTTGCGCACAAGACGACATCCTATATCTCAAGATTCCTTACAGCGACTACACAAAACTATAAGAAATGGTCAAAGGAAATATCCACCACACCAGGTTGAAGTTGAAGCCATACAGCATAAAACCACACAAATATTTCATAAAGTATTTTTCCCTGATGATACGGATGAAGCATTTGAAGTGGACTCTTCAACAAGGGCTAAAGATTTTTGTACCAATATTTCACAAAAATTGTCATTACGATCAAGCGAGGGTTTTAGTTTATTTGTTAAAATTGCTGATAAAGTAATTTCTGTTCCTGAAGGCGATTTTTTCTTTGATTTTGTTAGACATCTTACTGATTGGATTAAAAAAGCCAGACCCACTCGAGATGGTTGGTATATTCTCAGTTCTCACAATATAATATTATATTACATTATAAAAAAGTTTAGGGCCTAATGTTATTTGACTTTTAATTTGTAGGTATAATACCACAGTTTACATATCAAGTATTTTTTATGAAAAAATTATGGACAAACACAGTACCAGGAAAAGATAGAAATGCAGATTTAATATTTCATTTTCATCAAGAACTCCCAAAACTTTTACGAGGTAAAAATATAATAAATTCAAATAATTGTTGTTATAATATTATATTTTATTGTTTTCTATCTTTATTCTAGATTTAATTAATATATTTTGAATGTATACTATAGATGACTATATATTATTAAATTTGAATATATTACAGGGTATCATAAGTGTTCGAAAGAAGAAGTATCAAGGTTAGCTTCATTGATTTATAGGGTTCGTTTTGGCGATAGTAAACAAGAACTCCAAGCCATACCGTAAGTATATTTATAAAATAATACATTATTTATAAATACAAATCCTTTTTTAAACTTACTCTGAAAAAAATAATAAAAGATCAGCAAAATATATTTTTCAAAATTTGTTTAGTTTGTATGAGAATGTTATGTCTATACTACAAATTTTATATTTTGTTTAGTCAAATGCTACGCGAATTAATTCCAGGCGACCTAATAAAAGTTCAAAATCCAACAGAATGGAAACGAATGATTGTGGCATCTTATAACCAGGATACAGGTTAACAATTCATTTTTCATCCAACTATTAGCTATTTTAACTTAATTTTAATTTTCATACTTTTAGGTATGAGTGCTGAAGATGCAAAAATTACATTTCTAAAAATTATCTATCGTTGGCCTACATTTGGTTCAGCATTTTTTGAAGTTAAACAAACAACCGAACCCAATTATCCAGAACTCTTATTGATAGCTATAAATAAGCATGGCATTAGTCTTATACATCCACAAACTAAGGTAAAAATATTACTTATTAGTCTTTATGTTGAATAATTATTATAGTTATACACATATTAATTTACATTTTAATTTTAGGAAATATTAGTAACTCATCCATTTACCAGGATATCAAATTGGTCATCCGGAAACACATATTTTCATATGACGATTGGCAATCTAGTAAGAGGGTCAAAGTTGTTATGTGAAACATCTTTGGGATATAAAATGGACGACTTGTTAACATCATACATAGCACTAATGTTGTCTAATATGAACAAACAGCGAACAAATTAAAGATCAAATAAAAACACAGTAAATAATAATTGTGTTTAAAAACCATTAAATTATATGCTTATATTTTTATATAAGTAATTATTAGTGTTTGGTGTGTTTATTATTGTTAAATGTCATATTTAATTTAATTTTGTATCAAATTAATAACAATCTACAGTTAAAATAATATCATTTGTATTATGTTATTTAATGATAGTTTCTAAGCTCAAGTTTGTTATGACACTTGTATTATTCTTAACTTTTACACATTTTTTTGTTAGATTTATACACTGTGGCAATGATCAAATCATAATTAGGTTAGATTTTATAACTTTGTGCAAATTTATTAATATTATTAGTGCAATTAATCATACCTATATAGTATTATTATTGGAAGGGATTTTTTTTTATGAGCTATATTGAATGTTTTGTTATTATATAGTAGTAGTTTTGTGGTCTAATTAATTTTATTATTTATTTCAATATATAAATATATATAATATATATTAATTTGCAAATTGTGTTTAAAATATATTTTTAACTAGAAAATGAATCATTCACAATAAAAAAATGATCATTATGACTTAAGCAATGTTGTGTGTAATAATGTTAATCAATATTTTTTTTCCAGAGAAACGAATTTTGAACATACTTCATTTTAAAAATTATTAAATTAAATCTGAATTTAAAAAATTGCAATAATTTATATTACACTTCAGATTCAAGATGTCTTTAATATGTTTTTTAAATTTATGAGTATAATGTTAAAAACAATTGAAATGTCAACATAACAAATTGATGTAAAATTAATGATATCGTAAAACAAAACATTAAATAAAATAATTTCTAATTGGTAAATTACTATACTTATCATAACATAAATATAGGTGAAAACAAAAAATATTTTATTAGAGAATTATTATGAGTGCACCATAATAGAATAAATTAGGTTTGTTTTTAGTTTTAGGTTATTTACAAGTATTATTATTTATTAATATAATTTCATCCTTTGGAACTATAATATATACATATATGTTTTATGTGATAAAATTTTTGATGATAAATATGTAATACTGAAATAATAATTCTTAAACATGTATTTACCAATTGCCCTACATATAAAATTAGAATTTTTTAAAAAACCCAATAATATTTTAATTATTACATATAAAATGTCCAACTTTTTAATTTCAATATCATAGCTGTGTCTAATTTTTTATGTTGTTTTTGAATTTGTCTCTAATTTATAAAGTCTGATTAAAATTAATTTCAATTCATATTTTATAAATCATTTTTTGTTAAATTCATTACGTTATATTTTGTTTAATAAATATTTTAATTATTATGAGTAGAGTCTGGATTTGTATGCAATTTCTTTTTTCTTTTTTTTTTTTGAGAATATGCATAACTATGCATGATTTGTTTAACCATGAATGCATAGGAAAGAGTTTATAGTGCATATAAATGCATGTTTTAAGGATAACGGCATATTTAAGCATATTTTATAGATTTTTTTTTGTAAAAAAGTAATTTTTTCTCTATATTTTTGATTTTTGTTTTAATAAATGTTAAAATATATTTTTATACAAAATATGCACGATTGATATTCTATATTGAAAATGTCAATAACCTTTTGATAATATTTACCTAAGAAATAATGTGCAATAGAATATACCTAATTTGTTTAATGAATATTGTTTGCTAACTATGTAATTTATTTTTGTTTAATTGAAATGATGTTTAGAAAAAGTACTGAATAAAACCAATATAAATATAGTTTTTTCTAATAAATGTCATATTATATAAATTAAAAAGAATATTTAGTTTTACATTTTTTATTTGATTTAAAAATATAAAATAATTATAAAAGAAATATATATTTGCATATATATTATGCATATATAAATGCATATATTTTGGATAAGAGCATATTTTTTTTCATATTTCAAGTTTTTTTTATGTATATTTGCATATTATTTTAAGCGTTTATAATGCATATAAATCCGGACTTTAATTATGAGTATGATTGTTACTGTAATTTGTTCAGCGGGATCATTATTGGATAATTTAATCCTTAATCGAATGCTCAGTTTTATTTTGTTTGAATTATATTATATTTTTATTTATATCAAACTAAAATTATAGTAATTACAATATATATAAATTATAATATTCGTGTATAAATAATAAAAAAAAAAACACATAAATAACATATAATAATTGGCACAAATAAAACACACTAAATTTATAATTTATAGAAATAGATATTAATAAGATAATTATTATATAAACGCTGGTTACGCACTTGCCGGATCTACGGTAATCGGCGAACTGGTTAGTGGTCGTATACCGATAGTTAATTATTACTGATATAATATAATCTTTTAATTATGCGACAATCGTTAATATTATTATATAATATGTTGAAACCGAACTGTTACTATGATTTAGATAGCCGTAATTTTATTTAAATTCTTTTATATTAGGTAACTATTGTTGAAAGCAAACTAAAATTTCTGTCTTACTACCACAGACATTATTATTAACTATTTTATTCCAATATTAAACAGATTCTTAAAATATATTATTTATTATTGTTATTGTTTATATGAGAATAATAGCGCATTAAAATTAATTACAGTTTACACATAACTGAGCACAAATAGAGATTAAGACTACCACAAAATTAAAATGTTGTTTACTTAATAATAACCAAGGTATTTTAAAAGAATTAATAAGTGATTATTTATTTTGTATGTTATTTGAAACTTTCTCTCTATAAATGTTTCAATACTACGTAAAAATGTTAAATCTTCTTACTAGTTCCAGTGTAGATGATAGATGGCACATAATGTTATATGTATGGATGTATGCGTGTGAAATCAGTTAATTGAACTTAATTTCAAAAAATAATTTGTTCAACATAGGTACTCTATTTAAATCGATAAGGAAAATTATCGAGAATATTCAATAAAAAAGAAAATTATTTTATTTCACTATATGTATCGATTATGTATTTATTTGTTTCATAAACAATTGAAACTATCGTTCAATTTCAACAATTTTTATATTGCCAAAGATATTTTCAAAATTAATTAATATGAACTTTTCACATAATTTTCAGAAATAATATTTTATCAATTAACACCGGTTCTACTTTCTAATTTAGTCATTTTTGAGACATAATATTCACGATTCTTTTTTCAATTGCTAACAGAATTGATATTGTTTTTATAGATATAGAGAAAGCTTTGATAGTTTTCTATTCAGTTTCTATTGATAGTTTTTTTCTATTCAAAAAGAGACGATAGAGACCCTGATTGGTTTTATGATAGGAAACTTATAAATGGGAATAAATTAAAAAGAATATTGCCTAGCTATTCGTCATCTAAAAGAAGTTTTAAAGAGCATATTTACAATTTGGATAAAAGTTTGAAAAATGCAAGCTCGTTTAAAATATTAAATTTTTTACCTATATAAAAATAAACTTCAAGATGCATACCCAGTTCGTGCTCAGACACCGTACAGTCCGCACGTATATTGTCTCGCACATCGCCTATCTGCTCCTATAGCATAGTCGTTAGTGCTTGCCGTCGCGCCTTGCGCTCACTGCGTTATCAAGTTGTCGGTAATGTTTAATTTATCGTACGACCCAAGTCCAACATCATTAATTCTCTATCGAAATCGCCATGAACAATAATCAACCAATCAATCCTAATAATATAACTAAAAACAAAACGAACAAACCCGTTCCATTGCTTACTATCTCAAAAACAACTACATCAACGAATTCAAAAGCTAATACTATAAACACTGGATGGACAACACAAACAAAAAAACGTCTACACTCCAACTCCTCAAACTCACTATTTGAACCCTCATCTCTGAATACATATATGGATATAAATGTAAACAAAAAAAATTTTTTAAAAAATCTTTGCTACACGCAACAGGTTTGAACTGCTTAACCAAGATGATCCATTTGATCCACCCATTACGGAAAATATATCTACAAACTCTCATCAAAATGATGCCGAAAACGATATAATAGAAAATCAAAACACAACTATTAAACCTCCTTCACCTATATTTGTTAAAGGTGTCGAAGATTTTCCCGCACTATGTACAATCTTGATAGAGCTTATAGGTGTTGACAATTTTATATGTAAATCTTCAACAAATTTATTGAAAATCCAAACTCTGGATCCTAATGCATACAGAGCATTACTACATTAACTAAAATCTGAAAAAACCGAGTATCATACTTACCAGCTCAAAGAGGATAAACCACTCCGGATAGTTATACGTAACCTCCACCTATCCACGCCTCTAAATCTAATAAAAGAAGAGTTGGAAGTTCGCCTCTAGGAGGTAAGGCAAGTTACTAATGTACTACATAAAGTCAATAAAAATCCCCTCCTGTTATTTTTCATCGATTTCGAACCAATACCAAAATCCTTCGAAATTTTTAAAATGTCTTCACTACTTCATTGTAAAATAAAAATCGAAGAATCATACAAACCTAAAACAATCAGCCAATGCTTCAATTGTCAACAATATGGACACACCAGAACTTATTGAGGATACCATCCCCGGTGCGTTCGCTGTGGAGCAGATCATCAGTCAACCGTTTGCCCGAACCCACGCGATGCTCCTCCAAAATTCGCTCATTGTTCTCAAAACCACCCAGCGAACTACAAGGGCTGCACAATTTATAAAGAACTCCAACGTCGTAAGATATCCAGCACTCGAATACAAAATATTTTTAATACCCAAAACGCTAATGTACAAAGTAGCCATCCACCTGTTCGCACTTTCCCTAATCATCCCTCTCCTCAAACTTTACGTTTGGTTCCAAACTATTACTCAAACTCTACCTTATTTGTAGTAATCGGAAAATTCTTTTCATACATCAGAAAAAAAAAATATAATAAAAAATCTATAAAAATTGCCAAATTTCCGCTTTTCGAAGTAAAACTTTTGGGAAATTCAAAAAATGAGCTTAATAAAATACCAACTAGATGAAATTTGGTACGGAAAAGGTTCTATTTTAGTCGTAATCGGACCATTATTTCTACCCAAAAAAAAGGTTTTCATAGATCAGAAAAAAAATTAATAAAAAGCCTATAAAAAAAATTTGCCTGTCACGATTTTCAAAATATTTTGTAAAAAGATTGCTCTATATTTTTCCAAATAATTAACTAATCCGTTCCAAAATTTTACCACGCTTGTAAATAATCCATGTTAGTACTCAAAAAAATGTTCAAGTCCCTACTATTAAAACTTAATAAGAAATCACGAAAAAAAAAATAATATAATAAAAAGCTTATAAAAAATTACCAATTTTCCGCTTTTTAAGGAAAAACTTTTGTGAACTCCTATGAGCTTGATCGGACCATTATTTCTATCCAATAAAATGTTTTTATACATACAAAAAAAAAAAAAAAAACATCTTTGTAAAAACAATACATTCCTCGTTTCGCTCGGAATCTAATATTATTATTGTTATTATTATTACAATAACACGAACCATCGCGACGGCGAATTGATTACTCGACTAGGTTACGATCGAATACAAACGCGTGTTAATATAATAATATATTCTAACGTAATAATTGTCGCTGCCGTTATGTTATATGTTCAGACGATGACGACGACCGTAACGGCGATCACAGTCGCATGTTTTCTGTGGACATCGTGTGCCGCCGATCAGGCAGTACCATCGGCGACAGATTCGACGGCGACGACGACGGCGACGGCGACGTCAACAGAACCGGTGCAGACGACGTCGACACAACCGCCGCCGACGCCGCCGCCTCCGCCATTATTATTGCCGCTGCAATCGTTACCGTGGCCGCCGCCGTTACCGCCACAAACGGCACAGCAGACGACCGCGTCGAAAGAGTTGGGTCGTAAGTTCGGTTTGCCAATCGTGGTGCTGAAGACGACCGACGTGGCCGCGGCCGTGACGGACAGTGCCGACGGCGCGGTCGCGGCGAGAACGACGACGGCCGGCGCGAACAAGAAAACGGCGGTCGCTGCGAAAGACGACTTTGCCGTGGACATGATCCTACCGTTCGGCAAATCCACCATCCGGTACAGTTACACGGAGTTTCACGGGCCGACAGTGACGCCGGAGTGGACGCGGGTCCCGCCGTCCAGCCAGGCGTACAGCTTGAGCGTGACGCCGTACGATTGTGGCGACGTCGGCTGCGGCCGGCGGAAGAAAAAGAGAAAACCCACTACCGAGCAGTCTGTCGCCGTCGAGGTGCCGACCAACACGATTTTGCCGTTGTCCAGGTTTCCGGTGGCGGCGGACGACGGGGCCGGTTCGTCCCAGAGTCGCCGACCGGTGTTCCAGGTGGCCGTCGACCAGTTGGAACTGCTGTACACGGTGCAGCGGCAAACCGTCGAAACCACCGAAACGACGGCCGCGGTGCAAGTGACCAACAACAATTCGTACGCGATAATGTGACCAACGCGAGCGCTATCGTTCCTAAAATACTGATGTTGGCACGTCGGTGTCGGCGGTGTCGGCGCGTGTATACAGCGTGCACTATTCGTTTACAGGGATACGTTTTTTTTTTGTCTTCAACGGAATACGTTTTGACGATCCGCCGTAAAAAAACGTGATTTTACGTGACACGATTTGTACGTAAGTCGACACACGCGTAGTATGTACTCTGCGATTCAATATTATTATCGCACGATATTATATAGATCGAATCGTAAAAGAGAATAAAAAAATAAAAATAAACCGTCTGGTTTGAAAATATAAAAATTAATAATTATACCTAGGTTTTTGATTGTTATATTATTTATCGTACTGTTTGAATGTTTTTACTTTTAAAATACACTTAATATAATAGAAATTATAATATTGTAGTTCATAAGTTGTTAAGCGAATATCGTATTATATAAATACTAAAAATACGATAATAGTTAGTGTTTTATAACACGAAAATCAGTACGGTCGTTTCTACCTTTTAGATTCTGAGTGAAGCGGGGAATGTATTGGTTCTACAATGATTTTTGTTTTGTTTTGTGTCTGAGAACATTTTCGCGGGTAGAAATAATGCTCCGATTATTACAAATAGGGTATGTTTTCGGTAACAAATTTCATCTAGTTGGTACTTTATTTAGTTTGTTTTTCATGCGAATTTTCTAGATATTTTTCCTTGGGAGAAAAAAAAGTACCAAAAAATGACGATAAAACAGCAGAATTTACGGAAATTGTAATTTTGACGAAATTAATTTTAGACACTTCACGATAACTAATGCAATATTGAACGAAGGGACTTGAAATTTATTTTGAGTATTCACATAGGTAGTTTACATACGTGGTAAGCTTTTGGAACAGCTTATATTATATTGAGTTTTGCTCAGAATCGATAGTTTTCAATAGCATTGCATTCAAATCTCAATTATAATAAATCACTTATTTCTCCGAAGTCCGGACGGACCAAGGAGGCAGGTCTAAAATTGACCTTTTTAATATTATAATCAGTGATTATGAGAGGAACGTGTTTAAAGGAATTCGTTCCTTTAATTTCGTTCAATTTTTAGGAACGGAAACGTAGTTCCTTTCTCGTTTGAAAAAATATATTATGGAAATTTCTATAATTTTTTCAAGGAATACGAATGATTTTTTAAATGGAAGATGGAACAGAGTATAAACACTTGAATTATTTGTGAATTGTATTAAAAAAATAGGTAGGTTCAAGATATTTTTCTACTATTTTAAAGTCACATAGTAGTTATCACTGACTTATATATTTATGTATAATAAAGAATTAGAACATTACATTTTAGTCCATAATATTTAGGTATATTTCTTACTTCATTGATGTTCTCAGACGGTTTTAATTATAAAAAACCTCTTTCACAAATTGTAAAATAATAACCTAACTATTATAATCACATAAATTTAAATACATAATAATTGGAATTCCATGCTTTAAAAGTGATGGAAAACAAATTAATTTTTTTGGTATTAGCGAAATAAAATATTTTATGACGTAAATATAAAATTTAACAAATAATAGTGCTAAACTTCTATGTATATAATTTTAACATATTTATAATTTATCATAAAAATAATAAAGATGACAGTTCAAATTAAAAATACGGTCACATGACTACAGATATATCTACAATATGGACAATGGACAATGAAATGTTATTACCATTTTAATAAATTTGTCTATGGTTAATACTTCAATCACTAAAACAATAATATCACCACGGAATTTTCAATATACATGAATTTATTATTATCTTTTTCAATAATATTAACAACTAATCAAGTAATAAGTAGTAAGTATTTTTTTAAAATAAATCTAAATTAATACAATACAACTTTTTTTTCGTTAATAAAAATTTACCGTTCTCTTTGCCCCACCATAACACGGCCTTGGGCCCCTATCCTTTGAATCTACAATGCTGAACTGTCTATACATCATATGGAATTTATAAAATTCCGACTAATACAGTTAAATTTTTATCGTTTTTATAATTTATATTCAGTATAAATAGATATCCAAATAAAAGATACTCAATTTACATTGCGATTTATTTATTCATTTTGAATTTAGTTTAGTACGAACTTTGAATAAACATTTATTTTGGTATACTTACATATAATTTCAAAATGTTTAATTTTAAGATTATACAAAACGTTTTAATATATATTTAGCATACAATATTATATAGTCTTAAATAAAATACATTTTTTGTTTAAACTAAGTACAATGACCAGCAGCAGCATAAGAGTAAATGATGGTACTAAAATTTTAAATGTGATTGAATAGCGTTTAGGTTAGATTTTTTTAAAATTATAATTTGGAAAATAATAAATAATAAATATACTTATAAGTTTTTTTACAATACTATAAATATAACAGATGACCAATTAAACGAACACATTTTCGTTTTTTTGTTCATTCCACGTTTTTTACTAGTTTTTATTTTATTTCAAATAAATATTAGAACAATAATGTGGCGTGCCAATCATATCAACGTGGTTCGTATCAGAATGAATTTAGTTTAACTCAAAATTCAAATACTCAAATAATATAATGTTTATTAAATACAATTTTGACGTGTTAAATTATTTGATCTTCAGTAGTTATCAGTGATGTCACTAGTACGTCGTCAGTTAGTGGTCTATGATCTCTATGGTCTGTACAGTCAGAATTAACTACATTCGATACAGCTAATACCGTCGTAATTCAAACCGCCGAGTTGATAATTCATAAGGAAGTTACCGTACAGACCGAATTTTTAGTCGACAAAGTCGTTGCAGTACAGACTGATTCGTTGTCTTCTGAAATTTCTTCTGTACAGACCGATTCGTCAGATTATGACAACGCTGTACAGACCACCGAGTGATAATTCATAACGACATAGTCGTACAGACCGAATCTTTAGTTGGTAAAGTCGTTGCCATACAGACCGATTCCTTGGATGACGCCGTGGACGAAGTGATGAAGAAATACAAGCGAATCGATAATAAAAAACTTCCAAGTACGTTTATAAAAAACCAGTATTACAAAAAGACATACATTATACATTGTTAGTACAATATAATACCATTGCAAATCCTACATGAAATACGTAATATTTAGATATAGCCAGGAAGATAAGTCTATTGTACATTAAATGAATAATTAATTAAATCACAATAACATCACCATATTCATTATTTATATTACTTTGTATCACAATTATCAGAACATTTAAATATTTTCGTGTTTAAATTAAAGTTTGATTAAAATTTTTTTTGAAATCTGAAATTATCTTTCTGATCGTAATTTGCATTTAGTACTACTTTTAAATTTATAATGTTTATTTCTTTGTTTTACTTTTTTCCAATTATATCCGATTATTAAAATTAAAATTTTTTAACACTCAGTTTTAACGCTCTACCTATACCTATTGCATTTCCGATGTCATGTTAGTCAAAATGAAAGTTTTTACTCAAAAATTATTATTTTCACATTTCTAAATACAATTTTCTAAATGGTTTAATTTTATTAAATAAAAAAATAAAAAATCATAAATGATAAAAATTAAATTAAAAAGTCGAAAGATATAAACAAGTATTATAATATTGTGTTTCTATTGTTTACAGTGCTACAGTATACTGTTAATGTTATATAATAATGTACCGCCTAATCCCTAATACAATAGTAATATTAAATTGTTACAAAACAAAGCACACAAATTTAACAGCTCAATCTATTGAAGATTATCTATATAGTACTTATTGTTGTATTAATTTAATTATCTTAGTTTATCTTGATTATCTAGTTGTTTACTAGTCGTAAATGACACGATTTTATTTGAACAGGTGTTATACAGTTCTATACATAATTATTGTATTTGTGTTTTTTTATTATTAAGCGATAATACGTACATTTAAATGATAACAAAAAAAAAAAAAGGTTCCCTCGTAACGCCTGTATATATACGTTTACACAAGGAGGCGCACGTGCGATGCAGAAATTGTAAAAAGCAATTTTATTCGAATCTTAGCCGCCGGGTTGACTTTTCGTAGGGTAGGTACACACATATATTATTGTAAACACGACGGATTTTTGTGTTTTTATTTATACGAAAAATCGTACGGCGGGGTCGAATGCGGGACGCAACAGAAGGTTGGTATACTGCAGTAACGTGGAATCTCATCAAATTCTAATCAACGACTTTGGCTCGCGCGAGAAAGCCGCGTAAGGCCGTACTAAATCACACACGTCGTCGTCTTCGCGCGCGCCGCGCTGAAGCGGTACGACGGCGGGCGGGTTGTGCGGCTTCAGCGAGCGAACGCCAAAGGTTACCGATCTCTCCGCCGACCGTGTAAACGCACGCGTACAGGGCGATCAGAATGAAATCGCGTTACAAAAATAATGGCGATAAAATTGAAACCGACGTTACATAAAATTCTGTTTTTACGGATCACCCTGTATTCAGCCGTTATTTCTTTCTACATATACATACATATATATATATATACGCAAACCGGCGAACTAAACTAACTAGTATTATTATTATTGTTGTTGTTATACCTATATACCACGACCGAAACTTTATAAAACGCGTTAATCTCTACCCTCTCTCGCTCTCTCTGAGCGTCCCGACGAAAATTTCTTACATAAAATTTAATATATTATATTATATTATTATTATAATAATATAATATAAATATAACCGGCTAAACGCGCGGCCAATGTATACCTCGTCGTCGCTCTATAGCTCTATATATAGCCCGTCGTATTTGGCCAACGTTTTTGCGTCTCTCCCCGTCCCCCTCCTCCTCACGCGAAATCCGCCCCCGACGCGTTTTCCCCTCTCTCGCGCCGGACATCTGTTACCTATATATAAATAAAATGCTCCGGCTCTCTCATTATTTCCGAATTATATACCCGGTAACCGTTTTACGTTTTTCGTCTGCGCGTGTTCGCACCTGGCGGCTGGCGCGTCGCATACCTCGATAGTCATATTATATATATTACCTCTCTTACTACAACCACTCGCGTAATATCGTTTTTCCGCATATTATAACTATATGCATCGTCTCGTCCGTCGTACGAACGTTTTATAATTACCATTGGTTTCCTCGCCACCATATATATTATAGTAGGAGTAGTAGTAGTAGTAGTAGTTTTGTGATAATTTATAATATTATGATTGCATATGGTACACGACCGTTTCTCGTGTATGGTTGTGATACATCGCGTTTTATTACGATTTATGAAAATATATTCAAACCAGAACCGTAGTAGTGGTGGGGGGGAGGGGTGGCAAAAGGTGCCTGTGTCCCGAACAATTCAAGGGGCGCAAATTAAAATAAACACTTACAATACAAAAATAATAATATTAAATTGCTAAACTAAATTAAATTTTCTAAACAACGATCGTTTATTTACTTATTAATATTATAGTTTATAATTTTTTTAAAAAAATAATTCTAGTTTAAAGTTCAAAAGGGGCGCATTTTGAAATTTTGCCCCTGACGCAATATTTGGTTGTTACGGCTCTGGTTCTAACTATCTACTATTACGGATCATATATTTTAAGTTTTTTAAATTTATACACTATAAAATCCGACGTATAGTGGCGATATGATATTACACGGTAGTAATTGGGGCAAAAATGATTTAAGGTCTTAGGGTTTTAGCTAGGCAAAATTTCACTTTAAGAATTACAAACTTAAACTTATCATGTGTAGAACGTATTTCTAGTTTCAATTATAAACGCGGTTATTTATATTATATAATTTTAGCAATTTGAAATTTGATAATTTGATATGGATTTTTATACAATATCAATACGTTCTCACATTTTTGATCTTTAAATCATCAAGATAATTCCAAGATCGTGTAGTTACGACTTGTATAATTACAATTTTAAAATTCTTAAAACTGCATTTTTATTTTAGAAAATCGATCCCTTTTTTTTAATATAGGTAGCTTGAGAACCCACATTAATTTTTTCTTCATTTTAGACTAAAGGGCTCCTAAATATATAGGGTTTGGGTCTGGTGCCCCTAATTCCCATCGTCAAATCAAGCATTGGGTATGATATATTGTTATTTGTAATATGGAAATGCGATATTGTTATGGTATACATAGTTGCAGTATACTATTATAATATACATACACGATTGCTGATGTCCCAGGGTATTCGGACTAAAAGGTGATGAGCATATGCCGCCGTAAAAATGCAATAATAAAATACGTATTCTGCATAACAATGCATATACTAACCGTGTCAGCGATCTTTGAATAAGAGATATATGACGTAGATATTGTATTTTATACACATACACACCATATTACAATTTTATAGCGCAACATTACCTCTTCCACCTCATTATTATTAATATGTAATATATAATACACAATATACTTACTTACATAATTAACGGAGTGGAGTTTCCTTAAAAATATAGAAAAATTTAAACTAACATAACCTTAGGGTTAAATATTTTTCGATAATATTTATACTACGGACACGTAATCAGAGTGACCATTCTTGCGAACATAATATGACAATATTATTTTGTTTTCAATATTATAATTATGTACCTATCATATAATCATCATTATAATACAGTATATTATACGACTCGCTCGCATAACGCGAACGTGATGAAGACGATAATATAATATACGATTGAGCAAGTGTTGTATATATGTTTATTATAATAATAGTCGCGTATTATTTTAATGTTTACCAACTGATTAGGTTTAGTCGACGAGGACAGTTGACAACAAGACAGACAGGAAATGGATACGGAAATTTAACTGCAGCGTCGTTCTCTTTCTTCCGGTCGGCCCATAAACCGATTATAGTGTATATTATATTATAATATACAATGGACCTGACTCGCGTTTACATTATTTATAATAACGTTTGTTGTCGTGTACATGATGAGTGTTTTAATCGAGCTTGTTAACTTTTCGTATAGTACTCGACGTTAAACTTATACGCACACGCCCGTTATACATGCGTTTTGCATCATATTATTATTATATTATAAATAAGCCATAAGTACACACCAAAACTAACTTTGCTATCGCTTATAAAATACTATTACTATTACTAATAATAATAATAATAATAATAATAATAGTAATAGTAAAAGTAATAATAATAATAGAAACACGGAGATGTGATTTTGGCGTACATATTGCATATTATATCGTATCATCCGCGGCCGCGAATCCATTACCGGTCGCGGAGGACGATGGAACCAAACCGGAAACTCGGAACGTCAGCACGAAGAACAACACTGATATTACTTATCATCCTTTATACTTATCGCAATTTTCTTGTACTACTCTTACACATTCAGTGCTATAACGATCTGTGTCCTCTCATTCGTCGATCCTTGCTGATTTCGCACAATTTTCTTTAATGAGTAGGATATATTTTATAATTTATAATGTATAAACTATGTACGTCTCAATAAAGTTTGAAGTAATAGTTTTATAAAAAACTGAAAAATAAGTAGTCAGTGGTGTCGTCGATGGGGGGAAGGGGAATTCGACCCCCCGTTAAATATGTCGGGGATCAAATTATAATTTTGCCCCCATGAAAAAATATCATCATAGTAGTTATACAATAATTAAACATTTTAGAGTTTTAGTTTATATTTAAATTATATTTTTATTATTTTTAATATTTATATAATATAATATGTAATAAAATGAATTTTGAAAAGTTGTATAACAAAATTAAAATTAAAAAATATAAAACATCAAAATTGTTTTTAATTTTAAATTCAAAATTAAATTAAGTAAATAAGACTATTAAAGTATTAATGTATTAATGTATTTTAATCTACAAAATAGTAGATAAACCTATTTTACAAAAATCAATAAGTATTTGTATTTTATTTTAATGTACTATATATCATGATTTTTCTTAAATTTTTACCCCCCACAAGAAAAATAGTTCCTGTGCCTTTGTAAGTAGGTACATTATGATTTTAAATTATCGTGCATAAGTATGCAGTAGTTAAAAGACTAATAACTATTTAACTCATTAAATAAATATATATATATATATATTATAGAAAGAGAAGAAGTTTCTCACAACGAATGTAGGTATATGGTAAATTAATAACATTTTATTATTTTAATCGATATTATTATTATCATTTTTTTTATATACTTTGGTTTGTATAAGTACGAAATATCAAATAGTTATATATTTTCTGCAATAACTGTCAAAGTATTAAGTTTATTTATAGTTCGATAAACAAATATTGTTTGATTTTCGGTAAGCGAGTGTTATAAACGTGCTGTTTTCATAGGATTTCATTTATCGTATTATCCATTTATCACTAAATAATAATTACAATATTAGTTAACCTTAATAAATATTTTTAAATAAATAATAATATTGATAACAATAAAAATGAAATAATATAGATGATTTAAAATCATTTCAGAAGGTAAGTGATAAGTAATTTTATTAAATGACTAAGATTACGTGTGAACGTGACCAAGGCACTACTACGATCCATTAGCGAATTTTCACGGATTGGACGCTTTGTATATATATATACAATATAATATTATTACAATACGATGGGTGGAAAATTATAATGTAGGTTATATTTATACGGATCTGCGAATGTGAATTGATTTTCTTGTAAAGTTGTAAAACAATAAATACCTATGTAAGATAATGATATAAAAATAATATTAAAGTTTCCGATGGATATAATATAATGCATATTTATTTACAGTATACACATGTATAATAACTATAGAATAGGAATTAAAATCAATATATTTGCATACACATATATATATATATATTTTGTATAGAAATCACAAATAATATTCAGTGTTTTTTTAATTTAATTTAATTTTTATTCTCTCGACTATTTATTATGTTTTCATATAAATATATAATTATATTTAAACAATTTTGAAAATCGTTCATTTGTCCAATAAATCAAAAACTAAACACATTGTAATTATAAATTATTTATGTTCAATTTATTTTTTCAAGATTCCAACCGTAAAAAACGACAAGAGGTCGAACACAGTGCACAGCGATCATTGCCCGACTCATTTTGATATAGTACGTGTATATTATAAAATATGATATATTACAGATTTACAGTTAGTTAACACAAGGAACAAAAAAATATATCATAATATTATATTATATATTTTACAATAACGTTATGAATTATGATAATTAAAAAAATAATAATCAACCTTACCATATATTAAAATTAGTTTTATTACTGAAAACTAATACTAAGACATTGTTACTCAAATAATTAATTTTAATAATACATTTTTTTAAAAATATTTGTCAATAAAATAATTTAAGTTATAATTTTATTCATAATGCAATGAAATGTGACAGTAAAATATCTATTTTTATTTAATATCACTGGTAATAACTATAGGGCTAGGGACTTTATGCCCTAAAAAAACCTTAAAATATGCATTTATTTATGCCTTAAAAAAAGTAATATTTTATTTTAATAACTAGATAATATTAATTATTATATAGAATGAAAAAAAACTTGTAATTTTTATAGAGTTTTATTCTTCACCTTCTTTTCGTATTTTTAACAAAGCGAGTGATTGATGAGGAAAACACAAACACTAATTTTATAAATTAATTTCATATAAATAAAACCATTAGAATAATATCTCAGATTCAGAAAATCTATTTATAGTTATGTATTTTTTTTTTTTATAAATTATTCATATAACTTACACTTTTATATCAAGAATGATCAAATATGCAAAATATGCAAACTCCAAGAAGTCCCTAGCCCTAGTATGACTAATAGACTACAGTACTTCTTTAACAGTAATGATTTATTATGAAATTCTACATAATATTATTACTACAGCATATAATTTTATATTACAATATTATTTTGCATAAAAATTTCTTATCATATTGCTATAATAATAGCAGTAGTATCAATGTTAATGTGTTAAAAATAGTAAATACCATAATAAAACGTAGTACACGTTTAGACATTATTATGCAAAGATAACACATTTTCTATACAAAACGACTAATATCACTTATAGCGCAGTAGTTAAAACTTAAAATATTTAAATGGCATTATTGTCTGTGACCATATTGTGCAAAGCACGAACGATGATTAAACGCAATGGGTAATTACGGTGGCGTGTATATGTATGTATACGAGATAGATTACCCATAAACTTTATTTTAAGTGTCACTATATCGGATCCGAGAAATACTATATTAACTATTGCTTACCGTTTGATGGGTATATGATTACGAATTTACAACTAAAGAGAATGTCGAAAATATAATATCTATAATTATATACTTAGGTATACGATAATTGTATTGATTGTTTGAAAATAATCCAAAAAAATATGCATTTCACAGGGATCCATACCACGATCCACCGCACGCACATACAGACGCCAACGTCTCCTTCTGAATGTGATCAAAATAATGCCTAACTATGCTGGTTTGTCGTCGTTAACTTTGAATACAAAACGTAAATCTTCCTACACGCGCACCCTATCACGTCACTAGCATCATATCGGGCACATCGTGCAGTTTCGGTTAACCGCGAATACAACATCGTGTATAATAACGTTTTCGTATACAACCGTATAGCGTAGCGGTTATGGTCGGATATTTCGCGGCGGTATGCCATCATATTATAATTTAATACGAAGACGAAGGGGTAAAATTATTATATACGCGCATAAATTATTACATGTGTTCGATGGTTGTTTTACGCGGTGTTCAGGTCAGACGTTATATTACATTTTATAGTACATATAGTAATAATAATTAATGACTTCATCAGTCTTGACGACTGATGAACCGATACAATCTTAGACATTTATAACCGAATTTCTAAAAAAAAAAACTCGATATTTTTCCAACACTAAATCTGTTTACAATCAAAAGAATAAATATCGTTTCCGCACAATAAACAAAATTATATAAGGTTTATTTTATGTTTAGAAAAAAAATTACAATTAGAAATAACCTGATTTACGCTGAAATTTAAATTACTAATTTATTCTATTTATCTTCCTATACTTTAGTTAGGTATATTATATTTATTATTTTATTACAAATTTATTTGACGAATTTCGTTATATTTTAATTTTAAAGAAAATCGATCTCTCAAAATTAAAAATAACGAAAACCGCAATTTTGTCGATTTTCGACATTTTTTGGTAGTTTTACATTTAAAAGCTTATAAAAAAAATTGACACTCACGATTTTCTAAATATTTTGTAAAAAGATTAAGTAGTATCTATATGATTAGTAATTTATAAAATTTGCAAACCGATTAATCTGAAATTGTAGGTAGTATTAAATATTTTTGAAAAACATTTCAAAGTTCTAAATTTAGCTGAAAAATCAATTAGGTACTTATCACGAAATAAAAAAATTAAAATAACAGAAATCGTAATTTTGCTAATTTTCCACCATTTTTTGTTAGTTTTTCTTCTCCCAAAAAAAAAATTGAGAAATTTGAAAAATGAGCTAAATAAAGTACGTAATTTGTTACCAAATTCGTGATAATCGAAATATTATTTCTACCCGAAAAAGTGTTTGTACAAAAAAAAAAATCATTCTAAATCCAATAAATTCTTCACTTCGCTCAGAATCTAAAATTTTGTAATACATACATTATTTTTAATTAAATGCATTGAATTTAATAGTTATTCAATTATTCACACTATTTAATATAAGATTTCATTAGTCTCTAAAAAAATAATAATACAAATATAATTAAAAATAGTACTTTGAATTCGTCAATTAGTATTTTTGTATTTTTAAAAGAATGTGGAGATTTGCTAACCCGTTTAAACATGTCCAATTGTGTTTCTGAGATAAGTTTTGATTTTTCATGGTGTGAAAACGATCTGTCAGCTGTATTTGTACTTGTTGGTAAACGTTGCAAAATATTTAAAAGTATTAATATAAATTGATATAAGTATATATAAACATTAAATTATATACATTTCAATTGTAATTTAGTGTCAATTTATAACAACAGTTTTTAAATTTTTCTCGATTTAAACTCGGTCTTTGCGACAAAAAATCTATTATGAAATATATCTTTTTCAAAAATCCGGAAAGATTTTTAAAACTTGATATTTGTTCAAATATCGTATTATTTCTGGTTGGGAAAATACATTTAAAACTTGTGGGTAGAGTTTTATGTTGATTGGTTATAAACTAATCTGAAATACTATTAAGTAATAAATCAATAACATGGAATAAAAATTGAACGTTTATAGTATTCAATTATAGAAGAACTAAAAATGGTTTTCGTTACACTAAATAAAAACTGAAAAAATTGAAGTTTACCATCGAACGATACGATTACACGATATTACAACAGACTACTGCAGTAATAATAATTATTATCGTTTTTCGTTATTGTTTTTATCAATTAAAAGCAACGAGTTTACAACTGATGATCACCCAAAATGCACCCAATGGACACATGAACAGTTGTACCGACTTTGAGCTTTGTTTATTGTTAGTCAACTTTATAATTTTTTCGCTTCATTCGAGACAAATAACTAATTTTTGACATTGGTATTTGATTTGTTCTATCTTTTCGTCTAAATATAAAAAAAAAAAACATTTATATTTTGAAAATTTTACTTTATATTTTGTTAATTCAATTAAATTATTATTATTTAAACAAACCTAGATTTTCAACGAAATCATTATCTTCTTCTTTAACATTATTTTTTTAATAGTTTTTTTTAAATAAATTATTCATATTATTTATTAAAATAATTTGTAGGTATGTACGGATCACGTATTCCGCTTGTATTTTATCTATATATTAATAAATTATATAATATATATTATTCGTTATAAAAGCAAGCACCTTTTTGCTAAAAAAGTGATTAGGAAATATCAAGTTAACATTACACTTGTTGATACTTATCCGTGCCTTTTGTGAATCTCATGAGGCCTGTTAAATTACATAAGATCGTCATCACGTGAACAGATTTTAATATTATGAAAACAACTTTGAAATATAAGTTCACAACGTTCAAAAAGAAGAAAATAACGACTCGTATGACTAATGATAAAACTCGCAACGCAAACACTCAGCGGAAAAGGACCAATTTGAGGTGACTTGTCGGGAAGTGTGTGTACACTCTCGAGGGGGATGCATACTGCACTGTGTCGTCGGGCTGAGGCGACTAGACTGGAGAAAACTGAGTGGGCTAGGAATGTGTTGGACACACTTATATTTTATGACTTTTTTTAGGTATTATGGACGACTATCGGGAAGTTTATAAAAACACACCCTCGATTTTTTGTGATGTTCCAAGAACGTCACCAAAGTACTTAGGAGTCTTTTGACCTGCTGACAGCATTTCCTGTTCTTTCTTCAATTCCTTATAGTCGTTAATAGTTGCCAATTTTGGTAGCGTAGTATCCGTTCGACACGAAACTATTATACTAATTTCATTATATAGTAAATTTGTTTATTTATGGTAGATAATAAGTTGAGAATTAATTGAAATATTTCAGGTTTTAACAGTTTTATTTATATGTATTTAAAAATATTGAGTTTAAATGTTATTTTATGTTTAAAAAGAGTATTTATTACCACGTCCGTGGCACGTTTTTATTATATTCGTTTGGACCGTCTAACGTGTGGTGCCTATAGTCAATTTATTTTATATAATATAATAAATTCCATTGATACATGTGAATATGTCTTATTTTTATAGTCTACTGTACAAATTTGGAGTTTAGTTATTGGTCATATACTTGATACATTGTGATATGTACTATTATCGTTGCAATATAATATATTATAGTATGATCATAATTTTGTGATATAAAAATAAAGGAAAGGACATTGAAAATATAATTCATGTAAATTCCTACGATCCAAAAAACGTATGATGGTCTGTGAACCAAACCAGTAAACCAAGTAATATGTAACAAGATATCTTGTAATATCTACAAAATTAAAAAATATATATTTAACGTAAAGCGATTGTGATGTATCGTCGTTTATTTATAAATTTATCGTATATACAACGTCACTTGTGTTGTTATTTGAAATTCAACCGAATAATCTTCTATTTAAAATTTATTGTTCCGTGTTATAAGAAAAGAAAGGTCTAAAATTAAGGTGATCCGCAACGTATCAAAAGTTCTCTAAGTAGTGTCAAAAAATGTCGAGGACCGCACTGCTCTAGGTTAGACGGGATTACTGTGACACAGACGATACGTTTTGGCCTTTTCGATAAGTATATACGTTTGTGAAGTGATTGGCGAACCGAGATATCCTAAAGCTGTTAAAATACGTATATTTTAGTCAGTATATTTTACGAGATATCCATCGGCCATCGGTTGTCCCGTCTCGCGTATTTATATAGATGTGATAGTCATCGGACATCAGAGTTCGGTAAATACAACAACGAGTGTGTGGTTTTTGCCGCTGTTTTCGTGAGGGGTTAACATAATAATATAATAATAATCCGTATAAGCCGTATTGTCGTTGTAACAGAAACGGACGATGCACACACGTCGGGTGTAACAATGACGCGGAGGATTATTCCCGTTCTCTGGTTATTACGAACGAAGACGACGTCAGCGGCAATAACGGTTAAACGATTCTCTATTATTATTATTATTATTATTATTACTATGATATTATTATCCCGCGTATATTCTCCTATCTTCGACGTACAATACACTTGTTCGAATCTTTCAACCCGTCCGGCACGTATCGCGTGCATCGTATTAGGTATTATATAATATTATATAATAACTTGGCGTGCGATTGCCCATTTCGATTGTCAGTACATTATTGTGCG
>CM023361.1:15705590-15801151 GCA_013282895.1 Eriosoma lanigerum
ACACACACACACACACACACACACACACACACACACACACACACACATATATATATATAGTATTGTTATTAGTCGGGGTAGGTCGTCACGGATTTATTTTATGTATAATATACGTGCTGCATCTTCCTTCTCCTCCGCTCGCTAGACCGTTTTCCCAACACAAACTTTACTATATACATTTACCTACTATATTCGAATCAAATATTTGCATACGGTATGCGGTTATACAGCGGTTAAACGATGGGCTGTGACGTTTTTTCTTTAGGGTCTGTATCGGATAAATCTGACTTTCGTGATTGTAATGAGTAGAAATTTCTGTTGATATATTAAAATATGTATACTTTAAGATTATTTAAATACTTCCTAAACATCGGTCAGTCGTGTGGAAAATAATATAAACAATCAATCGGTTTTAATATATATTATATTTTAATAAAATATGTATACATTTCCTAGAAATAATACTAAAAAATAATTATACTCGTAAAATCAGTTAAAATATCTTTAGTATACGATATTATTTTTAAGGACTTAGATCCCTTGCTGAACATCCATATTTACAATAATATACTGCAGTAAAATATATTGATATATTCTAATGTAGATTAATTATCGTAGTATTGACCTTTTAGTAGGTAATATAAGTAACAATAAACATTACTAGGAATATGACGACCACATTCGTGTTAATGTGGGACTATAATTATAAATATAATAAATTGTCATATATGTTAGTTTTTCCTGTAAAGCACTACTAATAAGATAATTCGAAATACACTATAAACCTCAAAGAATTGTCGAGGGCGTGTATAATAAACATAGGCTTTTATTATGCTATTTAACTGTAAGACGCAATATGGTCTATATATTGCATCCTATTTACTAAGAATTATAGTTATAACGAATAAGTAGATAAGATTCAAATGAACAAACAGAAAAACTAAAGGTTATAAAAAAGAGAACAACACAGACAACAGACAGATGACTGGTAGAGATTATAGACGACGTATACCAGCGACATTACTGACAATTACTAAACATCAATAAGTCATTCAACACGTCAAAATTGTATTTAATTGTAATACTTTTATTCTATGAGTTATATTGTATTTAATAAATATTATATTATTTGAGTATTTGAGTTAAACTAAATTCATTCTGATACGGACCACGTTGATCTGATTGGCACGTACAGAGGCGTATTTATGGGAGGGGGGTCGAATGGGTTTAAACCCCCTATGACCAAAAAAAAAAAAACAAAATTTCTATTAATAAAATTTCTTTGCCTCCTCTTTTAGATTTGTATTATAATGTGTACAGATACAGAACATATTAATTTTCATTTTTATGCAGTTTATTTTTCATATTATAAAACTGAGAGGAGGTATAATCGTAATTAGGAGGGGGCTGGAGGGGCTTAGCCGCCCCAAAATTACTCATAGTCCTTTAAAATAACAAGTGAATTCTCAACTAGGGCCATACCTCCCTAAATTTTAGCACTAGTTGCGCCACTGGAGGGGGAGGTGGTTTGCTTTATGAAAACTTCTAAAAAAAAATCTGAACCCCCTTCTCTTTATAAATTTCTAAATACACTACTGGGCACACAACATTATTGTCCTAATATTTATTTGAAATAAAATAAAAACTTGGAAAGAAGAAAAAACGAGGACGAGTGTAAAGTGTTGCTTTTTTGACTCAGCTACAACGTGCATCAGGGTGACGATGGTAGTGGACGGAGGCGAAGAAACGGAAATTCGGATTTATGAACGTTTACAACACGACGTGGAATTACTTACCGAGAGTGTAGCGTCGTATTATTAATACCCTAAATATATAAACGACGGGTCGCGCGGAGAGTAATAAGTAGGTTTACATATTGTATATTATTGCGGAACACAACTGTTGCTCTGCAACCGCAACAGTTTCACGACACGCTGGTGTGTGTACACACACACACACACACCCGCGATTGAAGTAACGCGAAAGAGACGTTTTTCCGTTGCGCGTCAAATCCGCGTGTATATCATATACATTTATACGCATTATTTAGTCGGAGGAAATAATTACGCGATAGTTTCGATAGTATTTATGTATACTGTACACGCGTTAATTAAAATACGCGCACGCCAAAGGGTCCTCCGCCGCCATCGGGTCGGTCGAAATGACGAAATAAATAATCAAAGTGAATGGGTTATACGCAAACACAACACAACACGTACAGTTGGACGATTTTCATTACCTCAATTTTGAAACTATATACATATATATAGGATAGTATATCTAATAATATACACAGTCTGTGTTTGAATTATTAAAAGTAATCGCGAGCAGTGGACCAGCATCAGTTTTCTCTCTCTCACTCACTCATTCTCTCTCTTTCTCTCTTTCTCTCTCTTTTTCCTTTTCTCCATTTGTGTATATATTTAGGTATAAGCACTATAAAGGAATGACGAAGCCGTGCGTCTTATTCCTTTTGAGTACAATGTAATTGCGAAAACCCTCTCACAAAATCATGTATAACATTGGTCCGTTTCATTGCTTATACTGTTACATATTATACAAATAGTATTCATTATTAATATCATGACGTGATAATATATACCTACTGATACGACTATATACATATATTATCTCGTAAGTAGTAAATACTGCACATTTAATGTGCATGCTACGAGCGTATATTGTGGTTATACACGTTAAAACGGTCCATCAATTATACAATTCTCATCACATCATAATTCTGGTATCTATAACTAGTTAACTAAACACGTTTCCATTGGTGTTGCGAAAACAAATTATTAATATATAACCACCAAAGTGCATCTGTGTTTAAAAGTATTTTCTTTTTTTATGCAATTTATACAAAAATAATAATAGTTTGTATACTGTAACATGTACTATCTATTTAAAAAATGTAGAAATATAATAATCTAATATTGAAATATTTTGAAAGATTAAACGAATACTACATATTATTATAGTTATACATTATAGTATAATGAGTTAATAAGTCATACTGCATGAATACCTATGAAGTAAGCCGAAGTAGTTATTTTATATTACTTTAGAAATACGAGATTAAATAATAACCGCTGATATCGTTGGTGATTTTATATTAACATGATGTTTGTTATATTGCCAATGACACAGAACTTATTCCCAAATCATAGTAATATAATTTATTGAACAACTAGGTAATTAATTTTAATATAACTTGGAAATAAAAATTTATTATAAATACTTATAAATTTATAATTATTTAGAGTTTGATATAAACCTAAAATCGTATTATTAATCTTTTGAAAATTAAAGATAAAATACTTTTAATTTATATCTATGTTTATTTTTTAAAATAATGAATCATCTACATCACAATAACTCACAAATATATTTAATGCGTATAAAGGTTTATAAACTAACAAAGGATTATATAATAAATGAGCACTACAATATTTTGTTGATTGTAGGTTGTAAAGGTAAGGTAAACGTGCGCATTTGCCAACAAACAAACATCATTGACGACCCTACGTAGCTAAAAACATAGTATTCAAGTATTTTTAAATAAATTAAATTAATACCACAATAACGACGTTTAGTGCTCTTCATATTAATTGTGCTTTAATATGATTAAAAGTCAAACGATATTTGAATTTTAAAATACAAAAAAATTATTGAACATAATTATTATAATCATAGTAATTGACGATCGATCACTAACTGTGGAGTAAACAAACACTACAATTACTATAGTGGTGCTAAGTAAAATGGTATATAAAATTAATTACGAAATAATGAATCTATGAATGAAATTTTACATAACTATATTACGATCGAATAAATATTACTTATAAGTTAAATCATAATATTATTATACGGTGAAATGAATATAATTATTAGTGTACAATTTTATACGCATGGATAAAATCAGTCAATAAGTGTATTTACGGATTTTAAAATAAATATCGACCATTTGTGGAGAGAAAAAAATGTTAAGAATTTGTAACAAAATACAGAAAATACTTTTATAACAATTAGTTAATTTTGTTTTTGTCAATTATAATATCCAACCAGCGCAATCTAACATTTTTTCATTGAGTATAGTGACTATTGGTTCTTTAATTTTATATACAAATAATAATAAAAGTGATTTTAATGTACAAGTGTTATAAGAACCACTTAAGTGATAAAAGCATATAAATAAAATAAAACTGCTATAATAATTAGTAGTTATTCGTGAAATTTTATTATATTGAAGTTTTAATTAGGTAATTACTGCTTAGGGAAAACCATATATTTAAAAGTATTCATAAACTATTGAAAATTGAGTATTTAAGCCAAATTTTTGAGGAAGACATGGCAAAATAACGTTAAATTGATTTGGGTAGACCTATTGTGAGACTGTGAGAGGCCAAGTATGATACTAATATATGCTAAAATTGATTATTGATAATTTATTTATTTTTAAAAATTTTTATTATTATTATCTTTGATTTTTGGTAGGTATATTAGTTAAGAAAATAAATCTTATTATTGTCAAAAATCAATATTAGAGTTTTAAAATTAAAACTGTGAATCAACTGATCTCAACCTCACTTCACCCTTTGGAGTCGCCACTGAAAATAATCGATTATATTGGAAATGTTAGAAAAAAATTAGTTTTAGACTTATAGTTTCCACTCGTTTGAAATAAAACGAATGCATTATAGAACGTGATAAATATTCATTGAAACACCAAATGTATGCAAATATTGTTTGATACCTAAATCAATGTCAATACGTTCGAAAAATTATTTTATAATGGAATTATTGTTTCATAATACTTAAAGCGGCTAATTCAGGACTTATTGTAAAGCGCAAATACGCAATCAGGCTTATTTCGCGTAGTTGGAAATACTAGATATTATGCACTTGATAATCGATATTTGCGCAATTGATTTTTTTTTTATAATATGTTTAACTAATTGATATTATTATAGGTACCTATGCTTATTAAAATAAACATAATATAGTTAATCGTCAAATTTGTAATTTAATTTAATATAATTTTGTTTCATGTATAATATAACTTCTAAGTAAAATGTATACTGAATAGCATTCGATAACAGAATACAGTATGACAATAAACAGTATTTCTATTACAGTTGATATTTTTTTAATTTTTAATTTATTAACTAAATAATTAAATAATTACTTAAAAAATAACTTAAATAATTAAGTTATTATGTTGTATTCGAATACACCGTTATAGTGTTAATTAGAAATTTATCTTGAGGAGTTATAGAATTTCTTTTTGAAATATATCTATCAAATAAATATTATTTTCTCGAGTAACTTATATACAGTTATACATATATAATTGCTCCTCTGGGGGAATCTATTCCTTTCATCTCTCCCCCCCCCACCATAACCCACATTAATTAAGGCACTGTACAACTGAGAAAAATCCTTAGAATAAGTCCTGGCGGCTATAGTATACGATGAAATTATATAATATGTTTTTATATTATGGTAAAATATAAATTACCTAATATTCGTTTTCTCAATATAGTCTTAGAACACACACACGAAAATTGTTATACACCAGTCGTTGTTATAATATAAAGTTACCTCTTACTCGTGTTGATCTTATTTTTTGGTCACGTAATATTATAAATTATAATCATACTTCACAGCAAAGGGGCAAAGTGTATATAGCTGAGTTGTTTGGAAAAGTTATTCCACATGATAATATTATTACCATGCGGAGCGCAAGTATCTAATAAGTGTTATATTTTGTTTTCTAACCGAGCAAAGGTGATCGTGTTCGACGACGCGTTACCATTATACAAAGGTTGATTATTATGATAATTAGATGCGTTATATGTATATTATGCAGTATATGAAATTAGATATAGAGTAAATCTTTCACTAACCAGTGTATACTTTAAAGGGATTAATGAGTGAACTGTTAAAATTTGCGTTTTTTCTTTACGAACGAGAAAAGCAAAAAGCCAAAAACTAGGTATATTAACAAAAAGTAGAAATCATACGAATCATAGTTTATCGTTATAAAATTATACCTTATAAATTATAATTAGTCCCCATTACGTCGGATTTCGTAATCAGAAATTTAGTAATTATTATATTAAAGTATTATCATTTATCAAAACAATCCTTATTCGATAATAAATATACAATCATTGTAAAGTTATTTTTAATTTTTAATTCTAACCTACCAGAAATAAATTCGATTATTAAATACATTTGCAAAATAATCAAAAATTGGTTTAAAAACATAAAGTATGTAAATATCTAAAACTATGTTACAATAATAATAATTTTAAAATGAAAATTAACCATTTTCAAGTTTTATTTTGTAATTTTGAATTAATGAAACAAATTAAATACATTTGTCTGGACTCATAAATTATGGATCTCTAATAATATATTATGAGCAGTGACATACACAGGGGAGCTAAGGAGCTGAAGACTTGCCCATTGACAGTATTATAGGTATATTTTAGTTTTTAATAATATTTTTAAACTTTACAGTTTAAATAAATCATTTTTATACTCATATATTAATGTATTGTATAATAAAATAATTATTGCCCTATTGCATTTGTTTCTTTAAAATCACTTTATGCGCGCTAAATTTTACAGATTCTCGTTTAGAAATCTTGCGTATGCCACTGATTAGGGTCATGATTATAATATTTATTAATATATTATATTACAAAACATGTTTTCTTTATAGTAATTGATGTTAATTTTTAATCATATAATATTTTATTTTATTTTACTATAGTTTTGCATAAATGTAATATCATGTTGGTGAAGTATGACTATTTGACACTGACATGATTTTACCTATATACTATATTAGATTAATAGTTGTCCGTAGGTAAATCTAAAAATATATGATTTTTGTTTATTTGAAAATCGGAATTTAATATTTACATCGTTTACGGAATTCATCAACTACACGAAGAACAAGAAGAATTTTGATTTCATAGATGTGTTACGTCGAATGGCACTATGACCAAAAATATTTCAAAACTATAATTTATGTCATGAATATTAATAATAATCTATTCGTAGTTAAACGCTGTTTGATAATAATAATAATAAAAAAAAAAAAAACAAAAAAAAAACGATGAAATATAATGATAGTGCCTATATATAATATAATATAATAATAATATGATGTATACAGTGAGTTTTCCACAAAATGTTGACGATGATGTCGAGGTGCGTAATAAAGATGCAACAGAGCGGCGGCCGCCGCAGTTAAATAGCGCCGTTAAAAATATGTTCGTCCGTTATATACCTACTGTAATAAACTATAAAATACAAGCGCCAGTGTTTTTAATTAAATACATGCACAAGTTCAGCGCACGTGAAAAATAGTATCTGAGTAGCCACTGTACGTGTGGATACCTACATATTTTATATTAGGTATAATATTATACGGTGATTTTTTTAAAATTTTTTTTTATTTTTTTTATGTAAGTTATAATTATATCTACAAGAAAACCGCGGAGAGCATTTGTACGGAAAGGCAATGTACGAAGTAGGATTAACATTTATGTAAGGAAGACGTAAAACCGTTTTTAATTTACAGAATGTTATAAAATAGGGCTATACTTATATTATGATTTTTAAATACTACTTGATCCGTCGTAAAATCTAATTATTGATTTTATTGAAACGATTCCAAAATAATAATATACTTGTATTTGAATTTTGTTTTATGCATTTTTATTAAGCGAGGCGGACACTAATTGGTATGACATTCCAAAATGTTATTAATTTATACTTTTTTTCAGGAGTGTGATTTATTGGGTAATGTTAGACAAAATATAATTCATGTTAAAAATTCACAAAAATATTTAAAACAATTTAAGTGTTTCAAAAATACTAAAATATTAATACTATTAATACATCTTTTTAAAGCATTTTAAAAAACGAATAAGGTACATATAATATTGCCTACTAGCAGTACGGTTTAATGTAATTATGTTGTTTGATCGAATATTTTTAAAATGCGCTATAATTTTCATTCATTAAAACATATCACTTTTATTTTACAGCTATGGAAATAGATTTTTTTTTTAGAAAATGTATGAAAAAAATATATTGAAATACATAGGTAATAATATTTAATAACGAAGTAATTCGGATTTAATGCGTTTTGGAAAAATTAGTGAATTTAATACAGTTTAATCTATTATAATGATGTATTGATGTGTAAAAAAATTATAATGTGATAAGTTTTGATCAAATTATTAGATAGTGCATTTTGACAAATTTTCACTAATGACAATACTATTATAATATAAGTGTATACATTTTATGTTGTTAATCAAAAAGGTCTAATCTTTATTTGAACATTTTTAAATATATTGAGTTAATATATATTAAATATATCAATTTATCTAGTTGTGATTGATATTGAAAGTATTTAAAAATTTAAAGGTATAAATATTAGATATTCTACTTGAATAATGTATTCTATGTTTAATTAGATTAGTTTACATAATAAAGGGTCAAAGGCGTATAATTATGACTATCTTAGATTAAAAACGCAACAGTGCGTTTTTAAATGGAAAATAGTTCATATTTATTAAATTTGAGGATTTCAATCGATTCCCCACCATTTTTTTTCATGTATTTTGATATATAGGTAATTCATTTTTTCATATTTTGGTAATAGTGCGCTTTGGAATGCCACTCCATTATCCATTGACGATTTACTAAAATAATATTATGGTATGAAAATGGACAAATCGGTTAAGGACGTGTTCGTGCGTCAGCTCGATATTGAACATTGTGAGCGATACGAATACGATGGTGTCGACGATATGCTGCAACGAAACGATAGGTAATCCCTTATTTATAAATTATTATCTATAATCCATAAATGAAACAAGAACGATATATAATTCTTCAATTTCGATATAATAAATACTATAAAATAGAACACAAAAGAAATGAAATTAGATGAATTGAGAATTACAATTCGTAAAATCGTATATTGTAATTTTATCAAAGATGAAGAGCAAACAAATACAAATACAAAATTCTACTGTTGATTGTCAGAAGATGATGTATCCATAACATGCAGCTTACTAGTGTGTGGTATTACATGGGTAATGGTATATTTTGACATATCTCGAGCTTTACGCTTGTCGACAGCATCGATCACAATGATTCGCATTATCAAAACTGTTTTATTTTTAAGGATATGTTGTAATACGAAAATTGGAATGTATAAAATTATAACTACCTATATTAAAGTAGGGGTGGTTATGTATTTTTTTTGAATTTGTCTAGCTGTCTGGTTCACTACTAAATTATATTATTAAATTAATTAGGGTGTTTAACAAATTGACTAAACACCTTATATATTATATATGCAATATATTCATACAACTACAAATCGAATTATTAGCCAAAATGATCAAAATTGAATTAGTTCCGTGACGAAATAAATTGGTCTGATCCAACACGTATGTTGAATATTATATAGACGATGATAACGAATGTCCATTACTATACAGGTATGCGTATAAAAAATATAGTTATATACATTTAGTATACGCAAGTGATTCATTAAAAACTAGCAAGCGAAACTTCATTATCTCGCAGAACATTGGTAGATTCAGTGGATCACATACACGATACACATAATATAATATTGTATATATATATATATTATAGCTAGTATATGTATAGTACCTATATTAACTATAGTTAATGAATCACTTATGGAAGGGTTAAACACGTTTAATGTGAATTACCTGCAACAGTTTAATGGTCGAATTCTTCGTCCACGATAATGTCATTTGTTTGGTGCACTAATCGTACGATATAATTTTATATATTAAAGGTACTTTTAAATTATAATACATTTGATATTATTCACGAAAAATAAGTTACGATTAAAGTTAGTCATCACTACACTGCTAATTACGAATTACGATGTTATAATATTATAAATATTGTATTTTTGCATAAAGGATAATAAAAATGTGCTATAATAATGTAATCTCTACCGTTTTATGTAAAATGAATTTTTGTATTTAGTATAATTATATTGTTTATTTAAAATTTTTAAATACCATGATTCTTAATAGATCATGATTCATGAACATTGTCATCGTCAAACACTACTACTAATTTCATTGAAGGGGTAGATGGTAGAAACGATTATCGGGGCGGCGGGATGGAGTTGTTAGGGGTGGTTAGTGTGTGTGTGTGTGTGTGTGTGTGTGTGATCGGAGTGGAAAAAGCGTTTGCCGTGTTCGTGGATAACTCGACGCCCGTGATGGGCGTAATCGCTATTAAGGGGGGGCGGTCGCAAGCGTCTTTTGGCGCGCGCTGGCGTTTTCGGCGATTCGCCAGCCGGCCAAGCCAGCACGTCGGCGACACGGCCACCACCTCGACGACAGCAGTCGGCAACGGAAACGGTATCCGGCAACAACACTCGACCAGTACCTATTACCCAAGTCTTGACAAACGGTGTTACTACGACGAAAATTGCACATACATGCGTGCACTTCAGTTTTATTTTATATTATTTAAATATTATAATACTTTATCGTATTGTTCGATTAAATCGCGAAAATAGTCTATGTGCAAAACGACAAACACGATATATAAAGGTAATAATAAAACGTTAATTATCAATATTATCTCGGTGAAAATAATATATACATCGAGTAATCGTTTTTTAATTCATTAAAAAAAAAAAAAAATACATTATTGACTTTATTTGACGAGAAAAAAAAATGCGGAATAAAAATTCAATTCCAAACATAATCAACACGTTGTCACGTGTTTAGGTTGTTTTCGGACGCCAGTTAAATATAGTATAAAATATGCGCGTAGCACGTGAATACCATTACAATAATGTTATAAACTATAATATAATATATGTATATTAATTATATTCATTTCAAACACATAACATTTATACTTTAATTTTTATGCTATTTTTAAAATGACATGTGTGATAGTTGTATAAAAATGGTTTGTATTTGATATAAAATATTAATACCTAGTAGTATACCTATAATGGATAACTAGTATTTATAATGATAGTGGTTTATTTATTTAATATTTTAATATTATGATAGCACACCTTCAACTAAATTCCAAACGTTGTTATAAAACACAGAGAACAGTTATGTGAAAATGTGATTCACCAACAATTCGCATAAATATTTTAAATTTTCATGAATTATATGAAGATCGTTTTTAATATGAAATACCATCGAATCTATTTCAAAGTACAAAATTAAAAAAAAAAATTAAAAAATCAGTCGTTAGAAATCATAGGTATTTGCAATTAGCCCATTCTTGTTTAGTATAGAATAAAAAATAAAACCAATAATTTGCGTATATCTACTATGTATATCTATTATGTATATTATATTTTTTTATAATTGATTTATAAACATATTCTTTTTTTTTGAAATGAAACTTATAATAGACCATGAGATTAAATTTATTAGAAATAGTTTTAATATCTTTTCATTCCAACTACATTATGAATTTTTTTTAATTACCTACATATTTATTATGGCAAATTATGGCAACAATTAATATATTTAATATTTGTCATAAAATAAGCACATCGATTGGTTTGACACTTTGTTTTACAAGTACAGCTTGAAAAACTTTGACCTTCCGATATTACACTTACTGTTTGACCTAAAGTTAATTTTTTCTGTTTATTAACATCATCAAGAGAAAATAATTTTGTTGTTGCACCTTGTTAATTTCAATAACTATACTGTCCTTTGAATAAGCCATGTTTAGTACTTATTTTTAATATGTAATTTTTTTCAACAATAACAGCAATTACATTTATTAGTCTGATGTTCCTCTATCAACTTTTGGAATAGAAATTGGATTAAAAATCAACCAAATCTACCTGTCCTCTTTCATTCATTTATTGATAACTAATAAGTTAAGTTAATAAGATAAGTTTAATTAGGTACTATTTTACGATTGACACTTTTTTCCGATAACATGTTGAGACATAGGTTTCAATAGCTGGTTTTGGAATAGAATATTTATTTTACAGTGTTGCATGCATTTTCTCATATCGAGTATAGCAATCGTACAGAATTTCAAACAATTTTTCATATATACTTGCAAAATATTATAAAATTTTACTATTTATAGAAATATTTATACAATATCAAATTTTTGATTAATTATGATCAATAATTACTTAATATTCTCTTCAATTACTGTTCTTTTATTATAAATAAAAATTGTTCGTTCATGTACAGTTAATACATCATATTTATGTTTAATATAATAATCTCACCCTCTTTTGATACTCCTATTAATAATAAAACATATATAAACTTAAAAGTTTAATTCCCAATTAAATATGGATATTCCGACCAAAAATCGCCAATAATACCACCTCAATCGTTAACAGCTTATTTTATAATAATAGATATTATATTTTATTATTATGAGCAACATTTTTCTGGCATTTTTATTTTTCGAGTATTGCGTATTTACTCGTAATTAATAAGTTATTAATGCTTATTCAAATATTGGAATATTGTTTTTAAATTTTAACTGTTATTATTGTTTTAAATAAAATTAATTATTAATTTTACTACATTAAATTTTTTTATTTTACCGACAATATTTTCTCATAGCTATATTTTACTGATGATATTATTAGGTGTGTTGCATGTATAATTAAACTAACTTGTATTTAACTATATTTTAGCAATGATATTATTTTCATTTTATCGACAATGTTTTATTATATAATTCTAAAATATGCGTATAAAGTAATAAAAGAAAAAAAATTAATTTAACTATAAAGTAATACGTCTTACTTATTTGACTTCGATTTCTTTGATGATTTTTTCAATTTCTCCCTCACTAAAATATGTTATTTCCCACTATTTTGGTATAATAAATTTCAAGTTTTTTTTTTTTTTTATATATATAAAATTCACATATTTTATACAATTCTAAAATGGTTATAATAGTTTTTATAATATTATAGACCAATATAAATTATAATAATGTTTAGTGTTTATAACGCAAAGATAAATGTGAAACTAACATTTTCTCTGTGTTATTTTCTTATACGATTGATAATAACGTAGGGATGTTATATTGATTGAAATATACTACCTAATTGAATTAATGTATAATGGAAATTGATTGTTTAGAAATATTAGAAATATTATTAAAATTTACAAATAAAAATAATTTAATGAATATTGTTAAAATTGTTATTTGGTAATATTCAGATAATCTAACCGGTAGGGATTTTATAACTTTAGATTTTTTAGAGCTTTTAAGTTAACAAACTATATTTCGATGGTTGTAATGATTATAGTTTAGGTTATGATTTAGTTTGGAGCACAGATATTTAATAAATATTTTCTTTAAATTTTATTTATTATTTGAATTTATCGCTAAGTGAAATTACAATTTATAACTTTATAACTTGTTTCATTTATTTGTAAGATGAATCCTATAAATTTTTAGTGCAACTATTTGTGGTTATTTGAATGTTTTTTATCATTTATAAATTAAAATACTTTTTCAAGAAAATTTACGTTTAATACTAATTGAATTTATATCAATCATTAGTTTTAATTAATTACAATTTTCATAAAATGTTATTTAAAAATAAACTTGTTGGAGTTTTTTTGAACCTGAAAATTTAAAGAAAATAATAATTGTTTAATGTTGTTTAAAATATAGGAAACTATTTAGTATATTATAATTTAAATATTATATAAGTATTTGTTTTATTTTATAAATTATAATAAAATATTATTTTATTAAAAATAAATTGATTTATATTTTATATTTATATTTTTTATAAATATTTTTAATTTATAAAAATTATTTTAAAATTAAATTAATTTCCGACTTTAGTATAGTATCATATGATCTTGGGGAGGAGGGGAGATCCTCTTGTCTCTTAATTTACTTGTAGGTAATACGTATAAGTTCCATTACTAAAATTTTCATACTTAGAAATAAAATAATGTAATAAAAAACAATTACAATTTAATATTTATATTGCAATAGTTATTAAAAACAAACACTATGTCTTTAATTATTCAAAAAAAAAAAAAAAAAAAGTTAACAATTATTATACAATCGTACATTCATATTTTAAATAAAAAGTTCTTATACCGAATAAAATGTTAAATTACAGTGTTTTTATTTTAGTTATTTCTCATAAATATTAGTCACACAACAATTTTATGAATAGAAATATTTTTAAAAAGCGGGTCATTCGATTCCGGGCGTTCCCCCTTATTCCTTCGGTCCTCGGAGACGTTAGTGGTTCAATGTTTTTGTGTTATTTTTAATTTTAATATTTTATTATAAACATAAATTACTTACATTTTTATATATATATATATTCTATTATACATTTATAATAAATTAATTATAAATAATATTATTGTGTTATATTGTAATATTCAGATTCAAATGCAATAGTATTACATTTGAAAAAGATTTTGAGCGAAGCTCAGTCAGATACACTGATAATATTTATTTTTATCAATTTTATTTATTTATAAAATAATATACAAAAGAAAAATTAGTTATCATAAAATAATAAAATTCAAATTCCTCAAAAATGGAGATTCAGTGCATTTTGGTAGTATTCCTTATCCTAAAGAAAAAAAAATTAAGAAATTTGAAAAATGACCTAAATAATGTGGCAACTAAATAAAATTATCGATTAATTATCTCAATTAGATATCATAACCCATATTTTATGGTAATTAGAGCACATGTATTACCCAAAAAGTGTCTTTTAAAACACACAAATAAAAAACTTAAAATTTGAAGGTTTTGTAAAAAAGAGCATCATTCAAGTTTTAAAAGTTTTCTATATGTATATTCAAGAGTATGTCATAAAACATATAATTAATGTTTAGCTTAGTGTGTTAAAAATCAAAAACTTTATTATATATAGAAAAATCATATTTCTTCGATTTAATTCAAAATTTTAATTTTAAATGCTTATAAAAGAAATTGGACTATAGATTTATAAAATTGATTAAAACTGAGTTAAATAATATATTATTATTTTTCTATTGAGTTTTCAAAATCTTAAAACCGAAAATTATAATATTTATTGTAAACATAATTGAAAATACAATTTTTTTTTGGAAAATTCTTAAAGTTTAGACATAAAATTAATGTAACAGTTTCATAAACTTATTACATATGTAAATATCCTATATCAATACCCAAAAAATTTTAAGTCCCTATTTTTAAAATTATTTAAAAATTTAAAATTAATCCATAATTATTATCCAATTTTAAAAAGCTGTGCCATTATTAATAAATAAGAATAGTTTATTGTTTTTATGTAATATTTGTACTATTAATAATTATTAATACTAATTTATTTCAAGACCAATATTATTCTACCATTATAACTTAAGACAGTGAAATTATGGATAGTTTTATGATTGTAAAATGTGATTGTCAAATAATGAGAGTAAACAAAACATTTTAACAATATAATATGGATAACATTATATCCACTTTTTTACTTTTAATTGACTCTTTATAAGTTAAATTTTCTAGGTTATGAAGATTAGGTTGATACCCTATTTTTCCTCGCAATTTGTTTACGCAAACATTTACCGTAAATACGTTATTACATTAGACCAGTGCAATTGAAATGAAATATAAGTACGGTTTACTATCGATTTGATAATTCGCAAGATTTTAAATAAATATAGCATTTTTTAATCCTGCAATAGTAATATTTATTATATACCTACGTCACGAACGAAGGAATTAAAGTGAAATATAACAAATAGATTATTCTTGGAAAATTTAATACTAATAGTCAGCCGGTTCAGTTAGGAGGAAAAACGAGGAAAAAAAACCATTAGAAATTACTGCCTCAGCCTGGTGGGCCGGCGGTATAGGGTATATCAAATTTCTCGGCCGAGTGTTCGACGAGTATAAGCCGATTAAAGACGTCGTCGATGGCAAACAACGTCATCGCCGTCCTGTTGTCGTCTTCGTTGGCGGATCGTTTTCCGTATTAACCCAAAACGAGATAGTGGGGTTGATGAAATACCCAACTATACCCCCTGAAAGAATCATGCATACCTGCTGCTCACCCTTCGACGGAACACTGCTTTATTAAAGACAATAATATATATATATATAGATAGTGAGGGAGAGAGAAATCTTGATTTTTCTCTCTCTCTCTCTCTCTATTTTCTCTAACACACTAACACAATATTCGATGACAGAAAGAGCGGAATCGAAAAGGGCATTTATTATTCATTCGTTTATCATCGTCTTGGTTCTGCTCGTTGCGTTCGTTGTTGTTTTCGTCTAATCCTACCTACTTAAACATCGGGCCTTAGCGATTGTTGATGGAATATTTAGCGGGCGGGCTTGTTGCGCGGGTGAGACGACGAACAATCATAAGAATATGACTCTCCGGTTGATGTGATGACGCGTAAAGTGGTAACGTATATATACATTGTTATTATTGTAACGTGGAAACGCGGGCAGGCGGGGACTTAAATCTTGTATATAAAGTAGTTCACAATAGCCGAGTTGTACATTTAACCGTATATTTAAGTACCGTTATTATATGTGAATATACCTGCTAATACCATATTCCACCCAAAGTATGATCGTCGTACGAGTATGGTGTGAATTATACGAATTCGGGATTAAATATGGAAAATAGAACATTTTTGCCAGTAATATCAGTATAATATATTGTTTAGCTGACGTTATATTTATTACATCGACATGCATGTTATATTTTATAACGCAACGTGTAATATTATACATTTATACGATTATAATACGAGTATGTGTGCATACGTCGAGAGGAATTTTGACGATTGTCTGTATACACACGTGTATTTGTTTATATGCCTACATAAATATTGTTCGGTGATATACGTGTTCGAATGGATTGATATAGACACGCACTAACTCACTATATAATACCCGTTGCTCGTATATTTTTGATATTATGCTATAGTATATATATATATATAGAATCCTTAAGTTAGAATATAAAAAAAAAAATTGTAAGTTTTTAAGAAATAGTTTAATAAATTTTAGAAATTTAATTATGAGTAAAATAATAATACGGTTTCATAGAATATACTTATAGTAGGTATTGTAATATCTTACTTTTATTTAAGTAATTGAACAAAAATTGTGTTTGTGTAGAAAGAAAAAATAGCACGTTTAAAACAAGATTTATCCGGAGGTAAACAAAAGAAAATCAATTAATTATTTATTTTAAACTTTATTTTAATAATAATATAATTAAATCTAACAATAATTATATTATTAATTTTTTATTATAATTAATTTAAATAGACTAACATTATAATTTTTAAAAAAGTATGTATCAAATATTTATTTTTACTCTTTAGACTGAATTTGGTGTTGTTAACTTCATAGTCATCTTTGCTTGAAGGATTTATATAGACTTAGAGTTATAGCCTAACCTTGATAATGATGTCATAAGAAAAATAACTAGTAAATATAATATGATACACATAACACAATATCATACGTCTTTTTATAAAGTTTTGTTATTTATGAAACTAAAGATATAAAACTAATTAATAGGTACGAGTCGTATTAACTTTATAAATTAATAATAGCCATTACATTTTCAAGATCATTTTAATTTTTATTACTAATGTAATATATATATATACCTTTAACATAATTAATATTTAATTAAAAAATGGCTAAAAGTTTAATACGAGACTTAGTTAAAAAAAAAATATTTCGCTTTCTCTACGGTTGGCGTTAGTGATCAAGTACATTACCAGGATAAACTTTTGTATTGTCGCGATTTGTGAAATGACTAAAAAAAAGTGCGCTCGCGTAATCTTTTTATACCTATGCACTACGTCGCACCGAGCTGAATTTATATTATTAAATTCCCGTGTTGCCATCAGTACTCGAATTAACGTTTATTTATACGTAATATAAAATATACACATTGTTACATAGCGTTGTGAATAACTGTAAATATAAATATATATATTAACATTATAATTAGAGTTGTAAATAAACGCGTATTTTCTTTTATTTTTAATTTTGTATGTCTTTGCAGCGACGACAAAGATGTCTGGAAATAACAAAAAAAAGGGTTGAAATTTGTTATTGAGTAACAAACGCTGCTATCGTATATTTATACAAATAATATGATACAAATAGAAATAATATAATAAACTGTAGATATCAGTGTAGTTGAATTTGAAATTTTTAATTATTGTTTGAGCCTTTGAGGGACTGAAGTACCTATACATATTTCATAAGAAATCATATATTTTCATTTGTTTTGGAATAAGACGTATCATAATAAAAATAATTTCAATAGAAATTTCTTATATTTTCAAGATTTTAGTAAAAAAAAAAACATTTAGTACATATTTAATATGTACCATTTTTACCCATATTTTTTTATAGTGTTGGTTACCATTTTTTTTTTTTAAACATGTACCTAAATATTAAAATGAAACAATTTCAATTATTATATTAAATTAAATATATTATTTATAATAAACATTTATCTAATATCATCGTTTTTATCTTGGTCAGAAAAAGTGTAGACTCTCATTTTTACTTAATATTTCATGATTATTTGATACAATTTATCGATCAAAATAGAATTTATTATTTACTACAAAATATTTAAAATCAAATTAATGGAAATCGTAATTTTTTCGATAAATAAAGTATGTAAGTAAACAAGATACAATTTTTTACCGAAAGTATACCGTAGTTGTGTTAATTGGACCATCCATTTATTCATAACTTTATACACAGAGCGATTTTTTTTTATCATGATCCTGATTCACCATCTTTGTAAATATAAGTAGTTTGTGCATTTTGCTTTTATAAAAACATTATCAAACACTTTAGTTTGTACTTTTTATTTGTTACAATTATTCTATCTCATTCTCTAATACCTATTAGCAAAACCATATCATATTTATTACTCGTATTCAAAATATATGTTTCTATTGGAGATAAAAAGTTGTTATTATTTTATCATATAAGTGGTAGGGGTAGAGATATTATAACTATGAAAAATTATAAAATAAAATGAGTGATTATTCAAAAAAAGACGTACAAAAAATACTCATACTTTCAAAGATATACGCTGCATTGCGATAAAAATTTCACCCTGTATATACATATATATATATATATATATATATATATATATATGACTACTGCAGTCTACAATTTACAGTTATAAAATAGTATTTTATTAGTTTATTTTTTTAGACAGACAACAGACACTGCTTGTTATACATACAATACTTCTAACTACATGGTATATATAATATTAAAAATAAATGTGACATTATATTTTTATTCCAACATGCGCAGTCACTTTAACGTCCACCAGAGTAGGAAATGAGACGACGACGTGATCCTTTTAGAAATGTTTTGTACTATTCGACTTTTCCTCAGTAAATTAGCGTGAAGAAAATACCCCTCTATAGCATTGTGCGTGTACAATGCCGATAACACAAAACTCTTATTTTTATTCATTATATCAAAAACGTATTGCAACTGCAAGTTGTCAGATTTGATCTTCCAACATTTTCGTTAACGGGAAAACATTAATAATATATATTATATTTCATAAATTATTGTTTTTTTATTACAAAATATGATTTACTATTTTTGACAAATTACGCAGCAGATAATACATTAAACACTTTATGAAATTAAAAAAACACTGATTCTGGTCATTTCCTCCTCCTCATCCTTTTGGAGAAATTAGTTGGAAGTACATTGTGATGTATTTTAATTAAAATTTAAAGGCAATGATAAATTAATGCAATTTATAAAAAATGATTTTTAATGAAGCTTGTTTATATTAAGGTACCAATAATAATTATTAATTTATTATTTTATACACTATATATATACCCTAATAATATAGCTTAAACCTAAAATGCAATCATTTTTTCAAAGAAGCTCTGATGTAGTTGAGTAATTTCTTATCCTATGTAGTAATCACAATTATATTGTATGTACATAATATTATACAGGGGTGGATCTAGAAATAATAAAAGAGGAGAGCTAAAACTATACATATTCATATAAACAATGTTCATTTAGAAGAAACAATATATCAATATATTGTATAAACTTCATACATATACGTTATAATTTATATTCTATAATTATATATAATATAAACTTATAAATTTAAAATAAAAAATTATAACTTATACATAATAAATTAATAACTAAAGACTTAAAAAAACAACTGATAATGGTATAATATTAGCGATCATAAATCAGATTATACACCCATCTATTATCACTTAATCTATCTTGTTGTCTTATACTCATAGTCCCAAAGATACCTATATTTGTTTTATACCAGATTATTTATTATTCATTATTCTTCATCTTCAATATACGATCTATGTTTCATTCTGTGGTTATCATAAATAGGTAAATAACAATTTAGGCAGGTAATTGCAAAAAATGCGTTTGTAACTCTATATGTTATAGCTATGGGTGAGCTTTGACACCCATAATCCTCCCTTTTTTCCACCCCTGATATTATGTCTAAAATTTATATTATAAAAGTTATATTTAAATATATGTAGTAGCTATCTATGATAAATAATAAAAAAAGATCAAAATCAAAACTTTGAAGTGGTAAAAAAATTATTTTTATTTACAAAAAAACCCATTTTCAATATATTTTATATGAATATGAAAGGATAATAAAATAATCATAATAATAAAGTATGTCATACATCAATTTTTTCAAATTCCTCAGTTTTAAAATTCAATTTTTTATGCATAATATTGTCATAAAAAGCATTATAAATTTGAAATTTCTTATTTTGTCATTTTTATTCAAAATTTCAAGTTTAAAGACTTATTAAAAATAAATTGTGATATACGATTTTTGAGAATGTGCATATTTGGTTTATTATATTTTTGACCGAGTTTGTATTAAATTTTTAGATCTTATAATGGAAAAAATCGGGAAAGTTGATTTTGGACGTTCTTCCTTCGTCCCTTCGGTTCTTGGAAAAATTAGTGGTTTATGATAATTAAAATTTGAATGCAATGATATTGCGTTAAAAAACACGATTCTGAGCGAAACTCAAAATTATGCAATATATAATACCGATACAAGCTGTTTCAAAAGTTTACCACGTGTTTAAACTATCAATAAAAATACTCAATAACATTTAAAGTTTAAAATTGCATTAGTTATCATGAAAAATCTAAAATCAATTTCGTTAAAATTACAATTTCCGTGAATTTTGACATTTTCCTATAATTTTTGGTAGTTTTTCTTTCCTCAAAGAAAACTTTATGAGAAATTTGAAAAATAAGCTAAGAAATGTACCAACTAGATGCAATTTGATACGGAAAGGGTAGCCTATTTGTAAAAAAAACATCATTGTAAAACTAATACATTCTTCATTTCGCTCAGAATCAAAAATTTAAATTTTATTAAAGACTAATTATGATTAATTTTACATTTCCAAAAGTTTCAAAATTTTATATTCTGACTAAAATTAATTATAATCTTTTTATTACACATATGTATAGATAGTGCCGTAGATAGAAAGAAATTTAATATGGAAGGTACAAAATTAATTTCATTAAATTAATTAAAAATGTGTGAATAACATTAACATATTATTATTATTAATATTATACAAATATTATAGTTGTATAATATTTGTATAATCATAACAGACAGTACATCTATTTTTACCCGCTTTATGACAACAATAATAATACAATTAAAAATAAATACTTTGAAATATGGTTGAAATGTGTTTATTTTCTATATTGTTAAAATTGTAAGGGGTTGTAAAACTCTAACCCTCCCAGTATTTGTGTATAGATTATCTATTTGGCTATATGAATTACCAATACAATTTTATGGCCATTATTTCTTTAATTATTACAAAATAACAAACATTAATTTCTTTAAAATCTAGATCAGTTTTTTTCGTAATTTTTGAATTGTTTTTCCAAAATTAAGAAAACCGTTGAGAAATTCAAAAAATTATTTAAATAAAGTACTAGATAAAATTATCTTTCAGAAACCTGTCTCTATTGATATAAACGGATTATTATTTCGACCAGAAAAAATGTACAAAATGCAAAAAGCAAGCCATACCATTAAAAAAAAAATAAATTTTTTGTATTTTTGGTTAATAATTTCAGATTTTTATAAAAAATATATAGTTTTTATATTTTAATATACAATTTTCATTGTTTCCTGTAATGCCTCTATAATTCAATATATTATTACGCGAAATATATAATTTGTTTATACAATTTCACTTTAGTAGCATAAAAATAGTCAATATAAATTATAGGGTAATTTACTAGAGTCACAACATTTTGTAAAACACCATTTTCTTAGTTTAGAAGAATAAAATTTGATTTTTCTAAACTAATTGTATAGATAATTTTTTTCTTTATTTGCTAGTCTCGATCTTAAAAGTTGTATTATGTATAAATTTTAGATTCTGAGTGAAGAGAGGAATGTATTGCTTTTACAAAAATATTTTTTTAGAATAATTGTTCGATTACCACGAGTACAGCATTCTTGAGATAGCAAATTGTATTTACTTGGTACTTAGATTTATGTTTAGTTTTCAAACTTCACAATAGTTTTTCTTTGGGATATGAAAAACTACCAAAAAATGATTTAAACTGTAATTTTTACTAATTTGGTTTTAAATATTCTATAACGAATGCAATTTTGAATGCAAGTACTTGAAAATTGATTTGAGTATTCTCATATTATGTAACCTACATACGTGATAAACGGACTATCAGTATAATATTATGTTGTATATCTGACTGAGAATCGTATATTTTCAAATCTCAATTATAATAAGTCACTAATTTATCCGAGGAACGTGCGGAATCGATTTTCCGACATTTGTAAGCTTTAACTCGTGTACGCCGGCATCGTAGACTAGTTGTACTTTCTTGTACCTACTGTCGTATATACAACGGTTTTTCATTACGTTTTGTGCGCGTAATAATATAACACAAATGTCTATGCCGCGTAGCTGTATAGTGATTTCGATCTCAGACACGAAATAATGCTTTGCTCACGTAATTTGTTTGCGTATAGCAAAATAATTTTTAATTACAGTCGAAAAGTTGTATATGTATGCGTGTATACATCATCTCATTCGTTAACGCTCGACGACGGATGCTATCGCATCGTTAAATAGTCTCGGTTTGGCGAGCGACAGGATGGATAGGGTAGAGTCGAAGATAAATAAACGTTTTTCCAGTTGCACTCGGTTCAAAAAACTTTTCTGCTCTCGACTTATATATATATATATTATATTATTAAACGTTTGTTGTTGTCCAAAATTAATAATAACCCGCCACCGTGAATCGCAAAACAGAAAATACTCTTCCGGCACAACCCGTGACGTTTTTACGACAAGCCTTTTTCACCGTCGTCTTTTGATGTTTTCAAGTCGTCGTCATCGCCATCGCTACCGTCATCGTCCACCGTATGCCACTATAATGGTGTACTTTAATTTTATTAAAACTTCGACGACATCGTGTACATTGTACATTATAATATATACCTACAACGTACGAATAGATATAATGTTTTGTTTGAGTAGTAATGTCCGAATAAAACATTACCCTTATCACGTACATATATAATAATATAATATAATAGGGATGAGAAATTGTAACTCTCTAAAAATATAGAACTACTATAAATCCAATATTTTATACTAACAATCGTTATATTTGTGTATTTAAAAAATGTATTATAAAAATATTAATGACAATGATTTATCGCTAATCAATTTGGATCGACGGCGATTACGTCGTAAATAAAATATTCTACTATCCACAAATGTGTTATATTTTGTTACTTATCACTTATCACAGTTATCATATTGAAATCGTCGAGTCGAGACAAGTTTTACGTATACAAATTACGTAGATGAAAAACCAAAAACACTACTTTATTATAGAAATCTATATAAATATACTGAATATGTTACAAAATACGCATGATACGTTACAGAGTTATTCGAATGTTTCTATTTCATTTCAACGTGAAATGCATATAAAGTTAGAGGGTCAATAGATGTTTAAAATTTGTAAGCGGTAATAAGACAGTTTTTCGAGAATATTTAATATTATATTATCTACAATTGTTTTAAAAGTATAAAAGTTATTTAGATATTAACTTAAATAATATTTTTGTATAAAATACTTGGATATATATTTCAGATCCGTGTTAATATATTAGAATATATATAATTATATAAATTATAAATTATATAATTGATTATAGATATCATAATATGGTATATTACAGATAGTCCAGTAGTCCACTATTACGCTATAATGGATAATGTAATTATATCATAAATGGCGATACTACATCGTTGATAGTGATAATGACCATTAGACTCTATTAGAGGATGATTTTATAAAATAGATTAAGTTCATTTATATTAATTCTCGATCTCTTAGCTTATGAGATATTTGTGTGTACCTAATTTTAGAATTAAAAATAAGCCTATTATATTTTTAATAGTGGACTATCAATATTATCTATAATAAATGATACAAATGAACTTAATTAATAATATGATGAGATATATAATAATATGGTCAGAATTGAAAAGTCTTGTTGAAAAATAATCGCTACACCACGACTACATAGAATAGTTGTTTTAATAAGCTGCTGAAATTTTAGATAATACATAATTTATAATTATATTTATAACTTTTTTAAATGTTAGATAATATTTAAATTAAATATACAACTTTTAAATTAATGTATTTGTTCATACGTATGTTTGAGTAATCCGAATTTCAGTATTCATTTAAAATTTTTTTTTTTTATATATACAATAACTTTAATTCTATTTTTTGTATAGACAAGTTAAATTCTATACAATAGCTAATTATAAATATTTACCATAGATTTTATCCTTAACGTTAAAGACCAAGTATAACTAACAATACAATTTCTGATTTTATTTTAGTGATATTGATCATCTTTCCATCGAACATGGAAAATGAAATATTTATGTGAATTAACTGCACAAATTATATATAACTATTCCGATAAATTTATCTTATTTTATAATTTTTAATTAATTTTTTTAATTATTACAATGTTTAATCTATATTAATGTGCATGTTTTTATGATAATAAGTGCATATTTTGTACGTCATTTAATTTCAATATATTGTTACATTTTTATTTAATAATATTTAATAATAATAAACATATTTATAAAACATTTGGAAAAATACAAATTCGAGATTTACGTAATAACTATCGGACACTTCGTAATTAGTCCGAAAAAATCGCGAAGTACCAGATTTGCCCGTAACATCTATATTACTAACTCATACGTCCACTAAACAATATTATAATATTGTTTAATTATAATAATAATTTATTGATTGATTAAATATTTAAATATACGAGTATAGTTTATTAGCCTGGTATTTAAATTAAATATATTTTTTTTAATAGTACACACATATTTTTAAAAATATACTGGCTTATTTTAAATACTTATTTTCTTCACTTTTTTAATAAAATAATCATCAAGAAATTAAAATCGAATTAGTGATTACAATTAGGACCAAACTTCAAACTCAACTGTGTAGCTGTGTAAATATAATTTATGTTATATCAAGTTATTATCGCGCGAATTGTAATATAGGTTGACGTAAATATGTAAACGTGATATAAAATATAAATTACGATGTTTATATTAAGTATATTGGTTCGAAATTATGTTAATATTAGATATATTGATAGTAAGTGACATTTATTAGCATATAGGTACGGATTTTTTGCTCGCATATAATTTACAAAATGACAATTGATTCATAATTTTATTTATCATTGTTACATAAAAATTAATACTTATTATTATATCGAATTATATATTTATATTTTCTTATCAATGCAATCAATATTTTTGATTAAAAGTGTAGAATATGATCATTGGCGTACCTAGACAATTGTTATGGTGAAGGGGATAATTCATTTTTAATCTTATAATCATTAACATATTTAAGTAAATATATAATAATAAGTTAAAAGATGTTAAAATTCAGCTGTATTTGATAATCATTAAACTAATACTTATGTACGGTTCACAATATTGGACGTTACGAAAAACGGAGGAAGACAGACTATATGAGAAGAAAGTGTTGTGCAAAATATATGAACCTACATAATTGATAAAAACATTCAAAGATGGAGGAAAAAACACAACCAAGAACTGATCGAGATATTCAATAGACCAAATATGGTAAACAGGATTAAACTAAGTAAGTTAGAATGGACAGGTCACGTATGTAGAAAACAAAATTTAATGATATAAAGAGTGCTCCAAGAAAATACAAGGAGCAAAAGACCGCTGGGTAAACTAAGACTACGTAGGGAGGATAGTATTGGAAAATACTTTTTAAATACCAGAGGAAAACATTTTGGATACATGGATTGGAGGCAGCGATGAACAGTGAATATTGGAAGAGGATTTGAAATATGGTAAGATGGTAATGTTATTAGTTGACCATATTTTACAAAAAAAAAAAAAAAAAAAATCTAGATTATCCATTTCAATTTTATAATAATATGAAATAACTAATAACGTTATATATATCAGACCCCATAATTTTGTTTAATTGTAAGGTATATGTACAATATTTTTTTATAAAAATAAAAAAGCTATACGTAGTAATTTAGTATTATTAATTTGTAGTGTCGTATATATTCGATTGACGATCATAATTGTTTCTGTCGTATTCGTTGATAAAATAAAAATTGTATTTTGCAAAAATATTATTTCAATTGGTTCAACTCGCATTACATTAGGGGGTAAAACATTACGCCGGTAATCAATGCGCGCGAGGAATTTTAACGTTATGTGTCGGCGGGCAATGTGCGCATCGGCGGCAACAGACATCACGGGTTTTTTTTTTATGTTTTTTAGACGATTCACGTTCTATTCGGGATTAAATAATAGTATAACAGCCTAAGGTATATATATATATATACAACATACGTATACCCTATGTAGTTATAAAGAATAAAAAAAAAAATACACGAGCGATTTGTAACTAATGCTTTGGGCCACATACCCGCTGGCTGTGTCGATTGTTTCAGTCATGTATGTAGCATATATTATAGACGTTAAATTATACGCGAAACGGACTTGGTAAAAAAAATATAAAAAAATGTGACACGCATTATGTTATGTGCACGGTGTGTGTATAGGCATGTGCAGCGCAGTCGACAATGCACTTTGATTTTTGCTCGCGACGGATAGAAAGAGAAAGAGAGAGAGAGAGTAAGTGCGATTGACAGGGAGAAATAATAAAAATAAAAAAATATATATATATACAATAGTATACAGGGTGCAGCATATTACACAAATTAAGGGAGTTACACACGTTTATTATGTTATATCCGTTATTTTTGTGACATAAAATTCTAATCATCCTGTATATGTACATATATATATATATATATATAGACGAGCATGAGAGAGATTATATTATACAGCAAGTAGAAACAGACGACATGGTAATAGTCGTTTGGCGGCGATCGTGATGGGGATGTAGATTTGTCGTACGGTGTGTGTTGATGGTGGTGAGGATCACGAATACACACACACACACACACACACACACACACACACACACACACACACACACACACACACACACACACACACGCACGCACAAGCCATATCGGTTAATTGCTTGTAAAATTCGATTAAACCGCGTACAGCGGAAGAGGGATATGTACGTATCGGTATAGTATGCGTTAGGGAGGGGATGGAGTATTGAAATACCGGCGAAGGGGAAGCAGAGTAGAGAGAAAAGTCAATTTAAAGGGATCGAGCGGACACAAAGCTACTGTGAGAGACGGACGATACGGTATAAACATATTTATATATATTGTACGTTAAAATATACACGAGAGTGTGTATTTGGCTATATCGGTTTTAGAGTCGAACACGTTAAACTTATATTGGCGATATGGTGAAGAATCAAGAGTAGTCGATTTGTTCACTGTTTGTTGTGGGTGGAGTGGACGAGCAGTGCTAGGTAGATCGAGGGGATACCTTTGAAAAATGATCAACAAATATAATATACAGAAAACGTTACAGTTCGATAGAAAGGTTTAAATATATTTAACACATGACGGTGTGTCATAAGTTGTGTAATGTATTTCATAACAAAATCAAAGGACTTTAGAACGTAGCGTTTACACTTTTACATTCGATAACTGCAGTACACGCCTGTTTATAAAATATCAATATGAAATCTCTCCAACTTATATTTCGCGGTATGCGTTTTAAAATGATTCATTGTACCTATCTACTACTTATCGATTAATATTAATCAAGTACTACAGAATTATATGTACCATGTTATAATGTTACAATAATATCATAAAGCTAAACGATATACTTACATCAATTGTACATGAAAGAGACATAACATTGATTTTAAGACTTTAGAAAATATGAATAATATAAAAAAAGTTGATAGTTTTTCTTACTTCGTGGAGGGGGGTTGGTAGACGGTGTATAATTTTAAGAAAAATTTTATGTATTTTTATATTATTCCTAAATATACAAAAAATGCTCTAAAAATATAATAAATACTCCAAAAACACAAATAAAAGTTACAAAAATAAAAGAATGTCAAAAATACAAAAAAATTCAAAACAAAAGTTTCAATTTTATATTCTTTGATGTATGAAATGAATTTTGTGCTTAGAAAACAATATTTTAGGACCTTAAGAAAAAAATGAATTTTGCATCTAAATCCGCGTCCTAGTCATAAATTATAGTTACGACCAAATGGTTTATACATTTCTTAACGATGTAGGAATTTGTTTTATCGTTATAATATTTTGCATAATATTATTATGTACTAATAAAATATAATATCATTAGAAATTTAGGAGTATTGCAAATTAGCTGTAAAACATATTCCTTGATGTTTCTATATCAGACTTTGTTTTTTTTTTTTTTTTTAATTATAAGACAATAATGGATAATATTATAATATATATATATATACTTACAATAAAATTTAATATTTATAAATATACATTATAATCTTATATTTTTAAGTTAGCAATTTTACGATAAGTACATCGTTAAACACACATGTGGATTTTAAATTAGTAAAATTGTTATATATATATATATATATATTGTAATAAAAAGTAGGTATATACAATATAAATGAACATAATTTATAAAATGTCAAAATTAATAATGATTATTAATTAAATATTATAATAATTATTATACCACGTATAAAAAGAAGATGACTACACTCAATGTAGGTGTAATCAATTATATATGATATTTATTATAATTATTTCATTGTTTCGCCGAGACGGCCGCGATGGGAATATGCTATATGAAAGCAGAGAGAGTGAGCTATACTAATAATGTTATTATCTATACAACACTACGACCGCATTGTGGCTGTAGAGTTGTACTTTTAGCGAAAGTGGTTTGTTGTATGTAAGACGCAACCACCGCAGACTGTAATAATAATATATCTATAATAGTATAATTGAGCTCACAGAGGGAGTAACCCCTAGTGATTTCACGGTGGTAGTCGTGGTTAATTCGATATAATGGAAAGGATTAAGAAAGTGGTCAATCGCGCACGAGTATTTTATATTGTTATTGGAGCGTAGTGCTAAGGGACCGGTCCGTCGCAATAATCGAAAAGAAGAGGTTTTTACACAAATATCATCTAAAAGTACTTATACACCGCACGTGTACACGATTACGTTTATATCGCGATCACAACAGTTCCACGTAAAATAGTTTTTTTTTTTCGCACCAGTACGTATAAATCGAACCATAAATCTTCAGAAATTCGTTTTACGAAAACATTATATTATCTTGGAAGATGTAGATTGTATCTCGAATTTTTCCGATCAATCCGTAACTATAATTTAATATTATGCGTGTGTAAGTATTTCTACGGTTAATTCTGTATTTTTATTATAACATTGTCACCGCCTTTTAAACATAGTATTTAATCGATCGTGATGACGGCAATGTAAATACCGAATCGCATGTCTTCCGGATATTTGTCTTTCTCTCCGTCGTCGTCGTCTCCTTTCGAGTTACCCCTCTATATCACATTATACGCGATTATTTAATGTTACAGTAGAATGTACGTATATATCCTATCTGCCACGCGTATCAAAATATTGTGTTAGGTATTACGATTATACGGCACACTGAGTATGCTAACGTACATAATAATAATAATATTATTATTATATGCAATAATAAAATTATAATATATATTATAATACACGGGACGACGACACGGGCGTTTTAAACGGCACGGATCGTAATGTTTACATTACCATGCGTAATATAGGTAGGTAGATACTGCTACAAATATGCTAGGTGACGCGAAAAAACTCGAATACAATTATATTAAATTTAAATATTAATAGTGCTTATTATAAAATAACAATATTGAAGTAATTACTTTACGTTTCACTACACTAAAAATATTCTACTACATGAGATAAGTTATTGTTATAATAACAATCAATAAATAAGATTATAAAAAACAAAAAAATATATTACAATAAATTAGGACATTTCATATAATAATAGATATTTTAACGACGATCAACAAGTAGGGTAACTCGAACACGATATCATCACGTTATTACGAATAATTATTATATTATCCAGCGACGAATTTGACATTGTCGTATTCAGGGTGTCCCAGATCGATTTACTAATTCCAATATCTCCGTGAAAAAATAAAATTTCTAAATGCAGATTTTTTTATTAAAAAAAAAACGTCTCATAAAAAAACCCTTAAATTTTAAGTTATGTAAAATTTGAATATAGCCATTTCAAAGATTATATTAATATTTTATATGATAATTTTAACGTGCCGATCTCTTAATTTAATAAAGATTTCGATTTTTAAGAATTTTTTAAAATTATTTGAAAAATCATATTTCTGACGTAATTATTATAGCGTATATATTTGATATAGTCTGTGATTATATCGTGGAATGAAAAATTCATATTATTAATATTAATTATTATTATTATGATACACGAATTAAGATAGTATGGATACTCGATAAGTCAAAATAATATGACAATTTAAAGTGCTCCCAAGATCAGCTGATTTTTAGACTCAAAGCGTCTTCTAACTATATGAAATAAATACATATCTGTAATTAATTCCCTGATCACTCTCTTTTTTTAATAGTCCGTCATTATACGATGGATATAGAAGGCGTCTATAAATCAGGTGTTCTCAGGAGCAACTTTAAATGTTATGTAATATGATTTTAAACATACGTCGTTTATTTTTTTTATGGGACGCATTTTTTTTAACAAGTAATAAATGTAATATTATAGTCCGTCATCTAAATAATAATTTGAAAAAAAACTGCATTAAAAAATTTTAATTTTTCGCGGAGATATTGCAATTAGTAAATAGATTTGGGACATCTTGTATATTAGATATCTATACATTTAGAAATAATTATAGATTAATAATATGCACAATTCTGTCGATCGTTGTAGAAGTAGGAATGAATTCGCTTGTGGAGGAACGAAGTTATATATTTTAACGGTGGAGTTTAAAACTTCGATATTAGCAGCAAAAGTATTTGTAATATTTTTCGAGTCTTAACATTTTAACACTCTCCCTCTTCCTCTGTACTAAGCTACAAATTGTTTTTACTCTTTATAAATCGAAAATAACGTTATCCTCTTATATTATTATTACAAAAAGATATTGTTGTCTTCATTTTTCTTCTTCTTATAGCTACAGCTATAGCTAACCCTATACCTAACCTTACAGGGCTTAAGAAATTGAAAGATATAATTGTATTTATAAATATTGTCGACAACACCATACAAGTATATCAGACTGATACGTGAACATTAATAATTAAATTGCAAGACATGAACGTTTAAGATTTATGATCAATTTTAACGTAAAATAAACGTCGTAAACATTTGTTTTGCAACAAACGCAGAAAAAATATTAAAGGATAATATTTACGACCCTACTAAGTACCTTTTGAAATGTATTTTTAAAAAATACATATATACATATATATCAGTTAACTATTTTTTAATTGTCAACGATTTTTCACATGTGTATCCACAATCCACTGTACCTTAATAAATGTATTCAATTGGAAACCACGTCGTGAAGTTATCGATTAAATTTTGATATACGAATATGAATAATATTCATATTTTAAGTAAAATTTTTAAATTCCAAATCACAGTTATATTTTACACAACGTAAACTAATATAATTATCATAATTATAATAAGTATAGGTTGAAAAATAAAATTGATTTTTTATAACTCCTAATTGATATTCTAAATAGGCCAATTATTAATATAATAATTAAACGTGGCGAAATTTTGTAGAAAGATATACGTTTATGTATATATGTAGGTTTACTTATAAAAATATCGACTATGTTTTGTAAATGCATTGTATCGACATTTATAAAATAATTTAAATATAAATATAATATGCCTTTGTAATGTTAAAATAATTTTAGTTTGTCGTGCGTGTCAATAAAATAGCGTACGTAAAATGCCAAATAATAAATCAGCGTCGATCGCGATGTTTATTCTTTATACAACTGGAGCTTTCTGGTGTTACTGGACCATATAATATTATTACTACGATAGTGCGGATCGGCATCGGTACCTATACAAATATAACGCTGTATATTTCCTAGCATCGGAGGGGCGACGCGGGGGAGATGAAGTCGATCAGAAGAAATTCAATGGACCGTACACGGCGCAGGAGTACTGCGGGCAATAATAATAAACGTGTGTTTTTATTTTATCATCGGTCGACGCGATTTAGATACACCCCTCCCACACATACAACCGTTGCATCCGAGATAACGGCGTTTTCCCACTATCTGCAGCGTACGTACGATTTTTTAATCAAACATTCCGACGGACTAGGGGAGGTATTAAAAAAACGCCAAACGCCATTGACGGTATAATGTATATAGGGTGATCGGAATTTCCTGTTTGAAAAAATGTGGACACAACACGAGTTTTAAATGATACTAACATTATTTTTACAACGCGAAATCATAATCACCCTGTATATACATTACACAGTATATAATTATAATATACAAAAGAATAGTGATCGCGCGTATAGTACCTACTATTGTATATATATAAATATATATATATATTGCACGTACAATACAAATTCTGGTGAAAATTCAACGGCCTGTGTGATGCGATCTGGAGAGAGCGAACATTTATTATTATTATTTTTTAATTATTTTTTTCTTGTTCCCAGATCTGACGGAGCAGACGACCGCGGATAAATTCAATAATTTTCCCCGCTTTCTATAGCGTAATTAATGGAATCAATGCCATTTATGAAATATTATATTATACAAGTAGGCATTAATCATTAATCGGCGTGTGACGTTTCATACACACTTAATTAAATGGTAGGATAGGTAATGAACAAAAGTAATGAATATTAAAAAAAAAAAAAAATAGTAGGTACCTATAATGAACATCGTGCGATTTGATGGGATACACATTATTATAATATTCATATGTTATTTCGTCATATTTTTATGGGTTTAAAAAATATTATTCATGATGTATTTATCGAATTGATTATTTTACACACATACAGTCGTCATACAATGAAATAAGCGTACAATTTTTACAAATAACATTTCTTTTATAAAATTTAATTTAGTATAATTTCAATGTACAACATTTTGCCGAAAAATTTACCGTTCATCATGTACATTTAAATAGTAACAAAAAATTTAATTTTTCCGAAAAAACTAAATTTTTTGTATATTTTAATTTTAAAAATAGTAGATGTACAAGAAATTTTGTCTCTACAATTTTTGTGTAGAAAAATATTATCTATAATTTAAGTTTTATACATTATCATGTCAGGATCTATAGTTTTTAAATTAAACTCAAAAAACTATAAAACTACCCCATTTGGCTATTTTTAAACCCCCTCAAGGCACGTGAAAGAAGATATAAATTATTATAAAAATCTACATGAATTACTTTTCAATAGTATTGAACAAAATGGGGGAAGAGTCCTGAATCAAAAATTAAAATGTTCGAAAATAAGGGCCACTCTAGTGTACACATTATATAGAAACTTCTATTTTCTACCTGAATTTTAAATGAATTATTTAACAAAATATTTCTTTGTCTACATATATGTTATTATATTGTCGCGTAATCAAACGTACGCTTAGGCGATACAGTTAGGTACCTTACTCTAACGATAGAGTACATGTGAAATTTTTGCACGTTCCACTGCTATCAGATTCATATTAATATGCTTATTTTTTTCTTTTTGTAATTAAAATAACATAATAAGTAAAGTAGTTTTATAACACGTGCGACCTTGTAATATTTTTGTCATACGATATATTGCGTAGTGATAAAGTTATATATAAATAGTGAAAATATTTATTAGGTCAAATTATAGTACAGTATAAATAAGGTTAGGAGTTTAAAGGAGAAAAAAACTATTCATATTTATTATCATTAGACGACTATAATGTACCCATTGTGTGTACTTAAAATAATTTTGTGTTTTTAAACCCATTGCATTTAATAATAACTATATGATGACTACTACTTAGGTTGTAGAAACGAATAGATCGTATATATTATATTAATAATAATAATTTGTTGAGTAAATTTTCACACTGCAGTCTGCTGTGCGCTATAATGTTTACGTATTATAATATATAGTTTTTGGGTCATGCGCAACGTGCGCGATTACGTCAAGTTGAAAAGCGGATTGTGTAAAGATTATGTGTTTGACGAGTCAATTCGACGACATTATTATTATTATTATTATTTTAGCCACATAACAGGCTGATAACAATAATAAGAAAATAGTTTTAAAAAGGTATACTTGATTAGGAATAATTAAAATTTAACGGACGGTATATATACTCAGATTATGAAAATAAACAAGTAGTACATATAAGCTATAACACCTCTGTTATTTTATAAAGAAAATAATATATATTTACGTGGAATTTGTTGAAAAAACTCAACTCTCGGTTCTGTATAAGTTTTATTAATCGTGCAAAAAAAAAAAAAAGTGTTTTTCATATTTTCACGCCGATAATTGGAAAATATACATTTTAATTTTAAACGTTTAAGAGTTCTAAGAAAATAAATGGTATTGAGCGTGAATAATGTATAAAATTATTATTTAAATAAAAACAAATAGTTGCGTAACTTATGCTTTATTATTAAAATTTAATTTAATTAATACCTGTTTATGAAATTTCATTAATTTCTTGTAATTATACATAATTGATCATATGTACTATTATTATAACTGACCACAATTTGTTTTTCAGCTATTCAACGTTTATTGTTGCTCGAGTATTGTTTGGCATATGGTGATGATGATTACAAATCCTCCATGCGTAGTTTATGATGGCATTTTATAACTTACAGTTGAACATAATTTACAATAGTTATAACTACAATTAAATATTATAACTAAATTTACGACGACATAAAATAATTATAAATTGTTCGTAAGTATGCACACCAATCAACAATGGACATTCCAAAAAAATAACATGATAGCTTACGATAATGATGGTGACGTCGCCGGAGTTGAAAGTGACGAGAATTTTAACGATTTTGGTGTCGACGATTCAACAGCTGGTAGACGGTATTTGACCATACAACCCAAACAGTGGTGTACTTCCTACGTGTCCAATCGACAGCATTACGTAAGTATCTTTTATCAATTATCGTAAAATTGTTCATTTATTGTATAACAGCATAATATTGATAAGAAGAATTTATGTTTTAATTTGCAAATTGTAAACTTGTAACGTATCTCGAAAAATCGCAAACGGCAGAAGTAATCGTATGATAAAAACATAATTATTGTTATTATTATTCACAAGGTTAGGTTAATGTTGAATGGATTTTGGATAATATTTTTATCGTATACTTTAAATGAAAATACAAAATTATTGCATCCATGCAATATATTATGTTGATTTTCAATAACGTGTTGGAAATATAAAATTAAAATAATTTATATAGGTATATGTTTATTATTTATTAAAGTTAATACATTTATATCCAAGTTGTTGAAGAATAATATCCTAAAGACACATTATTGAAAAATAAGCTAAATAAAGTAACAATAGTATATTAAATTTATTACTGAAATATCCTATTATTATAATCGGATCATTATTTTTACCGAAAATGGTTTTCAATTTTTTAGTAAATTGAAATTCAAACATCAATGTAAAATGTAAAAATTTGAATGTGTTTAATAAAAATTGACCTATGGTTTTCAATATTTTTTGATAATTCATCGGAAATTTTATCACGTGTGTAAATTACTTATGTAAATACTTTAAAATATTTTAAGTTACTATATTCAAAATTGTATTAGTTATTATAAAATATGTAAAATAAATCACAGATTCCATAAACTATACCGTTTTTCAACTATTATTTAGGTAATTACTATTATCCCGAGGAAAAACTTGATAAATTCTAAAAATGAACTTAATAATGTACCAAGTATATATAATTTTCAACTTATATCATACTCTATTACCATTATTCCTACATAAAAAAGTGTTTTCAGACTTACAAAAACACAAAAAATCAAATATTAATGTAAAATGTTAAAGTTTGTAGGTGATTAAAAAAAAAAAAAAAAAAAATAACTTGTGATTTTCAAAATTTTTTACATAGTTAATTAACATTAAACTTATTTGATTAATAATGTCATAAAACACATATCAAAATTTTAGCTTAAAATATTAATAATCAAAATATTGATGCGTTAAAATTTAAAATAAAATCAGAAAAAATATCATAATTCAATTCTACTAGAAATTTTAATTTTAGAAGGTTTTAAAAAAAAACTGTGACTTACGATTTTAAAATATTTTGTAAATAGATTAAGTTGTATTTTATTATACTTCTATAAAATATTCAAACTGATAAATCCAAAATTGCAGGTAATATCAAACATTTTTTTACATTTTTAAATAAATTTCAAAGTAATTATTAAATATATATTAATAAATATATAATAATTATTAAATAAAATGTTATTACTTATGAAGACTTCTTATGAAAACACTAAAAAAATCCTTACGCTCAAAACTAAATTAGGTATCACGAAATATATAAAATGGTATTAACAAAAACAGCAATTTTGCCGATTGTCTGGTAGTTTTTCTCCTTCCAAGGAAAAACTTTTAAAAAATTCCAAAAATGAGCTAAAAAGGTACTAACTAGATGCAAATTTCTAACGATATATATCCTATTCGTGGTAATTGGATGTGGTAATTCTATCCAAAAAAATGTTTTCAGACATATAAGAATAGAAAAATATCTTTGGAAAACCAATACATTTCTCGCTTCGCTCAGAATCTAATAATATATAAATAATAAAACTATTTTGTTTAACAAATTAATAATATTATATTATAATCTTAAATAATCTCTTATGTATTAAATATTTTCCAAGCCCTAAATATGATTTTTAATACAAAAAACAATTTTCTTTGAACTCTTATATGTTTCATGAACCGTAAAGATATCTTACCTACATTTAACTACTAAAACTAGGAACATCATATACAATATGTACCTATTATTAATTTAATAATTCGGCCCAATATAATTGACTATATTATATTGACATCGACTGTTTGACGAACGATCAAAACATTTTCCAATTTTCATGTAAATAACAATATTTGCCGAGCATAAAAGATATTTTACCATAATATTAGACGTAAGTCGTTGACCATCTGATAAGTACCCCGCCTTTTATTTGAAATTCACTATGATTAGGAAATATAGGCATACGAGGCCGTTCTCGTTAAGGGAACATACCATGAGTGGTTTAACGCCAATAACGGGTCATAGAAGATTATTTTTATTAAGGCGCCACCACAAATAATAGTATAAAAACAGAAAAGGTTTACTGGAACAAGACGAAAATGATCGAGCGATAATGCAAACACGATAATAAAAATAATTTGTGTGTGTAGTGTGGCGTGTGCAGGACGACGGTCGTTGTTGACAACCATTGCGATTATTGCTCGAGTTTTGTTTGAAATCGAAAACGTTAAAACGCTACGGCGTATTTTGTAATTAAAAAAAAGAAGAAAGATAATAATAATAATAAAAAAAAAAAATCGAAAAATTAATTTCGTGCGGGCGTTTAATTCGCGAGGCCGCGGCACGTCCGTTACCGCCACCGCCGTCACCACCGCCGACGACGGTTTAATTAAAAATAAAAACAAAACAAAAAACAACGACTAAGGCAACGATAAAAGACCAACTATTCACTGTATACCTGTATACATTATATAATACACCTATAGTGTTACTACCATAACCACTACCATGGTTTAGTAATGGTATATGCCGACGGAGAAAAGATTTTGTCGCTAGTATTTTAATAAATATAACACTATTTTTTTTCTAAATCAGTAGCTTGGCAATGTGCAATCAGGGGCTTCCCTATAAGGTGGGAGAGTGCAGTAGATTACTACTCCCATTGAAATTTGTTATAATACAATAATGATTTAGTAGTATTATATTAAAATATTGGTTAAAAAGAAGTCAAATAGTACAAATTAGATTGACAGGACTGCCATAAAGACATGTACACTGCAATATTAAAATTGTCATAATTTATAAATAATGCAATACATTTTACTATACAAAGTGTCTTAGATTTATTTACCAATTGCAATATCTCTACGAAAAATTAAAATTTTAGAATTCGGTTATTAAGTAGGTAACAAACTATAATAACACCTCTATTTCTTTTTTTTTAAAATACGTCATATAAAAACATAACTTTTTATTTTTGAATTATGGGAAATTTTAAGGTAGTCAAAAAAAACAAAAAACAAAGAGGTTACTTTTATGAAAATTTTGATATTCCAATTTTTATTAAGATCACAATTTTTGACAATTGTTTTTATTAAATCAAAAAATGAAGTATTATACACCAATCTGTTGTGATTATTTTAACATGGAATGCAAAATGTATTTAATCAATAATATAATTAGTGATAGTTAATTGATGTATGGCATTTATCTATAAATAGATCTTTATTAATCCATGTTTTTTGCAGATATAAAATTATGCTATCACTTGAGAGCCTTAATGATATTAATGATATGAATTTTGCATGCCATTATATTAAAATATTAAATTATTTCAATAAATGACGTTGATTATTACATATTTAAATAAATAAAGACAATTTCTTATTCTAATAAAACTCGATGCATCAAAAAATGTATAAAAAAATTTTCAAATTTCATTTAACATAAAAAATAAAATAAAATAACTTTATTTTTTTATTTTTTCGCAAGACGTTTAAAACTAAAAAAATAATTGAGTTTTAGTTTTGAATTAAAGTTTATTGTCTAAATTTAAAAAAATCGCATGTAAACATTAAAATTTTCACGAAGATATTGCAATTAGTAAATTTAATTATATATATAGTAATATATTTTTATTGAACAAGTATATAGAGGTATACATATTATAACTTCTGTTTATAATTTGTTCTTATTTTTCTTTAATTATATTCGTACAATTTTAAGTAAAGATAATAATATTAATAATTAAATTATAATTTTATACATAAATATTTACTAGCTTTAAATTTTTATATGTAATTATTGAGTTGATATAAATTCACGCCCATCTTTCTAAAAAATAGTCAGAACTAATATTATTACATGCTGGTACAAGGATGAGTGCATTGGACCCAGCTAACAAATTATCTAAAACAGTTTTTGGGGTTTTTTTTTTTATGGTTTTCGCCACCAGCGCCGCGGTTAGTTATGGATACTGGTTAGTTTTGGTTAGGTTAGGGGCGGTAATTGCACAATGTGGATACCGCTCGTTATATTCACATTTATTATAAACACAGTGTGACGAAAAATATAATAATAATATGTGTTTATCGTATAATATGTAGATGTGTTTAAAAATAAAGGCAAAAAAAAAAAATTGAAAAAAAAATGTAATCCACAGAGAACGGGATAAACAACGACAGAGTGCAATATATTATATATTTATGTATACGTGTAAAAACGTGAAAAATAAATCTGTATTTTTTTTTTTTTTTTAATCACACACGTCACATATACATATCATATTATTATTATACACGCGTCCCTTGTAAAACGCGGTCGTGTAGGAAACGATTTATGCTGCTGTGCACTATAATATACGTATTATAATATATATATATATATATATACTATACACTCGGACATTTAATGTTCGCCGCCGACAACGATATAAAAATAACAATTTTATAATCACGTTATCATCGTCGACGATTATCGCGTAAACATATTTCATATCATAATAATAATACAAAAATACAGAACAACCGTACGTAAATACGTTATAACGATTATTCCATTGGCGTATACTATTTTTTCGTCGCATTTGTTCACAGTACGACATAATCATCACCGTTATACCACCCTATGTTCACATAACAGACTCAAAAAGAAAATCATAAGTCACATTTCTAACTTTTTGAGTATTCTACAAAAACTAGTGTATAATATTAGATATCTATGAACCTAAATATTTCCTGACACTTCGTGAAATCTGTAATTTTTAATTTATATAGAATGAATTATCGCTCCTTATTGATAGATAATTTATTAATTTTTTTTCTTATATATATATAATATATTCAAAATTCAATATTTTATTATAATATTTATATAATAATTATGTAATAATTACGAATAATTATTACCTTGGGTATCCGATGTTTATCGTGTTTGTCTTAGGTATAATTTTTGCGGATTTCATATGTATTCTATAAAGCTATATAGAAATGTCATATTATAATTTATTTTATTTTAAAATGTATAAATTAAAGTTTATATTATTATCGTATTTTTAAAAAAATCATAAATAGCGTGTTTTTATATAAATTTTTATAAATATTAAATTAATTTAAATCTACAAAATGGTATCACTTATATTTTTAAAAATAATGAAAGTACCAACATTATACATACAATTATGAAATTTAGAATTTATGTAACCAAAAAAAGTAAATAAATATGACTTCTTTATAATACAAAAGAGATTTTAAAAAATATTAAATAAATGTGCAAACAAATAAGTTTAATTTGTTTTGTTCTATATTATCTATATTATATTTCGTGTTATTTCTATATGTCTGACAATTTAATTAAGCAAATTATGTGTTCAATACTTCTTTAAAAATGATCAGAAATGATAAACAATGTCAATATTATATAGATTGCCGGCTGCCGCTAACATAAATATACATAGATATTATATATGTATATATATACGCCTGCGCGCGTAGTTTGTTTTTTGCACATTCGATAAGCCCCAACAACAGACGAATACAAATTAAAAATTCCTCTTCAAAAGATTCGTCCTCTGATGCTTTTTATGTTTTTTAACTTTCGTTCTACTCCAAAAAGCAACAAGCTATTTGTATTTATATAAAAAAAAATCCGCTGTTTGCCCTTTGAACGTGAACCATAATAATAATAACGCCGCCCCCGTTGTTTTTCATGCTCTGCTTTTATTCCCAAGCACAAAGGTATATACATACGCACACATAATATAAGAATGAGTTTAAGGACTGCCCGACACTGCGTGGTGGCATTTGATATTGAATTTATTATTGTACACAACGACCAAGATCGCCACTGGTGGATAGTTTTACTATGGATGTGATACGATAAAAGTTTAATAAATAAAAACAATATAACATGTCGACGAAAGACTCGTGTGTTGGTCTTAATGATTTGATTTGTGTTAAATCAAACTTACAAGTTACAATTGATTAACATAAAAGTTATATATAATTTAATATAAAATGATTATTTTTATCAAACATGTCTTATTCGTAAACTAATGTCGTTCACACGTTTTATGCACTCACTTGGTATAAATATAAGTGAAACACGGACACTCAGAGGTGGTACCGATGCTGTTATGGAAAAATAATTGACATATATTACACAATACTCTCGGTAATACTCAATAAGTGATGTTCGTGATAAACTATATAAGAAAAAAAACTAGATTATACTAAGTTACGGACGATTTATTAGATAACTTTTTTAATATACAAACAATATCTATGTATAGGTTTAAATATTTACCTACTTATTCCCTCGGATTTGTTCGAAAGAAACAAAACTAAATTCCTTTTGAAACTTAAGAGCTACGTGACTATTATATGCGTATGTTCGACAGCGGCCACTTCGATTAGGGAACGGAACGAAATCGATTTATCATAAACAATTATCTTACGAACAAAATTTTTTAAATATTCCAAATGGATATAATATACTATAATTTAATATAATATACGTTTGAACAATGGTGTAGTTAGAAGGGTTTAAGGTTTCAATCCCCCTTTGCTTTTTTAAATTTTAATAATATAATATTTTTTAATAATTATTGAAAAATTATTTTTTTTTTATATGAAACTATAATATTAATTAAGCATAATTGTATTTAATATATATTGAATATAAATATTATAGTTTGTTCACTGGCCGAATTTTCGGTGGTACGGTAAATTACTCCTTATAGAAAGAGAAAACAATATTAAACAATAATGTTTAAATTATTTTTATTATTCATTTCTGAAAATGTATTATTTATTAATTTTATTTGGGAATATATGTGATCATGATTTAAACAATAAGATAATACCACGACGATAAATCTAAAATTTTCTCGTATATCTTGAATATTAAATGAAATATATAAATAAATAATATTCTAAAATCATGATGGTTTATTTGTGAAAATACTGATTAGGATCGTGAACACCACACGATTATATCACAATCGAAATCGGCAACACTTAAATGACAAGTGTGTCCGAAATGATTGGATTGCTATTTTGTATTTAATATTTATTTTTAAAACATATATTATTATTGTCATTTATAAATTTATTGTTAAATGACTGATTTCGTCGTGTGCGATTATCACTTATTGACCTTATGAGTCCCTTAAAACTGTATATATAACCGATTTATTTTATACCCCCTTGTTATCATTTCTAGCTATACATTACGTTTGGAGGTATATATACCTATAATAATAAACTGCCAGTCTACCACGTGACATTAAAAATAATTTCGATATACGAGTAATCAATCAGTATAATATATTACCAAAAACTATTGAATTTGTGTTTAAATTTAACGGGCAATGACAATAATAATAACGGTTATAACGAATGTAAAGGGGAAACTCATTATATGCTGTAACAATTTCACAATGCTATCAAAAGTAAATTAATTTTATATGGAATCAGCATATTATAATACACGCAATAGACGAGAAGTTTTCCGAGTAAAATATAATTAGCAGTCAATATTGCTATTATAAATAATGAATTCGACAATAGAATATTGTCTGTATCGCATTATTATTAACAATTCATCAATAACAAATTAATTATTCTAATAATACCATCAAGTACGTAATAGTACGTTCAGTTTATTTTCTTTGATATATCTGGTTATATTTTAGATTCTGATCGAAGGGAAGACTTTATTGGTTTTAAAATGATGTATGCATTTTATTACAGCTGAAAACACAACTTTGGGCGGAAATAATATTTTGATTACCACGAATATATATTATAGGTATATTAAAATTACGTTTTTTGAGTAAAAAAACTACAAATCTGCAAAATTCACAGAAACTTTAATTTTGAAATTCTTTAATTTAAATATTTTATGATAAATATTTACATTTTAACGTAGAGACTTGAAAACTATTTTTGACTTATAAGTTTCTTAATATCTATATGTAAATTTATATATATATATAAGAAAACATTTTGTAATTGTCACATTGACTATATGTTTAAATATAAACTAACAATAATGTTCAATATGTTCCAATTTTTGGATCTACGGTTTGTAAATTTAATAAAAACATAATCATAAAATACTTAACCCAGTTTAAAAAAAAAAAATCTGCTGTCCTATTATTTTTTTTTTTTAATAAGTATTTGAAATTGGAATTTTGAGTGAAATCGAAAAAACTTCATGTGTTTACTCTAGAATACGTATACAAAAAATTTGAAATTCGTAAATCACAATTTTACATGCCTTCAAATTTTATTATGTCATATTGATACTTAATTTTTGTGTTTTTAAAAGTTTGAAAACACTTTTTCGGGTAGTAAATGTTCTCCGATTTCTACAAGTGGGATTTGTTTTGGTTAAATTTTGTCTAGTTTAAATTTTATTCAGATAAATTTTTGAATTTAACAATAATTTTAAATATAGTTTAATGTTTAATATACATATTTTAATAAGTGTCAACAAATTTAAATAATAAAATATAACATAATATTCTAAGAATAATAATTATGAATATTCAATTTCTGTAAGACTTGACAATCTAGAAGAACTCATGTGTTTCGATAGATATTTAGACATTTTATATTTAGGTTATTTTTGTTTTATTCACTCCTTATTCCACCTAACCTATCCATTCCTTCCATTTTATAATTTTAATTTTTAACTTAGAGCTAAATCTCACAAATATGTATATAAAGGGGATATTTTTATGCGATAAGAGTATTAGGTATACGTGCAAACTTCCATTAATTGTTTTAAGTAAAACCCCAAGGACAGAAAAGGCTGATTTAGTTCCCGGAGGCCATAATAAATAACTGTTAATTTATATTACATTTCCCTTTTAAATATATAATTTTTTTAATACAACTTTCAAAATTAATATGAATTAATAATTATTAATACATTTAAAATACTTCGTGTATCCACAATATACTTTCCATATTATTGCAATTCATTTGAATGGAAAATTTTTACCTTTCATTATTTTTACAGTTTTATAAAATTAAAAATATGATAATTATTTTTTTAATTTCAGTTAATTTTTTAAAGTAAATATACTTAAACATATTCGATCAATTGTTTATTTTTTAACAAAAAATATTAAATAATTCTAATTACTTTGTGTTTATTTATAGGCTAAAGAAACACATAGAGACACTTAAAATACATTTTAATTTAACAGGTATTATGATCGGTATTAAACATTTGTATATTTTCATATAAAATTTCATATTATAAAATTCGATATTTTATAGTATTTAATATAATTTAATCACATATCGTCACTGTCATTTTATTTTTCATTTTTGATTGACGCTCGCGTCCCATTTATATTCCCGGAGAATTATTTTGAGTTTCGTATTTTGAATACTTCTCGTACTATCGTTATCAATAAATTATCATATTATATACATATATATGCAGCGTGTTGTACGTCAAAAATCATTTACCTGTATATTTAAGATGTATTTGATATTAAATATTAATACCTATAATAATAGAGGTACGCGAATTGACTTTGCAGGACATCGCACGCGATTCGCAATGCGCTCTACACACGGCAACGATATATTATTATTATCTATTATATTTTATTATTATTATTATTATTATTATCATTGTGAACGTATAATATTAAGTTTATTGTTACGCGCGCGCGTTGTATTATACCAAAATGATTTTCATGATATTCGCGTGCGACCTACCCGTTATAAGACGTACGGCGATGGCGGCTCATAATATTATAATATTATACAATCCTAAATGGATTTCGATGAGAATTTCATCGTGGCTTATACGATAACGGGGTGAGGTCGATTGCGCTGGAAATGTAGGGATATCTACACACACACACACACACAAACACACACACACACAAGACAATGACCGAAGACGATAGCGATAATATTATAATTCACTTGCGCGTAGTCGCGTATTATGTCGGTTTATACAAATAAATACGAATCGCGGCTAAATCCCGAATCGGGATAGTGACAGTTGCGATAAAATCCCGTCGTCGATATGCGAATAATAATAATATGAATACAGTATTGTCATAACCATTAGTGAAACCATTCTTGGCGGCACACGTCAACGACGTCTTAATTATTATAACGCAGCTTCAATACTTGTCAATCAGCCGTGGAGTTTTGCGACAATCCGCATAATATTGTTATTATTTTACATATCACGACCGCGAAAACGTACCGTCTTTGGATGGTGGCGATGCGGTTTGTCGTGAATAAGATAATCAAATGTATAATAATATCTATGTCGCTGTTATAATATATAATTTAATTACCCTATCTTCGTTGTCTCTGTTTATTTACCTATTGATTGAAAATACTGTTTATATGTATATTTGTAATCAATGATTTAACCAACTACCTATGTACATTGAACGATAAAAAGAAAACCGATAGCAAACTCAAAATAACAATAAAAAATAATTAAATATATATAAAATAGTTCGTATAAATTCAAACATTTATGAGTAAAAACCAATATAATATATCATATACATATCGTATTTTTTTTCGATAGATAACATTGTTTTGAAGAATTTTTGGTAAATTTATTTTTGTATGTTTTTTATCTATTTGTTTTAAATAGGGTACGTTGAACAATTTTTTTTTTTATGTTAATTTTGATTACTGATTTCACACCTTTACGTCCGTTCAGATCATACACAATGGACAGTACAAACATATATTTATAGTTAACAGAAAAAAGTTATCTAATCTAACATATTATTACGACTAGTAAAATGCTTATACATTTTTTTTAATAATTTTGAAATTATTTCATATCATAATATATTGTAATATGAGATATTACAATTATAATTATATTCAGTTTATATTACAGAAAATATTATTTTAAGATTTCTGAGCTCACATTAATAAGTACTGCCTATATAATATTGTTATTTTTCATTAAAAATCGTAATTTTGAGCACATGGACGTCCGCAAGGAGGAAAAGGGGGCATTTGTTCCCCTTGATTATTTTGAGCATTGACAAAAATTTGAAGTTAAATTAGTATAAACTTTTTAACTTAACTTTTAAATTTTAAATTTTTGAATATTTTTCAACTTAACTTGTAGTTTAACTTTTTTAATAACGTATTAACTTAATAACTAACAAGTTATTTTATTTGTATTTATAATTTAATCAATTCAATTTACTATAATTTTTAATACTAAAATCAACTTTTTCAAATATTGAATTTGTTTTATATTTTATTTTATTTTATGTTATTCAGGCAGTTAGATACAAATAATAATGTGAATATTTTTTTTGTTTTTAACGTTCATTTATTTAATGTCAATTTTTTAAACGCATGCTCTATTAGCCTTATGTACATTTGTCATATGTGTTTAATAGTTAAGCGTGCATATATCTATCTTTTTGTTGAATAATTTTTAAGAAATAAACATTTACTTAACTAAAGATATAAAGTTAATTTATTTTTTAGACTTTACTATTAATCTAACTGAAATAATAAAATATATCATAATATTATGACTATTTACTGTAAACTTTATCCAATACGTATATGTCAATTAACTTAACTTAACTCGGTTAAAAAAGTTAATTTAATTATTGCTCATCCTTGGAAAATTTACATATTGAGAGTCTTAATACTCTTATTTTAAGATTCCAAATATTATTGTAATACATTCACTATAATACGCATGTTATCTTTATAAAATATTCTTTCACATCTGTACTAATAAAAATTTGTACCCATAACCTTACTTACGTACGAAGTCTAATCCACAATAATTTTACTATTAAATATGTTACGTTATCAGACCAATATACGTCATACTATAGTCGTCCTAAATGTTATTTTTTTGTTGTTAGTTAAAAATTAAAAATGTCGGACAAGAGTGAATACATTTTAATTCGTACTGGTATCGTCGGCAGCATCGGAAACCGTAATAGGTTTATGATCAAAACTGACCCGTCAAGTTCGTTCGTCCGAATAGGTACTACTTTTACGCGACAGTGGTTTCCAATTAATATCGTAATCTATACACGCGTGTTACCTATTAGAACGTTCGCGTAGTATATAATTGGATATAAAATAATAAAAATAATAATATAAACCTGCGGCGGAGACGTGACAGTCTAACCCAACCCCACCACCGGATTCGTTCCGGTTGTCAAATGACGGTACCGCTCACTCGACCGTCCGCACGACCGTAAGAGTAGACGAGAGCTGATATCATTTTATAATAATAATATGCGCTTAGTAAGCGGTTAGACAAGAATCGTGTTCATCGCGCGAAACGTTTTGCGCTAGTTTATACGCCTATCGTTTGTAACGAAGACAATACGTAGGTAGTTCAATTATAATAATAATAATAATAATATGATGTTGATGTATAGTTGTGTCACATTACCGAAGGTTCTTGAAAATAATAAAATTTTTGCGATTTTCGTACGAAAAATATAACATTATAATAGCTATCATCCTGTTGTACAATTACCAAGTACGCATAAAACGTTTTGTATTATTTTTTCAGAGTAAATATGTTGTATCATACTATGTTTATTTATTTATTTAATAAATGAAATAAAATATTCTTATTCTTATAAAAAAACAACCTAAGTCCGTTGGACCGCAGAGGTGGTGACTGTAAGTCAACAATACTAAATAAAAACGACGGGTACAAGTACATATGATCGCATCGAAATGATAAAAAACGCGATTCGTTCGATAGTCATAATGGATATATTATTATTATAACGGACAAATATTATTGAAGGCACTCGATCACTCGCATTGTTTATCTGTTAAAAAAATATATAGTAACATAAACCAGTATAGTGAAAGAATAATATACAAAATATTATTATTTTTAAAAATATGAGTAATTTATTATATTTCATTTCATTTTTCTCTAAGACGGCGTTCTGTGTAGGCAATATAGGGGCATCTAAGCGTTTCAAAATAAATTTAATATTCCGATTTATACCAGCCGTTATTTTAACGACATTATTATTAGAGTGTTCATTATTACAATATTTAAATAAACATTTTATAGCAATATTGCCTAAATTATGGTCTGTAAGTAAATACATCTTCAAATATTAAAATAATTAATATTAACGTCTATGTAATATTTATATTATACTTTAAATTATATTGCTAAATTAATTTAGATAAGTTATAACAATGATACAATAAAATCGATTAAACAACGAATTCTGCGATTCTAATTTAAACAGAAATTTTTTTTATCCTATTTTTGGTTGAGTTTAAGATAAGATTATAAAAAAATATCTGAAATGCCCATAAAACCATTGATGCTTTTGTAATTCTCTGAAAAAGGATTACGTTTACAAATCGAACCATCAATTATTATAGATCCTAATAAATCCGATTTGGTATCGAAGAAACACACTACTCATCACACATTTTTTTATAACTTAATTCTAAAAATTACCTATACTTATTTATTTGTTTAATTATTTTTTTACACTATCGAAATACGTATATTCAGTTAAGAAAATAAAGAAATAAAATTATTATTATTATTCTTAATTTTATTTTTATTATGGAGTCTGTAATTAATTTCGCTATATTTAAGTTAGAGGAGAAGTTTAGGAAACGTCGCTTTAAAGATTCCCGCATACTAAATTGAATCACATTAGATCGTAAACGAACGGAATTTAATTTGCACACTAGAACGAAATTTCATAGCTATTGTTATAATAAGTAAGTAATATTTCAAAGTGATACAATTTTATTTTAAACGTGAATAATGTTAGTACTGATAGCAATGACAAGAAACCTGAAGAAGGGTGGTAATTACATTAGTACTTATTAATTAAAAAGAAGAAAAATATATACTTAACAGAAAATAATATGAAAAAATTAACAGGAGAAAGCTTAATACATTATTTTAATATTTGAAAAATGATGACAAGACATTTTTCCGTTATTTTAAAATGACCTATAAAATATTTTATGAGATATTAAATTTATTTATTTTATATTAAAACATAACAACAATATTGAAAGCGATAAAATATAATAAATAATAATGTCTACACGTTTTAATTCCACGAACCACGAGTTTCTAGATATTTATAACTATTAAATAAAAGTAGCATATTCCAGTAGACTGTTGATATAAAATAAGACTAATTTTTAAACGGTTTTGAATAATTATGGCAATAGTATAAATATTATAACAATCACAATAATAATCCATTATAGCTATATTAATGCGACGGTATGATTATTATTAATCATGGTATATTAGGTTTACTAGTAAACTGTTCGTCGCAAGAACGAGTAATCAATCTCGTATTTATAATAATAACTTCGCAATATTCAATCATTTAAAAAAAATAACATTTGAGGATTTTTTTTTATTTATTTATTTATTTTTTTTTGGAATAAGTGGAAATGAATAAAATTATTGTAAAATGGACATATTGTTTAAAATATGAATATTAAAGTGAATAATATAGTAAATATATAAACCGGACTGCAGTTTTTAATTAATAGAGGTTTTATGTCTTGAACATTCAGTTATATAAAATTAATATTTTACCATGCGCATTCCGTTTCACTACGACGGTAATATATCATAATGGCAGACCCCACGTAGCTGCAATCGCCACGCATTCGGTGTTAAAAGTTTCGAACCAACACCGCTACGTCCCTCTTATGCTCATAGCGCTATCGTTATCGTTCCGATATTTTTCCTCTTGCACAATAATTTGCACGATCGCACTATCTATTATTCGCGACGATGGCGATGGCGGTCCCGTGAGCTGCAAAAGATCGCCGTTTTGCACTCATTAATATAAAGTAAATAAGGCACCGAAAACTGGCATTATATTCCAATACTCGAGTGTGTGTATAATATATATTTATTAATAATTTGGGAATATTATTACGCATGTGGATAAAGTTAATAAGAGGGAGGGAGTTTAATCGACCAGACAACGTGCATAGAACTTAAAATTTATATGAAACGAAAAAAACGACAATACGAAAAATAAGGCAATTATATATTTATATATAGGTGCTCGATCGTACATGTTTCACGTACATTCATACCACGGTTACTAGGGTCGCGTTCACGTAACGAACGTGGTAAAAGCGAAAAAGGACCGCGTTATGTTACCGGTCATGTGTGTGCGTATAATAATATTATCATGTTTAACGGTCATCTGTACGTGGATACGTGATACGGTTTTACCTAAACAACGCGATTCGGTCTCGTTGTTTTCTGTCCTCTTCCACACGCACGAAAGGTCAGTATTATGCAAAGTATACGATATAATATTTAAACGGCTCGAAGAATTCGGTACGCATACACGTTGTGTTTCGCTCGTGTGTGACGCGTTTGCCGGGCACGTGTTTACAACGGGATGTCGCACCGGCGTGTGACAAACGCGTTGGGGTCGGAGAGAAATAAATGTTGCCCGCGCTCAAAAAGGTATATACGTATATGCCGCGCGCACGTGCGTACGTGCGATCACGCGACGGGTGTGAAATAAAACGCGCGCGCGTTCTCCCATCAGATACGCGAAAGTATAGGTAGTGTTTGTGGGCCCGGACGAGCCTAAAATTCCGCCGCCAACGTGAATTTCTAGCTCTTCGATAACGAACAGTCACGTACGGAACAACGCCATCCGGCAACAGAAGTAATAGACGCATCACGTGTTTTCGATTCTATCTCTTTCTATTTATATATATTATATTGTACAATCATACAACGGTGGGCTGATGCGGTGACAAATAAATAGTTTTCCGCGCACATACGCGCAAAGGAAAATGGTACATATATCTCCAGAGTGAGACAGAACGAGAGAGGGATACACACATATAATTATATAATCCGCGCACGGACGCGACACGAACGACGACGACGACGACGACAACGGTTTTCGTCCGCTTGCTAATGTGATTTTTGTCGTGTCTTTCACAAAAACTTTTTTAATGGTCTACCCCACTGTGCCGCAGTAGAATAAAATATACGTACGAACACGTGCGCATGCTCTTCCGTTTCCTCTCACGTTTTTTATTTTTCATTTTATCATTGATAATCTTCTTATATAATATTAAGTTTGTATATATATACGTATAAATAATAATAATAAAAAAAAAAGTTTTTTTAATGTATTTTACTATTAATATTTTATTATTTATTTCTTTTTTTGCTGTCTTCTTACAAACGATAAGTCCTAATCGAAATTCTCGAATTACTGTCAAAGTCCACACGGCCCTGCCTCGATTTCTCTTTCAGCGAGTCCGTTCAGTCAGAGACAGGAAAGTGTTGCAGTGGGACTAATTTAATATGTGACGGTGGCGTGCGCCATGTGCGAAACATAATAATATAACAATATAACCTCGCTTTTCGTGCTGCAATATAGACATATAATGCATACAAAACATAGTGGCTGTTAATGTTCGCAGAGAATTGACTGGATTAGAAAAGTTACGACGATTTGTACACAGTCGTTTGAAAACTTATTGAATAGTATTTTTTTCTTCTTTTAAAACTTAAAATGTTTTTGATGTCTAAGAGTGTTGTACAAAGATAGGGATTTGTACGGATAAAAGGTAGAAAAAATACCTTACTATTATCGTTATTATCTCTAACCTGTATATATATAGTGTATATATTATATAAATAATAAAAAAATAAAAAACATTTTTTTGAAACCAAATTGAAACAAACAGTGTTTTGAATAATATATAAAACCATAAAATTTATTGACTAATGTTAAAAGAAAAAATCGATAATATATGGAAGAAACCTGTTTTTAAATAATCTTTATGAGTTATTGAAACCCAATTGACATATAATATACGGTTTTAGGAAATTGAAATATACCTACATAATCGTTTACAGACAAAAGTAAATATTTAATACAAAACGCTTTCATCTGATTGACGATGGTATTTATTTTGTATCAAATCGGTTTCGGAATAATCTTAACGCTCGTTATTTTAGACAGATCACGTACAACGACTACTATATGTATACAGACGAACATATTATTACTTCCCAAAACAATTTATGCACGCTCGTGTAACATCAGTTTGGCGGCTTCATGTCGCGGGTTAGGTGTGCGCTTATAGCCGAGTTACGATTACTGGGCACATATTATATTAATTTTCGTTTACACGTCACACAATATAACGGTAATGTATACGCTAAATATGATTTAGCCTATTATACTACGTGACTTTTGGATAACAGTCGGCGTTCAATCCAACTAGGTACATAACGATGCGTTTTGTGAAATTGGCAATGTGATCCGGGAGGTTAGACCCACCACGACGAATATTGGATACGTATTCGCTCATTACGTGTGTACACTTGTAATAAATATCACACACGTACCCATGTATTGTTATAAATGTATAATACTATAATGTTAATATATTTACGTTCTGTCAGCGATGGAAACCATCATGGTCCCAACAGACGTCGTAGGTAATAACTTGTTTATATCGCGTGGTATATTATTATTAAATATTATAGACAGCTATATTTTATTATGTGCCTTACGAATAAATACATACATTATTTATCACCGTTGTATGTACGAATATAGATGAATTTCAATTTGGAAAGTGTATTGTTCCCATATTATTGTAAATGATAAAAATATATCTTTTATATTTTATAATAACAGTCAGCAAGACTGGTGGACATTAACGAGTCAAAAAATCGAAGTAAGTTTTTAACTTAACGGGTTAAATATGTTTTAAAATACCAAGTTATTTTTAAGTTGATTTATTTTGTTTATATAGTTCGACTAAATATTATACTTTTATAAAAATATTTTTATATTTAATACAATAACAGTTTTGTACCTATTTTAAAATTTTTAAAATTATCATTATATACAAAAATATACCTCATACAAATCGAAGGTAAAATGAAAGTATATTTTTTTTTAAAACTAAATTACTAACTTTGGTTAAAGTTTTTAACTGAATAAAGTAACTTTCATTTTAATTTAACTTTTAATTTATAAACCTATCATTTAACAAGTTTAAAAAAAATAATCAATTTGTCCTGCATTGTATATTAGCACTTATTGTTTCAATCACCCAAACCATAAACAAAAAAAAAATTATTTAATATTCTTAGACCTCGCCAAGTCAAAATAGAGTTCTTCTTATCTTTCTTTCGCCATCACCAATCGCGCTTCGCCCTAATAAAATATAATAATATGCGCATACGTTTATTTTGAAATAACTTTTATTTGAAATTTCTAACGATCAGACTGAGTGTACCCGGTTTACCTTTACCTTTAGCAGATTGCAGTTTTACATAAATAAAACATTATTAAATTATCTCATGTAAAATGTATAGTTTTTTTATATTTCGCATATAATATTACAGCGACACGACGGAACTTTACTGAACAACAATCGGTGGTGTGCATAACCGAATCGTGAGAAAATCTAACCATTTGGCTATATTATAATATTGTGGGCGCGACGACGCGGTGGTCTGTATTGAATAGAATCGCGTTGAGGGTGAGGATGTTGTATATTTTCGACGACGGTGAAATAAAATTTAAAATAATATTAAAAAAAGAAAACCCAGGCTACACGATACTGCACTTTTGTGCGAAAGAAAACCAATGACCGGGTATACGGTAATGCTATACTGTATACTTGCGTTTACGGTCGTTGGACCATAGTCATATTGTACGGCGACGGTACATTCGCGATCATTGCCGCGGTGGGTACACAACAATGCTGGTGGCTGAGGCGAGGTTTCATCACGCCACGTCGAACCACACCCTCCGGCGACGATTTGCATAGGAACGACGTGTTTGCCAGCGGTCAATGTTAATTCCGAAACGTGCAATTTCGAATACTAATATTCTAAGGGGCGGTGTACAAATAATTATATACTTACCCGCGAAACACGACCTACGACGAGCGGTCAAATAGCGATTTACCGACGAGCTCGCGTTAATTGATATAATATAATTATTATAGTCTTTGAGACAGTCGGTATTTGTGCGAAGGAAATATACGATTATAGGGATTGAACGAGGTACCTGCCCTACGGAAGTTCGCAACATATAATACGAGTGTTATACTTGCCCAGAAAGGAAAGCATACGATATTATGTGGCCGAGGGCACAAAACTTCAAGTAATTTAATTTGTAAATTAATGCAAATTATAATGTATAAATAACCTCTACAGTGGTGTCGAAAACAACGAATTATTTTTTCCCATCATCCATATAGTGAAATCGTTCATTTTATCAACTGAATTTTTATCATGTTACAGCGTTAAAATTCCATTATAAGTATAGAATATTGTTCGTTTCTTTCATTAAACGTATAAATTTAATGGAATTTCAAACTTTTTTCTTCTAATCCTAAGATAAAGAGGCTACACAAATATATTATATTATATACCTTTTATTGACAACATTTTATTTTTATGCATAATGTTAGTGCATACAATTAATGTACATATTAAATATCTGAGGTAGTTAGTTAAATTGTTGATTGTGGTATGGGATTAGTTTTACATTTATATAATATTAATGTTGTAGGTTTTATATAAATATTTACATATATATATTTATAAGATAACATTTTATGTTTATCTCAGAAATAAAATAATTATTATATAATAAGTAAAAAAAAATTAATTATAAATTATTGTTGTACAACCCTAGTAGCATCAAGATAACTGTAGGATAATTTACCACCATGCTACATAAAATTCCCATCGAGAATTTCTATTAGATACCTTGAGGAATTCTGATAAAATTATTGAAATGTATTATAATATATCTACTTCTAATATATATATATATATATATATATATTAAACTTATGTAGAATGTACCATTGATTATTGTCTATTATATAATCAATGGTGGTATTTACTATATTACTTTAAAATTCGTTTACTCATTTGGTATTTTTTATAGGAAGTATATATGTTCAAATTTTATTTTTAATTATGTTGCAATATTTAGAATTCAATATGATTAGCTATTCTGGATACTACAATAAATTAAGAAAATAATAACACAAAATATGTACCTCTGACCTTTTTTTGTCCTTAATTTCCTAGTGAGGCCTTTTATAGGCATATTGACCAGGACACTTAGATTGGTATCAGTGTGTTGTGCATTTAATGACGAAAGGGACAGTTCACGAACTCTTTAAGGAGGCCTCACTCTCCTATCAAGGATACCTAAGGGTGTCATATAGAACTCTCTCCGCTACTAAGGATACTTACTATTTTGTTTATCATAAATATAGTCATAAATTGTAAAGTACAAAGAATTAATATCAGTTTATAAATAGAAATGCAATTTTAGATTCTGAGCGAAGCGAAGAATGTATTGGTTTTACAAAGATGTTTTTTTTTTTTATGTATGAAGACACTTTTTTGGGTAGAAATAATGGTCTGATTACCACAAGTAGAGTTTCAAATCATGTCTAGTTGGTACTTTATTTATCTCATTTTTCGAAATTCTCAAAAACTTTTCCTTAGGAGGTGAAAAACTACCAAAAAATAGTGGAAAATCGGCAAAATTACGGTTGATGTAATTTTATATTTTTTAATTTCGTGATAACTAATTAGTCTTAATCAAAGTGTCTTGAAAATTTTTATGAGTATTAAATTAGGTGAACTTCATTACATGAAAAAATTTAGAAACAAGTGGTTGATTTTCTGACTAAGTATAGAGTTTTGGCTTTTTTTATAAAAAATGTTTAATATTTCCTGCAATTTTTAATTTATTGGTTTGAAAATTTTGTCAAAATCTAGACATATACGACTTAATTTTTTTACAAAATATTTTGAAAATCGTGACTGACAATTTTTTTTCATAACTTTATTAAATAAGAATTTTTGAAAATCGGCAAAATTACGGTTTCATTATTTTATTTCTTAATAACTAAATAAATTTTGATCGTAGGAAATTGAAATTTATTTTAAATATTTACATTCGTAATTTAAACACGTGGTAAAATTTTAGAATGGATTATTAGTATAGAATATTGTAATATATTGAGTTTCGCTCAGAATCGTATTTTCTAATGCAATATCATTGCATTCAAATCTTAAGTATAATAAACCACTAATTTCTCCGAGGACCGAAGGGACGAAGGAGGAACGTTCACAATCGACATCCCCACTTATCTTTACTTTTTAATTTAATCATATTACTATCGTTTCACAAAATATATAGATATGGATATCGACATCACGTTTATGAAATTAATGATTTCACTATCATAGTATAAACAATAAAGTCACTATAAGCCATCGTTCGCCATCGTGTAAACAGAAATTATATAAAGTTTCAGAGTATGCGTATGTATTTTTATTGATGTACAACGTATCAATATTTATATATGCACAAATGATCATATGATGCGAAATTCATTTCATGAAAAATAAAGATCATTTTTGGATAATTATTATTATTATTTGTATTTAAACAACCTTCATGATAGGTTATACGACAAATAATTCTTTGTAATATTAAACGTGTTACACGTAGTATATTAATGTAATAGGTATTAATAAAATTAATATTATGATATAACAAATTTTATAAAAAGAATAATTAATTTGTCACTATTTTCAATTACCAGAATAAGTAATTATTAGGGCTCGGATTTAAATGCTTTAAAAAGAAAACTGCATCAAAAAAACATAATTTAATGCTCTTAAAAAATTTAAAAATGCTATTACAATTTTTTTTACATAAATAATTATAATTATAAAATATTGATTGATTATAATAATGAATATTGATTAATGATTAAAAACATTTTATAAATATATGATTATTTTCGTTTTTTATTTTTTAATGTTGATTTTTACATAATACGTATAAAATGTAAAAAAAAATTATAAATAATTTTTTTTTTTTTGGTGTAGGGAGATAAATTAATTTAAGACAAGTTTTTATTAATTTATATTGAATGTACTAAATAAAAAAAATATGAAAAATACCCAAAAAACGTCAATGAATGACCTAAAAATCATAACAAATCCAAAAATGCAAAATAAATGTTTCAATTTGACGTATTTTGATATATGAAATACATTTTGTACTTAGAAAGCAATGTTGTAGGATGTTAAAAAAAAAAAAAATTGCATTTATATCTTAACCTCTATTTATAATGTATCTATTTGTTTCGTTTAAATTGTGAACTTTAGATAATAAATTCATTTTGTACTAGTATATGCGTGTAAATAAACTGCTATATACACCGGTTGTATGTATGATGTAGGATATCCGGCAGCATTTTAAAAAAGGGGAAACATTACAAAATAGTTCTTTGTTCACATTAGAAATATAAATTGTATTAATAACCAAAGCTTTAATTTGTTTAAATATTATTATTATTATTGGAAGTATATCACTAATGTTGATGATTATTTTATAGTTATATTTTTAAGTTTCCTTAGTTTGTTAATAATCAATTTGTTTTTTTTTTTCAAAATTTTCATTGATTATTTTAATAATATTATAACATGGCTAATCGTATATTCAAATAATTTTAATTAACTACTTAAAGCATTTATTGTAATAAAACACAACTATAATCCTGCATCGCTGTATATAAATTGAAAATAATAACTATTAATCAGTAATATATTGTTCAGATAAAAATACGCATTTGAATACAAATTTATGCAGTAAGCGAAATAATGAAGACTTCAATATATATATATATATATACAACTCGTAACGAGTGAAATGCTAAAATCTTTGATTTAAAATTAATTGTTTTTATTTATAATTGGAAGTAGGTATATAAAACGTATTATTATCGTTGATTTTGTTCAAAGTCTTATTAAAATGTCGTTATTTGTACTATAATATAATATCATAAATTATATATTTTTGATAAATGATATTTTGATTTTAATTTTGACTACTTAATTCAAAACAAATAAGTTACACTTATATAAAATACAAATATTTGGCAAATATATATGAAAACGAGAATATGACCAAATTGTTATTGTTTTTATAATGGTTTATTATTAATAAGAATTTTACTATACTGTATTAGGATAAATTTCCTTAATTTTGCATACGAGGTGTGATCAAAAAATACCCGGACTGTGTTAATAATATTTATATCAATTAAGATAACGAAATTCCGATAATGTCATTCGATAAAGTAACTTCTAACGAGAATTTGAGCGTTGGTTTGAAATCGATAACAATATTTATTTTTGTTTTATGTTATTTATACAAAAACATGCTTCAGTCGTGTGGCGAATTTCGTAATGGAAGGAATAGAAGAACAACGTGTGTGCGTAAAATTTTGTTTTAAATTAGGAAAAAGTTCGAGTGAAACTTTTGAACTTTTGCAGCAAGCTTTTGGAGATGATGTTCTGTCTCGGACAACATGTTTTGAGTGGTTTAAACGGTTTAAGGAAGATAGAACATCCGTCAAGGATAACGAACGACCTGGTAGACCATCGACCAGTAAAACAAATGAAACTGTTGCTCGTGTTCGTGAAATTATTCGAAATAATCGTCGATTAACTATCAGAGAAGTAGCAGAAGACGTCGGAATATCTTATGGTTCGTGCCAAGAAATATTAACAAAAGAATTGGGCATGAGCCGAATCGCAGCCAAATTTGTTCCTCGCCTCTTAACCGATGAGCAAAAACAAAACCGAAAGACCATCGCTCAAGAACTTTTTGAAAGAACAGAAATTGACCAAGACTTTTTAAAAAATATTATAACAGGTGATGAAATTTGGATTTACGGGTATGATGTTGAAACCAAGCGTCAATCTTCACAGTGGAAGTCAGCAAATTCTCCTAGACCAAAAAAAGCAAGGCAAGTGAGATCAAACGTGAAAGCGATGTTAATCACATTTTTTGATTTTCGTGGTATAGTTCATCGTGAATGGGTACCTCAAGGACAAACAGTAAATCAGCATTATTATTTAGGAGTCATGAAAAGATTACAAGAAAATATTAGGAAAAAAAGGCCAGACAGTTGGAAAAGTGGTTCTTGGATGTTGCATCACGATAACGCCCCGGCTCACAGCTCATTACTCATTCGTCAGTTTTTAGCAAAAAATCAGACTCCAGTAGTTCCACAACCACCATACTCACCCGACCTGGCTCCGTGTGATTTTTTTTTGTTTCCAAAATTAAAATCAACGCTCAAAGGACGTCGTTTTCAAACAATTGATGACATTAAACAAAATACGGAAATCGATCTTAAGGACATTCCAATTAGTGCCTACCAGGAATGTTTTCAAAAGTGGAAAAGAAGATGGCAGCGGTGTATTGCTTCCCAGGGAGATTATTTTGAAGGTGATAATGTGTATTTAGAATAATATTGTCTTAATAAAGTTTTATTTGAAAAATCCGGGTATTTTTTGATCACACCTCGTACAATATGTATACAGTTTTCTTATTATTCGTGCGAATCACATATATATATAATATAGGTAAATATTAATTTATTAGTGTCGAATTTATTTTTTCTGCACTAGATGGATATTATATTGTTAATTGTTATTATTGTTTTTGTTACGAAGGACGCGACTGTAATAATGTGCGATAGTGACGTGCTGTGGTGGTTTGTCGATTTACGCGATTTTCGTTTTTCATACAACAACTATTTCGTAAACACCTTCTCCGTCCCCATCTGCACCACATTGACATAACAATCGGTACCCTCTCCTCTCGTTCCGTTCGTTCATGTTGATTGTAATAATAATAATAATAATCATAATAATGCCGTCTGTTTCTCCTGCGCTGTTGTTATTATTATTATTATTTCTCCATAGAGCTGTTACCATCAAAAGTCATTCATCGTCACAGTAACAGAAGCAGCCACAGGTGCATTGTATTCTTATATATAACAATAATTATCATCATAGTCTACTCTCTTGTCACCAACGACGTCGATAAAAATATATATAAAAGAAAAATTAACGTCATTCCCTTCGTGACGTGTATTTTATAAAAAAAAAGAATATTTTTAACCGGCTTTCGAGTTATATTTCACAGAAACATTCAATATATACCTCTGTAATTTATTTTACAAACTTAAATTATATCTATAAAATTATACATCCAAACAATGGCTTTATTCATTTTTCATGTTGTAATGTTTTAAGATTGCGAATAATAATTATACACTAAAAATACAAAATTCTAAATATTTAAAGAGATGCCTACAATTTTAGAACCTTTATTTTATTGTTGTCGTGGAAGAATGTTATATTTTTCCAACCAAATAATAATGGTGGGAGAATATTGAGTTGTGATATTATTATTAAAATTTGATTAAATTAAATAATAATACAACACAAATTTATCATATATTCTTTTTACACATTATGAACACATTAAAGAACTTCAGATCTATTATAAGTAATATGTATGGTGAATTTTTAGATCTTAAAATCCAAAATTAATCAATTATTATTTTAAAAAAATTATAACTTTCCAAAAATCTTCTATTTAGACTCACACCAATCGCAAACAAGATCATTATTATTAATTAAATAAATGGAATTTAGATATTTCACATTATAGATACGTTATTTTAACAATATCTGCCATAGAATCTAAATTTATGTCAAAGCTCACGATCAGGATAATCAGGATAGAAGACCGAAATAAGGGGTAGATAAATTGAATAGAATGTGAAATAATAATAGCTGGTCTGAATGGACGTAAGGTAGGAGATTGAGATATATGGTGGATGGAGGTGTAGGACTAGGATCATCGACTCCGTCTAGCTGGAAGTGAGGTGAAATAGAAAGAAAATAATAAAACAAATACATACGATACCTAAATTATTTAATATTTTTAATATTTAATGGATCTCGCTCTTCTTAAAAGAAAAATCACAAAAACAATTAAAACTTGCACGTAAGAACCCCAAACGCAGTAGCTGTATAACTATATTAACAGTAATCCTACAGAATGGCTTATATAAATACATATATATACACAAAATAAGTTAGTAATGCTGACGTAGTAATGACAGTAGGTAGTAAAAATTTAACGCCGTTGCTTTTCTCCGGTTAGGGGAAATCGTGCTCGTTCTTTATTCGGGCGCAGAGTGTTTTTAATGAAAAACCGCTGCCTCTGTTACGATACGATTGAATCATATACTACTCTTGGTATTTTCACATAACCACAGGATCACAACTAAAAGTCTAGCCACACACAGTTTATATAAATATTTATATAAAAGTGTGTAGTAATATAATACAAATATATATATATATATACAAAATGATCAAAATGTCGTGTTATAAAACTAATGGAAATTTCAAATTGCATTTTAAAATAATTAAGTAGATAATATCGGTTATATATAATCCAAATCACTCTGTATATAGATAGTTATGTAATATACATATATTATGCAGAGTAAACACGTTTTTTTAATTTTTTTAAAATTTTATTAAAAAGTCAGGACCTCCCTAATATATTCAATATCATTAAAAAAATAATTTACGTTAAATTTAGTGATGACAACTCACCCCTTCCCATGCTTCATGAGGGTTGAAAATTGACAAAAGAAGATAGTTTTATGGTATTTTATATTTTACTCTAAAACCTTAGCAAATATGATAAAAATGCAAATAAGCTTCATTGAAGAACATAATATTTTATATGAATAACTTTCTTATACAATTTCTGAAAAGTCAATTTTTTCTTTTCTTTTAAAATAGAAATAACTAAATATTTTAATTAATAAGCAAAAATGTAGGTTTTACGGTATTTTAAACATATTTAATGAACGGTTGATGATGAAATAAAACGTTTTATACACAAATATATACTCGTATTATATAATATAGACTGAATTGGCTGTCGTATACTTTACACGTTAGTTAACTTTCTTCGTTCACAATAACAACGCTGTTATACGTATAATATAGACGACACCACAATAATATAGTGCCTACGTTATACTGCTATAGTAGAGTAGATAATAAAAACGACAGTATCATGGACAGCGGGGTATATTGATTAAAAAAAGAAATAAAATTCAAATGATGCAATTCATGTCTTAAGTAGTTAAATTAAAAGTTAAATGTAAACACAAGTAAAATTATCTAAACTTAGTTAAAAAATTAAATATAATAATTTCAAAAATGAAAATATTATATCTATTATATTGATAAATTTAAAATTATTAAAAAATAAAAACGTTGTTGTTGCAAATTGAATTATATGTAAATATATTTTATTTTATATAAGAAAGTATCAATTAATTTAACTCTAAATAAAAAATAAAAAATAAACTGAATAATAGTTTACTATAAAATTCTTCTTGTTATATTATTATAATGTAATTTTAACTTTTTAATTCGTTAATGCTCAGTGTTGGTAGACGATGTATAGGAAAATAATATGATAGAAATTATATGATTTCTTTATAATTAATCAATACAACCTAACATTACAAATTATACACTCGGGAATGTCAAAAAACTAATATATTATAATAATAACTAATAATAACTTTTATGTCTGTGAAATGTATTTATTATTATTTTTAACTATCCTGAAAAGTTCATCCGTGTCGGGGGCTTACGCATGTATTTGCTTGTGTAACCGTAATATGGTAATTTTTACGCGAATTTCAGGGATACAATTGCGGTATTTGGTTAACGTGGATGAGCTACAACAATGATTGTGTTTGGGGTTATAACTATAATATAATATACACATTACTACGATTCGACTACATTGTATATTGTAGTTTATTGGATTATAATCTAAATAATAATTTCGCCGCCTCTGCCACCACCACTGTGGATGACACTCTGCACTTCAACGCGAGTACTGCGACTAACGATTGCAGACTAACCAACCACAATTTAATCCGACAATGTTACTAATTGTACACGTAGGCTAGACACACAGATAAATGTTTATTATTATAACATATAGGTAAACGGTATCATTGTGAATTATAATAATGTGTAACATAAAACGTACTTGATACACAGTAGAGAGTTCAAGGGGGTACGAGAGAAATACCCCCCCTCTTAATTCTTAAAAATAATAATTATAAATTTATATTTTTACATGATATTATTGTTCTTATAAACATTATTAAGATTCTTAAAATATATAAGTACCTATATAATTTGCAATATTATGCATATTCTATTTATTTATAATTCAGTTAATTTGTTCTATACCGGTCTAAAATATCAGCGAATTCAATTACCGATATTCCCATGTCCCAACTGCATTTAATATTAATATTTGATTGTATTGAAAATTAAACAACACAATAATTTAAACTACACGACTACATTATTGTGGCATACAGGATCTTATGTAAAATATACACAATTTCATAATGACCATCGTTACTTTTGTCAACAAATTTACATTGAACCTATATTATATAATAGCACTTCCATTCCATGAAGTTTTATGTAAAAAATATGGTATATGTTTAGATCACTATAAGAATTTAAATTAAATTGTACACTGATGTTAAACTTTAGTTATATTGTAAAAAAAAGAACAAAAAACGATAAAAAACTTATTGTAACATCAACCATTCATATTTTGTCTTACAAATAAAATGTATCTCCATACCAAACTTTTATATCGTTTTTGTCTTAAAAGAGTTTTATTATCCTATAAAATTGGTAATGATACTGTAATACCAAAAACATAAATCTTAAAATCAGATAATAATTTTAAATCAAATATTGAATAAACTATGTACATCTACCCTAAAATGTTGTCATGAGTGTGTGCCAATATTGCCTATACAATACGCCGTCTTAAACAATATTGATATTATAAGATATTAATATTTATTATTCATTCGTGTATTGAATTGTATATAAAATTTAAAATTATAAAACTAAAAGTGATTTTATAATAAGATAATTGGAATATTTTAAACATAATTAACATATCTATGCAAAACGATAGTTTTTCCACTGTGCAAATTAATACTAATAATTGGCGAAAATGTCAACAAATTTTAATTGACTTTATTCCAATAAGTGTAGGTATATCATATATTCCAGACAATGCGAGAATAAAATATTATACAATAATAATAGGAATTTTTGAATTTTGTCAATAATAAATTAAACGTCAATGTCACGTAAATGTCTTGGTATAATTCCGCTGCAACACGTATAATATATAGGTATATACATTATACGGTTCTGCTATTTAGGTAATATATTATCTTGATAATATTATAATATAAAATATTGCAAACTTCTTCATCGTAAATATAACAATATATATAGGCTGTCCCAGATCTATTTACTAATTGCAATATATCGGCAAAAAATTAAAAATTTTGAATGCAGTTTTTTTTCAAATTGTTATTTAAGCAACATATTATTATATTATCTTAATTACTTATTTAAAAATAATTAAAAATAACTCTTTATCTTTTAAGTAATGTAAAATTTGAAGATGGCCATTTTAAAGAGTAGATTTATATAAGAATATTGACGTATCAATCTCTTAATTTAATCAAGATTTTGAGAAATTTTTTTATTATTGATAAAAACATATTTCTAAGTGTAAAGTTATTATGATATTTTTTCACCTATAAAATTTATAGATAAAATAAGTAAAATTATTTATGATAAAATTTTATAAGCACTACGAATTAAGATAGTACAAATTTTACGTGCCGTTATATTAAAATATTAAATTATTAAAAATAATGACGTCAGAAATATCATATCTCCAATAAATGTAAAATTTTTCTAAAAATTTAACATCTTCATTAAATTAGGAGATCGAAATGTCAAAATTCTCATATAAATAAACTCTTTAAAATTATCATCTTTAAATTTTACATAACTTAAAAAATAAAGAGTTAATTTTTATTATGATACGTATTTTTTTTAAACAAGTAATAAAAATAATATTATAGTCCATTGCCTAAATAATAATTTGAAAAAACTTTTTTCAAAAATTTTAATTTTTCTCGGAGATATTGCAATTATTAAATATATCAGCTGGGACACTCTGTATATAGGTGCACAAAAATACGTATTACTTACGTCTATTAACGACGAAATGAGATTTTTAGCTGAAACCACACACATACATATCCCTCTATACGTGTCACTATGTCATCTTCGTATATTATTATTGTTATTTTAGGTAAAAACTTTAACATTAGCAAGTCACAAAAGCGTTTTCATTAAAATATCCATACGTCAATGTAAGATTTAATACAACGTTTATATTAAACGACACACACTCTACTCCTATACGGGTAGTATAAAGCACGCAATATAATATATAGAAAATTATAATATATTGGTTTTTCATATTGTCAGTGTTGCGGTCGGATGGTGGATAAGAGAGGGGTTGTCGACGGCGGTGGTAAAAGTAATAACAGGTGGTGGAATCTTTTGCGGGTAATCCGCGAAGGATGGCGGTTGCGTCGCCGGCGTAGTGAAGTCGCGCACAATGTCCTGTACAACCATCACTATATAGGGTTCAGCTACCTATTTTCTAAAGTACCTATATTATCAAAAATTTCCGGTGGTCATATTAAAAATAATAAATCGATCCTATTATCCGTATTAAATATGACCGCGAGAGTTTCGAGACGGATTTTTTCCGCCGTCCTACGATGATATTGTACGAAAAGCAATAGCGGTGAGATGACAATATATTACACCGGGCCTTTGTCGTATACAGTTACCGACTTCTACCGACGCTTATACGCATCATCATCATCATCATCATCATCATGGTGATATTATTATTTTACGTAAATATTATTATATCGTCCCTTCCCCGTCCGTTTCAACATTTATTATTTATTAGTATTTCATATCCACCGCCAGCCACACGTCGTCGTCGAAACAACCACATCACCGCGCGTACAATATAAATAATGATATTAAATAGCGACGACGTATGATATAGATATTTGAAACTCTTATAATATAACATGTGGTTATATGTGTAATATTACGTAAGTATGTGTATAATATGTATGCACGTAAATAATATTATTATTATTATTATTATTATTATTAAAGAAAAAGCGCGCGCGACTAACATTCTTGCGGGTTAGCTGAAAAGGTCGCCCCGGCGCTTTCGACGACGGCGATATTATATAGTAATTTCTTCAAAAGAAGGAATGACGGCGGCGGACCGCGTCTCCACGTCGTCGTCGTCGTCACGACATTGTGTTTTCGTTATAAGAATCCCGATTTCCTTTGGTATTTTTCTCGTCGGCGGTGTGGTGGCATACTTCTTTGCCGGTTATTTGTCGTCCTGCACAAACGCCCGACACGTCATATTATAATAATAATAAAGCACCTACGTAGTATTAAACATTACAATATCATATTATTATTAAATTATACGCTCTGCACGAAATAATGACATGAGTAGTCGCATAATATATAATGTGTAAAACCGAAAACGATATCTGTACCTGTTATTATTATAACTCTTCTTTAAAACGGATAATTTTTTTTTTTTTGTAAAAACAATATTTATCGTTAAAATACGTATGTCGGAACGACGTATTGAAATCAAAACCGTGTCAACGAGAAATATTTATAAACCGTAAGACTACCTATAGTTTTTTATCTACTTAACTCGGAAATTTCCCACTGTTTTTGTCGTCATGAAATTACAATATGAAATAGCCTTTTTTTCGTCCTTAGCCGCTAATAATTAAGCGGCAATCATTTCTAAACATACATAATACAAAATAACATATACAGTGGCGTCACGAGGCTACTTTTTAGGGGCAATTGCTTCTTAAATTTTAAGGCTGGGCGGATCGGATTATACGAGTGAATGAATGAATTTTGGAAATAGGTGGGTGAAAATAAATTGATTATGATCGTTTTTATTTGTCGTCATCAGCAATTCATTATAGTTTAATATAATATTAGTGTCAATACCATTTCTGAGAAATGAATATATTGCTGTTTCTATTCCAAAAAGGACGAATAAACTAAATTTTTGTAAATACCCAATAAATGATAAAAGATTATGAGGAAACACAATAAAAATTAATAAAAAAAAGGATATAGTAAAAAAAAAAAAACACAATATCAACTCTTCATAGGTGGATAACGATGTTTTAATCTTGCTTGAAACCGATTTAAAAGTTGGTATTGTATACCGGTTCAAACTATTACAAAATTGAAATCGAAACCGGAAAAAATCGAAAACAGGTATTTAAAATTGAAATCGAAATCGAGAAATATTGAATACCGGTATCCAATATTCAATAGAAACTGAAAAAAAAACTGTAAACTAGTATCAAAAATCGAAATAAAAAAAAAATTACGTAAATCAAAACGGAAAAATGTACAACATTAACTCTTTAATTTTATATTATTAATTATTAATCTTAAAATCTATTAATTAATGTAATAATTTTTGTTAATGTTTTGTTCTGGTGTATTTAAGTTAATTCGTGCCAATCCGCACGGATATAATCCCTAATAAATGACTAAACATAGCGTTTATTTAATGTAATTTAGTATTTACCAATTTACATAACTAAGAATATTGGAAAATATTTAGTGTTCCAAGATGTATCATTATAATATTATACCTATCTGTCGTATGGATTTAATATTTTATTTGTGATTTGAATAATTATTATTATCTCTAACAAAGTTGTACTTTGTACGCATACGGTCTGTTATAGTACATAATTGAAAATAATATGATGTTATTTTGTATAAACTATAAATCACATTTATACGATTTGTATTATTAGAAATTCAAAAATTTATAGTATACAGAATTAAGATTGTGACATCATGACCAGATTGCATAAAAATCTATTTGTAAATTAGTAACAATCGATATAATTTTAATGGATCTTTAAATTGTAAAAAGTGTTGCGTAATTGAATTATAATTTATAAACGTTTTCTATGGTTACCTAAACAGTAAACGTATACAAAAGTACAGTTATTTTGATTCTTATCAAATTTTGATAAGTTGATAAATAATATTGATAATAGGTTATACGATAAATTATAAATTTTTATTTTACAATCTCAAACAAAATAATATACAAAATAGGTTTAATCACTAATTCGAAAATGACAAACATTGATATTTGGGCAAAAACACTGATACATATTTATATCATTAAAATATTATCATTAATATGAGCATAGAATATTATTATATCCTATGATATAACCGATTTGTAAAATTTACCGAACCAAAATCGCATCTGTAAGTTACTGGTTCGGTAACCAATTATTTACAGATCCGTTATCTTTATTAACCGTTCAAGAAACACCCAATTTTATTTACCGAACGGTATTCAGTCGGTTAAAGGTTCTGTAAGTTGCTATTGAACGTTTATGCAACCCGGCCTATGTGTTTTGCCCACCATCCGTGGGTGCTCACGGATTATTATAAAATAATATTATCAAAGTATCATTAACAACTAGTCTAAAATCGAAATCGAAATAGTAAGAAATTGCATACCGGTAAACGAAATCGAAAAAAAAAAAAAAACTTAACAGTTTTAACTCATGGTCTTCACGGTCTGCCCCGTGGTTCGTTCGTGACGTCACTGAACGAAAATCGAGTGTACGTTATTTTTTAGACCGTATGTACCGTCGTATGACGAATACGCATAGTGTATCGCTGCGAACATGTTTATAGAGTTTTATTTCGTTGTTTTGACGAAAATAAGCTTCGGCGCCACAGCGATTAAACGCGCCGCGTGACAAATGGTCGGTCGCGTTATCGCCGCCACAGTCGACTCGCATTCGTTGATAATAATATTATCGTCGAGACGATAGAGCACCGAATTACGAGTAACATCGCGGGACGAACCGAATTTGAATAAGCGCGAGTGTGGTGTTTTTATCGCGCGTATGAAAAGTCGCGGCGTTCACTCTCGATAATCGACCGCGACAAAATCCGTTTATTTATTATACACACACTATTATATAATACGGCAAACGCCGCGGAGACGCCGCCGTTGCCGCGGGGGCGAGTGGTTTATAATAAATTATAATAATAAACGCTGGGGCCGCGTCGGATCGCATCGCCGCCGGTCGTATAAAAAAAAAAAAAAAATAATATAATTTCTTTCGTATTTTACATTTTTTACGCGCGTATAACATTATATAGAAACGCCATTTGCCTGATAAACGGTAACCGCGTCGCAGTCACGGTTAAATAACCGAGTTACGCGTATGACGAAAACAATATAATATACTGAACTACGTACATAACCACGTTACGTAACATAAATACATATTTTGATAAATAACTTACAGTGGCGGCGACATCAAAAAATTGTCGTTTATTTTGAATACATTTCAAAAAAAAAGTGGGAAGTTCGATTTTGGATGTTTCTCCTTCGACTCTTCGATCCTCGGTGTTACTGGTTTATTATAATTAAGATTTGAACGCAATGATATTGCATTAGAAAATACGATTCTGAGCGAAATCCAATATATAACAACATGTTATACTGATAGGTCGTTCCATAAAGTTTACCACGTGTGTAAACTACCTATGGAAATACTAAAAAAAAATTCAAAGTACCTACGTTCAAAATTGCATTAGTTTTCATGAATAACCTAAAATCAATTTCATTAAAATTACGATTTCCATAAATTTTGATTTTTTTTCGTCATTTTTTGGAAGTTTTTCTTCTTTTGAAGAAAAACTTTTGAGAAATTCGAAAATTGAGCTAAATAAAGTACCAATTAGACGCAATTTTCTACCAAATGCATACCCTACTTGTAGTAATCGGACCATTATTTCTACCCAAAAAAGTGTCTTCAGACTTAAAAAGAAACATCATTGTAAAACCAATACATTCCTCGCTTTGCTCACAATCTAAAATTAACACCGTATTTTTAACGAAAATCGTGAATTTTAATTTATGTTTTTAATATGCTATAATGAACAATAACGATTCGAATTCAATTTTTGTTGTAGACGCTTTTTTACAATCAAATCATTACATTTCGATATATTGAAACTTTTCGTATTTCTAAACAAAACAATATATTTAAGTAGGTACGCTCAATAATTCAAAGTAAAATTTACGGTGGAACAAACGATAAAACGTGAAAATTCGAAGTTAGTTCATCTCATTTCTCGATAATTCGACATAGTTACACATCATTATTTTAAAAAAAAATGTAAGATTGTACCTATACAATGCTATGTCATATTGTATAATATAATATTAAATTTTTATAATTGTTTCTTATTATTCAAAACCATATATTTATTAGGTATTAACCATTTTTCATTATATTCATACATTAGGTACATATTATATTTCGATAATTATAAGTTTTTATTAGTCTCTCTCACTTCGAATTATTGAGAGTTGACTGTATATAGTATTGTTTTTATTAATATTTTTTTATTTGTAAAGTGGTACGCAGGATTTTTTTATCGGAGAATGCAATGATAAGTCAAATATCGGTTCAATATTTTCTTATGGTTTCTCATTTTCTAAATTAAATTGTATTAAAAATGTAAATCATAATAGTTAAAACATAAATAAATCTAGACGGCCGTTTAAACGACAGACTTTAGCGTTTAATTAATTTCAATTATAATTAGTCGTAGTATCACTGTGAATAGGTTCACGAGAGTTATACATAATTCGGCCCCGGTTGTCCGGTATAGTATTCGTAAGATACGTTTCAAAACGATTCAACGTAGATGTAGAAAACTAACGTTCACTGCAGATGCAGTTGTCACTGGTAGAGTTATTAATATTTTTCAGTAATTTATGTATACGTACGAAAATGTTATTATTTATAAACACACACACACAGCGTAGTATCGTTACACTATAATTTAATTATACATACAGGAATGTATATAAATTATAATAATATTATGATATTTTATAACGCAGAACTAACGGCATGGTCGATCTGCGAGCTATATACTATTATAATTAAATATTATACGATACGCATACGCGTTATACACGCTCGTTGTGAATGTGATGACGATGCCAAGTGTTAATTTCGCGCGCGGAGAAGAAAAAACAAATCGTGTTAATAAGCTTTCGCTGGATTAAATTACGGTAAGGTTTTATGCATTATTCACTGTGCGATGATAACGCGCTCGTATAAAACAACGAAAATAAAAATAAAAATATTTATACGAACGCGAGCTGACTTTAAGTTTACAAAGCTCCTAGTATAGCTGTGTATCGGAATACAATAATAGCACGATTTCGGTCGGTTTAACGAAGTAAAACGCGTAGTCTCTGTTCGCGTATTATGTTATTATACAGTCGCCCCCGACGACGGTCTTCGAATTCGGCGGCGATGCTAGTGGGCGGGCGAGTTCGGTATTAATACGCGTTTGAATAACAATGTGCGTATAATTCAAAGTTCGGTTAAAACCGTCTTACCAGTGCCCGTTTTATTCCTTCTACGTCTATCGTTCGTCTTACTCCCTCGTCACAATTCGTCTCGTTAAAAGTGTATTTATAATAACGGTTCAGTTTGTATAATATATCAAATGTGTGTGCATTAATATTATTAAGTATTATAATTATTATAATGTGTATGAGTAAAATAACAACGAATTGTCGGGATGAAAATTCGAATCGCACGACAGAGAAGCTGCTTACGTATGCAAAATAACTTTGACTGTACCGCGTCGTAAGACGAACACACTGACACGCCGCCGTAATATAGTTATAGTCGCCACTTGTAAATATTACACCGGTGCACGTAATATTAATAAATTCGTATATTTGTAATAATATATTAGAAAAATCGTCGTGTTGTTATGGAGTTTTTTTTTTTTTTGTCGAAAGCGAAACACAAAAACAAAATGATAAACAAAAAAAGATTTATCTCCGTCGTCTACGGAGCGCACGATGTCGTCGACGATGTTGCGGGCGACGACAATGACGGGGCTCTTCAATATATACATAATATTTAATCCGGAAAACAAATGTTCCGCGAAGATACGTTTCCACCGAGATTTGCATAAATCGCACGACATGTACACACACACACACACACACATATATAAATGTATCGTATCGTATCGTCGGCGACGGGTGAGATAACTGTCGTGAATATTCACTACGAACACCTATTGACGACTCTCCCACGGACACGTCTCCGTCGTCTCCATATTTACGAAGGTATATAAACACGCGTATAATAATAATATACTGCTAAATATTATTATAATATAATTTACAATAAATCTCTTCTCTCATTGTGTACACACGCATATAAAATTATATACGTTTAAGCCAGTTTAGTCGTCGTATAGTATAATATTATAATATTATACGTATTATAAAATGATATCGTCGTATACAGTGTAATCTGCGAAATTTCATTATACAAAAACGATAGCGATAATTATAATATATTAATATTTAATATTGTACGTATTTATTATCATGTCTGTAACACAATATATCGAGCACTCCGTATATTGTAATAATGTATTAATAAATACCATCGTCACGCGTGCCGCCGTCGTCGAGTCGTTTACGCGAAACAGCGGTACAAAATACACTCGTATATATTGTAATAATGCATTATTATTATAATATCATGATTATAATTATTATTATTCGGTCGCGCGTTCATCCGTTATCATTTATCACGCTATTCTAAATATTATACGATACGACTACGGATATCATAATGCGTTGTCGATTATTAAAATATTATCTATATAGAGGTATGTGTTAAATCATATTTTTGTAAAAAATGAACACAAAAATATATATGTGCATAATATTATACGTATTATGAATAATTAACTATGTGCGCATAATTTATTGGCCTACATTATGATTGGAAAACAGCAATTGATAAACTGAAGTTAACATTTTTTTTTTTTTTTTATATTGTACACCCTTATAGTCTATATATTATTTATCTACAGGTCTTCTTATTTCAACCATTCCATTTAAAATATCGATGTGATGGTATTTTTATGATATATAATAATATTATATTATACAGGATGATCAAAATTTCAAAAACGGTTGGTATAGCATATGTTTTCCATATTACCTCCATTATTTTTGTTACATAATATTCTGATCATCCTGTATAATGTATATGCACATTGTCGTTTGATACCGGCTCGGCGATGTATAATATACGATCGACATTTTTATTACCGTCCAGTATTACATTATGATAGTGCCGTATCTAATGGCCCATGCCGACGACTTGCAGTTGTAAGTTGTAATTTTGCAATCGGTGCGCGTGCGTACGGTAGATTTAATAATACTCGTTCTAGCAAGAAAATATAACAGTGATTCGTATAATATACAGAAACGATTCCGCCGAAGAATTTTCTTTTACTTTCTGTCGTCATAATCGTCAATCGTGTGCAGAGTGTTGAGTCTCGATAATAATTTATTGAACATTAATATAATATCAATACATACTATTGTACTTCCGTACAACATTGTACACCTACATATAATTTATATGTCAGATAATATTTATAAAACATTTTTGATCATGATCGCCATCGAGTAACGTTTATCCGTAAAGATTTATTATATTGTAATTATATACCTAATAAAATAATTTTGTACCGTCAAATTATGTATTATCTATAATAATTATGAGATAAACATTTATATAAAAATTTAATAATTAATAATTAACGTTTGGGGAGTATTCATGCGTATATTATGTTCAAGGTAGGTAGGAATTAATGAGTCACGTGGGGAAGGCTGCGGTAACGAGGGATGACGGCAACGACCTGTTGTTGTTGAGGATTTTGTTACAATATGAAATATAGTAATCATCCCACGACGTAATTCGTAGTTAATTATACATATAACATGTAGGTGAAACATATAGGTATGAAAGACGAGTACATTTATACAGTGATACAACTAGTATTCTATTGTGAAGGTTGTTTTCAATAACACAAAATTAGTTTAACATATTGCTGTATACATCCTAATAATACATAGTTGGTATAACAAAGAAACAATATTTACAATGATTTATATTTTGAATATACTATATAGGTTCAACCAATAATGATTCATTTCAATAAAATGTTTAGAAAAAATAACAGTTCCACTATTTATTAATAAATGAATTTTGATTTAATATCTATCATTTTAATACGATTAAAGTTTAAAATCCATGCACTATTGTTTTTTTTAAGTCATACATTTTTACATTGTTTATTAATAATTTTATGGAATACAAATATAAATCAATGTTACTTTATGAATGTATGTTACATAATATAATACAAAATGTAAAATAATTAAACGTAGACTTACAATATTATGGATTGATCAATGATTAATTTGAACTTGATATGTAATTAAAATAGAAACAATATTATACATTATTATATCGAATATTTCTTATACATTTATGTTATTTTATCTGATCTAATATTATAAAATTCTTAGTTATATAGACATATTAGATATATATGTATATATATATATATATATATATATATATATATATAATGTTATGCGTGGAAGTATGTAGCTATTGCATTTTCTTTAACTCTGTAAAATACTATTACCATGGTAAAGTAATAGAGTACTTACGGTATATGATGACGTACGCGGTAATATGCTTATACGTAATCATATATATATATATATATAAGAATAATAGAAGATAGACTTGTAGCGAGTCGTATTTTGATATGGTGACCGCAAAAATCCTGCGGAGGTGTAGGTCCGATAATATATATCCTATTACATTTCATTATATCTCGCGTGGTGAGTACGAATTGGCTTTGCTTATGCATAGCCATTATACTTGGAAACGGATGAAGATCCTGAAAAAGAAAAAATAATAAAGAAAAAAAGAAAAACTCGTTAGCGCTCAGCTAGACAACTCATAGATATATATAGCTATTACACTATACAAAACTATACATATTTTGATATCGTTCTGTCAAGTATTTTGTCACATTATTTATTTATATCTGCCACTCAATCTCATTCACACATTTCGGTTATAATTAGCTGAACCTTACATATATTTGCGTGGTTAGTCAATCGTAGTATATACGTAATAATAACATAATCAGTCAAAAATGCACGACACTCGTTATTTATATTTTAGCTGACACAAAAACGACACACGACTTTGTTTGATCAAAATCATGAGTGTACGATGCGTCTCTCGCCGAGATCGTTTACCCAGACACGGAATGAAATTACGGTTTAAATTCCATGTTGTCTGTAGGTACATATATTTAATTTAAAAGTAAATTACATTTAAAAATATATTTCTTCTGCCTTTCAGAGTGGTGCTTAAAACTTTAACATGTTCTCGTTATGATGAATTGTGGGCGAGAATCAAAAACATAATTTTAAACATCGTGTTTAAAATTTAAAATTAAATTAAACGTTTTTATAACCGATCATAAATTAATAACTGAACAGTGCAAAACACGTATAAAAGTCTAAATTACAACTACTGATCATCACCTCCACTACTAAAACTAAATATTCGTTATAAGCAGTTAATTAACTTCGAACGGATTTTACTATTTAAATAAATAAATTACTATTTAAGCAATGAATAATATGTTGAAATAATAATAGAAATATTATTTTTGTATTATTGTGAAATACAATAATCCAAACGTTATCAATTTTAACTATCATTTCGTATTGTTAATTATTTAATAACATTAATTTTTAATAAACTATTATAAAATCAATTCTAATAATTATAATTTTTTATGTTAAAATATTATATTATTTTTCACTGTTTTTTTCTACAAATGCCTTGGGAAAATAATGCCTCAATGCAGTTGTTTTAGATGATAAATTTAAAAAAAGATATTTTTTTAAAATGATTACAAATGTGTAAATAATATATTTTACGTACTTTTAATATTCTTTTATTAGAAGATTTTAAATTTTTGATTAAGCCCTTCCCCCACTCCCATATACTAATGTATTAGATTTTTGAACGAAGCGATAAATGTATTGGTTGTACGAAATTTAAAGCCTTAGGTTTGAACATTTTTTGGGGTAGAAATAATTGTCCGATTACCACGATAGAAAATTACATCTACTTGGTACTTTACTTAGCTCATTTTTCTAATTTCTCAATAGTTTTTCTTTGACAAAAGAAAAACAACCAATTGGTTGACAAATGCCAAAATTCACAGAAACCGATTTTGACGAAATTGATTTTAAATATTTTATGATGAATAATGCAATTTTGAATATAGGGACTTGAAAATATGTTTAAGTATTTTAATAAGTTTTCTACATACGTGGTAATATTTTGGAATGGATTAGTTGATATTCTGTCTAAATATAGAGTTTTGAAATTTATCTAAAAATGTAAATTATCTTCAAAAATGTTTGATATAATTTGCAATTTTGGGTTTGAAAAATGAGGCGTATAGAGACATAATAATATACTATTTAACCTATTTACAAAATATTTTGTAAATCGATAGTCCCAATTTTTTTTATAAGCTTCTTAAGTTAAAATTTTTAGTAGCATTGAATAATATGATACTTTTTAATATTTTAAACTAAAAATTTGATATTTGTTTTATGGCATACTTTTGAATATCTATGTAAAAAATTTTAAAAATCGTAAGTCACAGTTGTTTTTTTTTAAATGCTTTCAAGTTTTAAGATTTAAATTTATGTTAAATTTTTTGTAATGTAAACTAATGGTCCGATTACCACGAATAGTGATATGGTTTCGGTACAGAATTGATTTTCTTGGTACATTATATAGCTCATTTTCCTGTTGCATATTATTTGATAAACATAACAAATTAATAAAAAGAAATATTATCAGTAAATGTAATTTGACTGAGCATCGCTCAGCATTGTATTTTTGAATGTAATATTATTATTATTATTTCCACCACTAACCTCTCCGAGGACCAAAGAAACGAAAGAGGAACGCCTGGAATTGACTTTTTCGCTTTTTATGGTTCATAATACTTTAAATATATTCACATTTATTATTGTATTTTAGTCTATTTAAAAAGAAAATTCTATAAAATTGTTTTTCATTGTTTATTAGGTACATTAATATTTTAATTCGTTTTCTTCTATTTTCGTCTATATTACAATTTGTTTAGAATATGAAATTATATTAAACAATTTAACTATATACGGAAATATATTATATACACTGACATTCTAATGTAAACATCGCATGTTATTATTTATTTATTTTTATTTTTTGGGGAGGATTTATCCCGACCACCCCTTCCCTATGTACGCGCCACTGACTACAGCTTTTTCTAAGGTAAATATATTGAAATTAAATAAATCTTTAAATAATTCTTTAAAAAGAATTGGGTTGTAGTTTGATTAACAATGACATTTGAAGATTAACAATTTTAACTATCAAATTTCTATATACAACATTTGCAAAGAATAAAATAATAAAATATGTTATTTTTATAAATACACTATTTATATTAGTTGCAACTTTTTTAATTATTAAATAAATTATGAAAGACATAAATTATATAATTAGTATATTTATGTATATAACAAAATATATATGTCATAATTTATATTTTAATAGCTTAAACTATTAAAAGGATATATGCATTTTTTTTTTTAAATAACCGCATCGGATTTTTATTTTTAAAATGTTTAGAATTTATTTTTCAATTAGTTTACCATAGCCATGTAGAAACCTTTATATATCATAAATTTTTTGTATGTACGTTTCTTGTAATATTTTACTAGTAATTTAAATTAGCATCTATTTATAATTACTATTCACGATTGCATAAAATTATACCTATATTAATTCGGTGCTTAAATTATTCCTAGTAACATTAATAAAAACTGTATAAAAAATATTTTAATACTAAAAATATATGCATAATAGTATTCATGCTTATTTTTATTTTTTTAAAATTATTAGTGGATAGTAATTCACTAATACTATATTATTATAATGTATATATTATATAATATCAATATTATAAAACGGTAAATAAATAATCATGCTTTTGTGATTATACTATAACAAAACATAAAGTAAATTAGATATTAAACTTTTCAATTAAAATAAAAATGTATATTTTATTATATACATGTAAATTATGTATATAAATTATACAAACGTTTCGAAATTTGGTGATTATTATAATTATATTATATTATTATGTTGTATTACCAATAAATTATTAATTATGTTTCAGTATATTATTTTATTTTATATTATATTTTCTTTATTTATGTAAAAGTTCCATTTACGGAATAATCTTTATATAAATACATTGGGTAAAATTTACATTAAAAACTGATATTAGTGAATGACAATAAAAAACAATTTTTACTTCAAGTAGTTTTATTATTATTCCAAAGTTTATTTGTTCCAACAAATATGGACAGTCTATGGAATTGTTTAATAATTTTTGTAAAAATACATAGTGGAGGTAATCTCTTCTTTTATTTAATGATTTTAGAATAAAGTTAATAAACCATTGTATTCGGTATGCCGTTGACGTTCTACATTGAATTTTAAAGAGAAATAACGGAGAAAATATGTATTATTTATATCTGCTATGGGTTTAAAACATAAAATTCGCGTCAAATATCGATAGGAGAAAGTAAATATTTAAATACGTTTGTTGTTACAAACACTAATCATCATTATTAAATATGAAACATTTTGCAAAATAAATTTGTTCACAATTACTAACTTGTCGTTTTCTTTGTTTATAAGTAATATATTTATATGTTATTTGCATCAGGATACATTAAAATCAATGTATGTAGTATAAACTATGGAAATGATAAATGTCAATATTATACTTAAATAAAATACGTTATAATATTATTGAAGAAAAAAATACTTGTAAATCGTATTGAATATTATATAGTCTACAAATACATATGCTAATTTAGATAACAATACGAATGGTCCAGATAATTTCTCGTCTCCCTTCTCAATTTCCACAAATTAATAATTATTATAATATTAAACCGACACGGTGGCCATGGAATCCAAAAGCACTACTATTGCTGCCGCCATCGCAGATTTACTGATTAAAATGAACGCGCTCATTAGATTACCTATTATTATGTACAATACGTATACGTGTATATTATCATTTTTAATAATGTCAACAATAATGGATTTGATTTAATTATTTTACGTCTGTGATGTTTAATGTTGCTGTGATATTATAAAGTTATCTTCGTCGGGATTGACTATCACGTCATCGTCATATGCACAATTATCACTGCAGCAGTAATACATAAAAGGTCATTATTCGACATTGATAAAACAAATATAACCGGTGTTAAAGGCATACTGATGAGTGTAAATTGCAACTTTACGCGTAATCTAATTATTACCTACCTATAATATATATTAATAATAAATAGATTGTCAATGTGTCAACAACAGTCTCCAAAATTATAAATGATAGAACATGTAGTTGTTATCATCAAATTCTATAACCGTGTATCAACACTCTGGCAATGAATATTAACGAACAAGATAAAATAAGAACATTACGAAAGGGTTTAAAAGTAAAATCTATTGATTATTAATCTAGGACTGGGATGTTATAAAACCTAAGATGTAAATATTATATAACAATATTATAATTTGTTTCACTAATAAACATTACCTTTACTGACTTATTAAAAAAAAAAAAATTTTTCGAAAAATACAAATAATTAATATAATGTATATTATATTATATGATATTTATTATCTCTTTTTTTTTAGTTTTAAATGTATAATAAAAAATAAAAATATATAATTTTTTATTTTTTTATTATGTAAATAATGAAGATAGCCAGTTTAAAGATTATATATATATATATATATAAATTATGATTATGATAACCAAATAATACAAATATTGTAATTACTCAAAAGAATATTGATAAAATTATAACTATTATTTATAATAATAATGCAATGCAACACCTATTGCTATAATTCCCAAATCACTCTTACGAACATTTTTAAACATAATTTCTACATTAAACTCTGTCAAAATATTACAATTACAGTTAACAAACTGAAAAATTTTTCAAAAGAACTAATGCCAATCGTAGTAAAATGGATCAGCTACGGACAAGTGTGGTTTTTAGATAGACGAGCAACACACGACCAACTAACAGATCAGGCATTGTGCGGTTAGGTTAGGTCAGCCAATAACCTATTAGTGATAGAATATATATAAATTATATATCTATATAAAATGATATTGACAGCAATATTATGGACAACAACCTCATCTCCATAGTAGGTTATCTATAATATCACGGGACATGGATAAATATTTACAAACAATTAAAAACAACATACATTTGTAATCTTCTATTTTTTAATTTTTTCAAGCCTTAGCAGTGTAAAACTAATTTATTCAAACTCTGTGTATCCCTTTCGCGTATATTTGGCTCCTAATGGAATCACGTCTATAATGGACGCCCTTGATATTGACCACTATTGTTTACGTTTCGTATTCCTTTCCAGTTGTGTTACCAATACTCATATTGTATATATAATACATATATATTAACTTATCAATTATAGTGGTCACCGTTATGAGAATTTGGAAGACATCCAAGGCGCTATGACATCGATTTTGAAGGTCCTCTCAAAGATTTCTATGGTTGATTCTATAGTATTAAAACAAATTAATGTCGGAACAAGTGCATCAGAGCATATTATTTGAGTAGTATTACCAGTCCGCGATTAGTTGGAAATAAATTAATAATATGATAAATTCTCGTTGTTTAATTGATCGCGTCACGTAGGTGTTGAAAAAAAAAAACTGTTGCACACTCTCTACCGCGTTTTAATATACAATTTTTTATCCGAATGCGTGACGTCACTCGTCAACCAGTGACGGACGGGACGAGAACCGCGCGGGTTACACGCGCACGTCATGATATCCAGGGCTGGAAACGAGGCGGATAAAAATAGAACGTTGCGGTCGTGACGCGATCGCGTAAAAGGCGTCTTAAAATAACGCCGCCGCGTGTATACGTGCGCGAGACGTTAGTGGCCACGCGTGCCGCCAATAAGTCGCGGACGGTCAAGACGGCGACGGTGAGTCGGTTAATTAAACGATCGCCGCGCGATCAAATTATTCTTATATTTTCATGTGATATTTGATTAAAATACGTGAATTTCGTCCAACGGCGGCGTCATTCTCGCCCGTTCGGTACAAATTTAATGTCGTAGCTGCTGCAAACAGTTCGTTTCTGTGTATCGTCCGTATAATAATAACAATAATAATTATAATAAACACTACGAAAAGTGACGGGTATACGCGAAAATCGATTATAATCGTCACGGCGATTCCGATAAGTAAGTCCGCACTGATTTATATCAGTATATTATCATGTAGATAATCGATAACGATAGTCGATTGTGTTCGTATTGAAAAATATATAGAGAGAAAAACATCGAATACAAATACGAACGCGCGAACCCGAGTATTTTCACCTGACTACCGTCTTATAATATGAAGTATAACGCTTGAATATCTGCACGAGTTTAAAAACGATAAATAGTTTGGTACGTAGAAAAATGTCTATTTAAACGTTGCAACTAGATGTGTTGCCATTTTATTTTTCCATTTATTCATCACATACAGCATTATTATTCGAACATTTCTGCATTTTGATATTGGTTTTGACAACGTGCGCGGGGCAATGGCCTCAAAACGTATTAAGAGGACATTACACCCGTGTACTCTGTATTTGTTTACTTAACATTAATTGTCAAAATATTAATTGTGGCATTTAGATTGAACTTAGAGTAAAAACATCTACTAGCAAATTTATAGAGATGAATATTTTGGAGGGAATATCAAATCCGTTTTGTAAAATATCACCTGACAAAGAAGTTATAGTGTATTAAATTTTATATTTTTTTAACACATCGTAACTTCTTTGCGAGATGGTATTTTACAAAAAGTTATGAAATTCCCTCCAAATTATTATTTTCTATAAATTTGCTAATACATGTTTTTACTCTAAGTTCAACCTAAACGCCACAATTAATGTTCTGCATTGCTGTGATTTTGCCCCGTTAGATAGACAAAGTCAGCATCATTGAAAAATAAGCGTGTATAACGTCTTCTTAATTGTTATTATATTATTTTCTACTTTATTAATAAAGATAGGATTTATCAAGAATTATCAATTTTTGGTAATTTTGTTTAATATAATTTCTAAAAATTATTATCATTGTATATTATAAACATGAAAAAAAAAAAAAAATTTAATTAAATCACCACCTCAAATTTCTTTTTAGAATATTCTATACGTAACTACCAAAATATCTATCGTTGGTTTTCTGGGATAAAAAAAAAAGTACTCCACGTTCGAGGTCTAAGTATATTGAAATTCGAAATTCTATCGTTTCACTGGACACTAAATACTCTAAATGTCATGATGCGTAATTTTCTATACAATTAGTATAATGGTCGGTGGACTATAATATTGTATTGTACCGTTCAACCTAATCGTTTATGCAATTTTACTTTATTTTCAAACATGACGTTTTCATTGTCGCTTAAATCCGAGACCGCGCTGTGTGGCGGCCGCGTTAATTATAATAACATATCGTTATAGGCTACGGCGTGACTATTATATTATAATACGTGCGTATAGTTTAACCGCATTGTCGCCCGTGTAGTAAATCCACACACGAACCATATAAAATATTTTATTACACGATATACGTGCGGCGGCAACGGAGACGTCGACGACGACGTGAGCTCGTGCAATTTCTTTCCGCGCGTTCGCCAACCGACCTTACGACGAAGACGAAGATTATTATACATTATTATAATATAAAATATCCGTTGTGATCACTATGTGTATATATATATACACACACACACACACACCGCCAGCATCAGACTGAGGCCAATTTATATGCAAAATAACCGGCGATTATTATTACGATCATAATTCACCACGGGCGACCGCCGCGGGCTGCACCGTCTTATTCCCGTACAACGAATAATAGTAGTAATTGTATATTATACCCACTTGTATATTATTATAAAGATATGCGCGACGCGATTTTCTGCGACGGTGTTTACTATTATATTTAATTTGCCGCCGACTGCAATAATCGCCTCCGTCTCCGAAGTATTGTTGCAACCATTTGGTCGGTTATAACATTATACGCGTAACGACAAACGTTCGTATGTACCATTCGTAGTTAAAAATGTGAATAGGGTTATACGTGTTTCATAAATGGTGGAAGAGCTGGTAATAGTATTAAGAACACACATCGAAGATTAAACAAATACATGTCAGAAAATATAAATTCACATATTATATCACAATACGTGCCGTAAAAATAACAATAAAAGTGCAAAAATATCGTATTGTTATTAAGTATATTATATAAATTGCACTTTTCACGTGTATAGCTCAGTGAAATCTAGTTAGAAATATACAATATTACATTTAAATTTACCTACCTACTCAAAAATTAATGTTTGTTGATATAAATGATTTATAATTGTATTTAAATATATTATGTATTAAGTATTAAAGTAGAAATAAGTTTAATAAAATGTATCTTTTTATATTATTTTTTGGCCACAGTTGCCTATTATATTTAAAAAAAAATTATTATAATTGTAAAAATGTTGCAGTTCTTTGCTTTTTTTGTGAATCCTTATTTGGACACTTACCAAAATCATACAATAATATTTAGTATTTCTTGTAACCTAAACAACTAAACGGATAATATTATTATACACGTCATCGTCGTAGTTGTGTAATTACTTATACTTTATAAAATTATAACATTAAAATTCGATACAACAAATTATATTTATATTATATTATACTTTTATAGTGTATATTAAACTACTATAATAGATTTATAATAATATATACTGGCATTATAAATTATAATACTATATTTAATAATTTAATAGACATTTAAATATAAATACCTATATATTATAAGAGATTCTGCATGATCAACAGTTATAAAAAATAATTATACATAATTTGTATTTTGTACTATATTATTTCGTAAAGCCATAATAAGCTATACGAGTTTAATTTATACAGGTATTTCATCGTAAATCTTAAAATCGAAGTTTATAAAACCGATTATTAAAATAATGTGTATTCAATACAAGTACAAAATAAAGTCGAAATAACTATAATCATAGTCTGTTAACTGTGTAGATCAATACATATTTTAAGTTTAGTTGAGTTTTAATATAGGACATACATTTTAAAATTTTAACTTTAATTTAGATTTTTTAAACTTATTATAAACGAGTCATCACTTATTTTGACGAATAAAAAACGTATTTACACTTTTTTGACGTTCAAGAATATTCCATAATCAGTTACATAAAAATATACTATAAACTTATATAATCCTAAATAATACGTATTGTACATTTGTATTGCTTATTTTTTAACGTCTACATTTTAATGTTTAAAATACCCAAACGTGTACGCGCTCTTGTCGTTTACGATCAAAATGAATTTTTAACGACTTAACTCCGCTCCCAGACCACAATTTTAATCATACCGTTAAATCAACAAATTCTAGATAAATATATTGAGTTAATTTTATGATATTTATTTTTATTTTTTTAAAAATTATTACAGATACATTCTACCGAGTCAGCGGTAAATCATAACGTAGGCATCGGTGGTGGATCTATCATTGGAATTGAGAATGATGTTTATGGCGGTATCGGAGGTAGGACAACAGCTGATTACTTTCGATCGAAAACCATGCCCAGGTAATTTTATGAAGTGTATTAATAACGGAGAACTTCCCTCTATTCTCCCACTATTTTTCAACTTACCTACTATATTTTGCCACATATTAATATGCACCGCAAACAAACTGACCGTGTATATAACAGAGATTATATCTGCCTGTATATTGTATAGATACTAAAAATAACGAAAAGCGGAACGATTTCAAAGAGGAGGTATCATTGCCAAAGTCTCGGATAAAAGTAAACAAACTCGTATAGTTTTTAGAGTGGAGTTTTTACAGTATGAAGAAAAAAGTTTTGTGACGTCTAACGATGAGATAGTTTATATTTGACTTTTAGTCGGCTCTGATTTGCCGATGGTAGTAGTCGATCTCATATAATCGAATACTCGTAGAATATTAATAAAATTTGAAAAAAAAATATGAATTTCATTAGTACAAATAAATTACATACCAACTACAGCCATAATACTATATTATACAAATAATACAATATAAGCAATATTGAAATAAGTGTATGCACGTATAATTTATTAATTTTTTTTAATTTCTTTTATATCTAAGTAAGTATAAATAATTATACGATTACTTACAAGTTACAACTAATAATTATTACATGGCTTGAATTTCAATTTTAAATACATTCAGTCAATAAGTACAAAGTGCCATCCAAAATACTCGATACGTATCACGTATTATGTTAACATTAATGAATTCAATATTTCTTTCAAATAACTGGTAATTGTATAAAATAATGAGCAGTTTCAGTAAATCTATATAATTAATTTAAAATAAACACATTAACAAAATATTATCCAATATAAGTAGTAATTATATAAATCAACGGGTGTTATATATTTACAATATTGCATTTCATTGAATAACGTCAAATAACTTTAATAATGATACGTATTTTGAGATTATTCTCACAATATTGGGACCTAGTCAAAGGCGGATACAAGGAGATAATAAGGGAAATTGCTCCCTCTGCTCACAAAAAAAAAGATATCAAATATTCCATTTGTAATTAAGTGACTAAAATGTTGTCCATGTAAATTATACATAAGTTAAATAATTATACTAATTATACTCAATAACAGTTAACTTCGACTTTTGATCAAAATGATTTTTTTAATTATAATTCCTATGCCTATTCCTAGTTTTATTATAATTTCAAACATTTTATTTATTTATATAGACTGCTCCCTTACCCCTGTTCAGGAGTTCTGTATCTGATTTTGGACCCAGTGAACATTGAACAAATTAGCCAAAAATAAAAGTACTATTTAATATTTTGAACTAGTAGGTATATATATTTTTTTTTTTTTTTTTATCAAAAGACAATTTAGAATTTATAGAAACTATATTAATTAATAAAATCATATTATATAAATTAATGTATAAATTCATACATTAACAAGTCGATTTAGTTGATTTATCAAAAAACTACGAATATATATATTTTTTTTTATAGAAAAACATATGTTATATATTTATTATAAAGTATATATTATATCGTTCTCTGATACTAATGTTGCTATTATAACGAGCAATATCGGTAGTGTGCGTACATTTTTTGTATATGTTCTGTTCCCATTTATTGCGATCTTTTTATATACAGAATGCACAGAATTTTGAATAATGGCGAGAGCCACATACGTTTTAAATGTAATTCTCAGCATTTTAGTGGAACAAAACTTTGAACACTCCGTATATAGTATTTCTATATATAGTACATACTATATAATTATATATAAATAAATATATTAAATATTATAAAGGCAATAAGGAATGGGTGAGCTTTTAAAAACCTAACACCCATATACCGCGCACATATTACGTATTCGTCGAGCAGTAGTAAGAATGGCTGCGTTCAATCACCCGGCACCTCATATATTTACGACCATCCATCTTCATCGACTCACGGTTATCGTCGACGGTTGACCCCCACACGATGCAGTAGTATACATACGTGGTCCAAACCACATTTATCCACTATAAACATAAACATACCACGTTCGTGCGCTATTAAAAAAAAAAAATCCCTCCACACAACCGCAACCGCAGTTTCCGGCGATTTTTACATAACAACGTGACGTTAAAGTGAAGGAACGTACCAGGGTTTACCACCCACCTCATCCAAAATCGTCTATTGATGAGAGTCCATTGTGTCGTATTACAATGTACGTGTGCGTTTTCGTACGTAAGTTTAAGTGCTGGTGGCGAAAAGCGCTACCGCAATCGTCGACGAGTAGGTATATTCTCGGGGCTGACGGCGATTTTCTCGAGGCCGATTAAAGTCCAAGTGTGTAAAGGCCGTACAGTAAACGGCATGTGCCGATCATGATTGATCGCCGTTCGCAGACGTCGGATATATTGTAATAAAATATAAGTGTATATTATACCACGTTTTACTCTTGTATTGTATATTGTATTTGTGTGTACAGTGCAGAATACCAGATACCAGGTTTTCTTAATATCATATTATACCTACCAAAGACGCGAACGACGATGATTGAATATACATATTTTAATATTATATTATACCAGATACTCTTATCTCGTTGTCATGTGTATATAACATGTACGCTGATATATTTTGACGACATTAATGTGTTTACAGTGTTTGAAAAAATATATAAATATATGTACAGGGCAATTTATATAGGTAAATTATACTTGCTCATTTTATTCATCGAATTTTAAGATTTATTTTTTTTTTATTTTTCATATTTTTCATTAATTATTATAAATTTTAACCACTATTTTTACTAAATTAGTGTGTCCTTGATTTTTTTTTTTTTTGATTTTTTTTTTTTTATATTAATGTTAAGTAGAATGTTATAAGTTTTCCCATACAAATGGTAATAATTTTGAAAAAAATACTGTCAAGACATTTTTTACGTTTATCAAATCTTTTTTTATAATTAAAATTATTTAATAAATACTAGTAATTGTATACATAGAAATATAGGAAGACCTAAGAGTTACTTTTATTACGATTGATACGTAATACTTTTAAAATTTAATAATAACATCGATTTACACTTTTATATATTCTAAATTATATCTTAATATCATATTTTGTTATTATAAAATTGTGAACCATTCCTATTATTAAAATGTATTCATATCAATCGTAACAAAAGAGCCACCTATACATCTATATAATTATATTTTCAAACATCATTATTATGATAGTAAGTACAGGACTAGGGTGGCTGGCCTCTTCCAGTTGTGAGTGTAATGTGTAATGTGAAAAAGAAGAAACATCATTTTTATTATAAAAACTAATTGATAAAATTGAAAAATGTCTTCATAGTATTCGTTTTTTTAACTACTATAATGATTCATGAGAAAAAATATAGCATGCCATTTAATATAATTATAAAAATAAAAATAATTCGATGAGAAAAAAAATATTGCATAAATATATTGTAAAAACTAATGACAATTTTCAAATATTAAAAATTAAAGAATAAAATTGGCAGAGGAAGTTATATGAATCGCCCTGTATATATGCATTAATATACTATCTATATTTTATTATGTACGAATTTCGGTAATATTGTAAATCAAAATTATATAATAATTTCTCATTTTTATAATGTATAGAAAAACTATCGGAAGCACTATGATGGGCGACTATAACTATGGTAATGGTAACGACGACGGAAACGTTGATGACGTAAACATAAAATCCGGTAACGGCCACCACCAATGGCCCGTTTCATCGGCAGACATAGCCGAATATGACTCGTTCGTCGCAGAAGACAACCCGACTCTTCAACAACAACATACTCAATTCCTATTATCTCAGCAACAGCAGCAACCGCAACAACAACAGCAACGACAACGTCCTAATCAATTTTTACAAAATTCTGTCGCTGCAAATACAATCAATTCCAACGATCGTTATGCCGGCAAAACAACAATTATGTCGTCAGACGATTCCGCCAAAAGCGGTTTAAAATCGAAAACAAAATGGAAGACCCGAGCCGTGTATGCTTTTCTTGCCTGTTTACTAGCCGTCGTCGTCGTTAACCTCACACTGACCCTTTGGTTCATCCGGGTTACGCAGTTCACGTCGGTAATTATTATAAAATTAATTTCTATTATTTTAAAATCATGTTGGCCTAATTGCACATGCATGCTCTAATGAAAGATAAACCATTTAGTTGTTAGCCATGTGTGTCTAAACATTTGTGAATTTATTTAACTATTTTCTATAGTTTATAATGTCTATAGTCTATAGTAATCTTATCTCAAAAATTATGTAATGATCAAATTATTTTTCTACACAAAAAAGTGTTTAAATTATAAAAAAAAAAAAACAATTAGTGATATCGTTATTAATCGAAAACTTCGCTGGAAATCTTAAAAAAAAAAATGTTTTAGTGATATATACAAAAACAATAAAAAATTTAGTGCTATGTTTGTTATTGACCCAATAATAACCACTTGCCGTAAGAATAAAAAAAAATATTATATTGTCCTTTTAAACAATCAATATTCCACTTAACTTCTTTTCTCACTATATACTAAACTAAGGGGGAATTGAGGGGCTAATCCTCTGTGTGAATTTCAATCCCCTAAAAATTGTATTTCAAATTGAATTATTATTTATATGAATTTCGCTAAAACAAAATAATAACTATTAATAAGGATATTATAATAAATTTATTTTATAAAATCAATTATGTTGTAATTATAAATAAATTATATTTATATTTAAATGTACGGACGTGGATTCCTCTACGATTTACCAGGCAGTATAAATATTTAGGGCTCAATCCCCCATTAACTGTAATTTTCATTATTGCGCTATTTTGGCATGCAATAGAAAATAATTTTATAATATTCCATGAAAAATGTGGTTCAAAATTAAACCCGAATGTAGTAAGAAAAGTCATAGCAAGTGTTTATGTAACCTGTTCTTTATTCGTATAAAATTAAGTCGTTAATATTGGTACGAATAAATGAGTTTTGTCCACAATTTATAATATTACAAATTACGATTTTGATGGCTGCAGGGCGGTAGTAATCAAAAGATCACCACTCACCACCACTTCACAATCACCTCAGTTCTTGCCATTATATTCAAAATACTTTATTTTACGGCACTACCTCGAGCGTTTATTTTTTAATTAAAAAAAAATTTAACACGGTATAAACCTATTCAAATTATTTTATTGTGTATATGAATAATTATTACCGTGATTACTCTAGTCTCTCTGATTCACCACCAGGGGAATGCACTGGCGCGATGGCACAATGGTTATTTTGTTTACATGGTCGTTAAATTAAAAACTGAAACAAATGAGACTATGAGAACTTAGAAGTTTCGTAAACATTCCAATAGGGCTTTTATTTTATTGAAAATAATCGGACGATCGAAAAACTTCAATATAACGTCCGAACCATATGTCAGGCATACCATATAGGTATAATATACATAATGATACATTCAACTTTTAAGTTATAATTAAATGTGTTTGCGATAATATGATTTATTAACTTAGTTATCAGAATTAAATAATTTCTCCCGTAAAGAAAACAGAATATTGGAATGGCTTCTCTGTCCCGTTGTGTATAGTCTAGAGTCTAAATCAATATACTGTTATGACTTTAAATAAGCGTGATCCTAAACAATTTAAATGAACTATTCTCTAATTTACATGTATTTATCCTATAATCTATATAATAATCTACTATAAACTTTAACTACATTTACTCGAAAAAATATAAAACATAAATAAAATAAAATATTTTAATGACTGATAAATACGCGACTAACAATATTATAAAAAGTAAATTCGTATAATTTTAATAGTTTACTAAAAATAAATAAATATTTAAACCATTTTGAATGACCATCTATTAAATTCTTAGTGACCACAATTTATGGTCCACCGCCTAAACCGCTTTTGTAAATAAAAACAGTAATTATGGTTGTGATCCTCAACCGGGTTGACATGAATCCAGTGTATGAGTATCGCAGAATTCAAGAAAATAATATGCGAGAATTTTATATATTTCCTAATTAAACGTTAATTTATTATTGGATTGATATTGTAATTAAAAAAAAAAAAAAAAAAAAAATGAAGTTTTTTATCAAAGGTTTAAATTATTGCATTTTGTGATAGTATGATGACGCAATATTGGATTATTGTAGAAAAATTAATATTTATTATAAGGTATATACTTTATCTTTGCATTATTTTTTTATATATAATTAAATATTACACTTTTTTTAAATGTATTATGTCAATACATTGATACAAAAAATAATATATAATGTAATTTCTAACTCATAATTCTGATACCGAATATTTGTCTAAAAATGTTAATGAGATGTCACATTTTTATAATTTTTTAATGCAGGTATAAAATACAAAAATAAAATACAAGAAAATACTAAAATATACTTTGAAATTGTTAAAATAAAAATAAATTATGATTACTTTTATTTATAAACACGTACAATAAATAATCTAAAAATATTATAATATAATGAAACAAGATGAAAAGTATGCATAAAAAAATCACAAACGTTCTAAAAATTCTAAAGAAAACATACCAACCAATGTTAAATTACTAACTAGGTACTTTATTGCATTCTAGGTAATCTGAAACAACTGAAACAAAACTGAAGTTTTAATTATTATTATTATTACTATCTTAAATTATGTTGTCACTAAAAACAATTTGCATACTGTAATTAATATTTATATCTATATTATTCATAAAAATTTGTATAAATTATTTTTCAGAAATTTATGTTTATAGGACATTATTATAATATTTATAGTTGTATTTTTATTATTTGAAAACCAACCCAGGTATAGACAGACACACCCAAAGTCAGACAGACGGACAGAAATAAATTGATAATATACTTATTACTTGTATATTCATATAATGATCCAAAAAATAGATATGTGGATATATATTTTTTCCTGGATTAAATTATACAATTTTAAACTAAATATATTATAAAAACATTATTTTATTTTAAATAATTTTATGCATCATAAAAAGTCAAAAATATTTTACTAATTCAAAATCGTATATAGCCTATATCTTTCTAATATATTATTAAATTTGTAATTAATTTATTTTACATGACCTATTAATACATTTTCTGGTTAGGTTGAATATAAATTATATTTTATATATTAATTGTTATTACTTAATCCAATAAAAAAATTTAAATATTAAATAATTCATACTACCACAGACAAATTTCTAAATTTGTTACACATAATTTCTCCTTTATTTGTGTTGTTTGGTTAATTTTTATTCTGCCTTTATTTTTCAATAGGAAGGTATTGGCTCGATTAAGATTACACAAGGAGGACTCCGATTGTCTGGCAGAACATTAGTCACCGATCGGCTAGTGGCATCAGCGATACGCTCACGGATTGGTCATCCGCTTCTTATTGAATCCACTGCCAACATCACCTTGAATGCTAGAAATTCACAAGGTCGTCTGGTAAACAGTCTTAAATTATGTAAGTATGATATTATGCTGTTCGATAAAATAATGTTTTCTTTTTTTTTATAATTTTTAATAAATAAAGACGTGCAATAATTTTTGTATCTATATTTGTGTTAACAAAAAAATTAAAAATATATAAAACATAATAAGAATACTATTAAAATAATAATTATGAATTCTCACTCCTTTTTAATTACTTAACGAATGATTAATAATATTACTTGTAGCAAAAGACGGATTGGAATGTGCACAAGCAAATGTTTTTCGAGTCACAGATACTCGTGGCGAAACGCTTTTCTCGGCCGACCGAAGTAAAGTTATTGTCGGTGCCCAAGAACTTCGAGTAACTGGTAATATAAATAATTTTCAATAGTTTAACTTTGTTGATGATATAGAAATTTTCGTCTAATCATATATATTTTTTATTGATAGGTTCTGGTGGTGCAGTGTTTCAAGGCAGTGTCCAGACACCGATGGTTCGATCAGACTCCCGACACGACCTTAGGTAAGTTTTTACCTAAGATCATAATAGTTATATAATATTTTTAATTCAAAAAATATATATATTAAAAGGGGTATAATATATAAAGAAATGAAAAATAGTAATTTATTTAAAAATTAAAATATCAAAATTACACCGTAAACCTACACAGGGCGATAAAATATTACGTTTAATTCTAATCTGACGATTAAAATCTGATTACCTAATATTAAATTTAAATTCTAGGTAATAAAATTTAATTATAACCAATATAGTAGTGTAAAACTTTCCGGTAAAAAATATAATTTTTAATGGGTGTAAATGCGTTATTTAAATTTGATGTTATTATAATAAATACTGGAAAATTGTAAATTTTACTACAAAGTGAAATAGTAAATTCCCCTAAATATATGTTGCTACTAAATCAAACATTAACTCCCCGTAAAATAAAGGAAAACAACACTCCCCCATATTGTCATATAGAGAACAGTGATTCTAGTTACCCTCCGAAATTATTTTTTTAAATTTACATTTATATTAATTATTTTTTTTATATTTTACATTGTAGTCGTACAATTAATTTATATAACAGCTTTAATATAATCAAATTTACTAATTAATAGTTTATTATAATTTTCTATAACCTGGTTCAATAACAATTACTGTCGTCTTTTCAATTCATTATTTTGTGAATTATTTGGTTCATATACACTCAATAATTGTATATACATTTCTGGTTTATGAATATTGTGTAATGATAAATAAGTATACAAATGTTAAAATTAGATTAAAATGGGCATGAAAGGATTTATCGAATTTGTTAGAATAGAAAAGCTTCTGCCCAATCTTTAAGTGGTAAGATTGAGTAACGCTTAATGCTGGGGCGCTATTTGGTGGGAACAGGGTAGAGCACAACTCCCCTATATTTTTACGTATTTTATTACGACGTTACATAATATACAAACGCCACCTTCATAATCTACAATACCATTATTGTACTTTTGTATATTTGTATCATTTTGTCGTTTATATTTTGTATTCTTGCGGTTTATTTGGCAGTGAATAATGATACATTATATTTAATAAAATTATAACTAAATAACTTTGTAAATTCCTAAAAATAGCATCGCAAATGAAGTTGTCAGTTACTAACATAATTTTAATATCAAACAAAATTGGCCTGATCGGCATAAAACTTGGCCCGCTTCAATTTTTGCTACTATTATATAAAAATACGAAAATGGCGCCCCTGGCTAAATGATTGTACATAATATATATTCCTATTTGTTTTCACGTGAGTTTACATACGCGTAATTCAGTAACAAAATATTTTTAGGTGATTTTATATGAGCCCTAATACTCACTTGCGTAGATTTTAATATTATGATATAATATCATCTTAACTATATTCATGCACTATTATTATAAAAGAAAACTGTTATGTATTATGCTAAGCACTGCTGTGGCGTAATATAAATTATTTCGATAGAAAATCATAATAACCATAATGTTCATGTGCATATCATTTATAATGCATATAAAGGCTGGAATCGTCGTCTCGGAGACTCGAGTTGAGCGGTCCCCAAGGAGTGACTATTGAGTCTAGAGCCGGTGACATAATCGTATCGTGTCTGATGGACGTCAAGCTAGAGTCGATAGCCGGAGCGGTACATATTATATATTTGAAACTATTTTCTATTTCCATTAAAACACAGTAGATATCTGTAGACACGGCTAAATATATAGGTATGTCAGCAACTTTGTGATACGCA
>CM023361.1:15801161-15928552 GCA_013282895.1 Eriosoma lanigerum
TGCCTGTAGACACTTAAAGTCGATTATTTTCGTTTCGTTTATTTTAGATACAAATAGACGCGGCCAAAGTGTTCCTGAGGGGTCTGAAAACGGTCAAGACGTCCACTGTTTCCGCGTCTCCTCCATCTTCGGCGACAGCGTCCGACGTTCCAGCAAAGGGGAATGATCAATCGACCGGCGGTCAACGAAATTCCGTCGGAGGGGGAGCGAACGGCGCGAAAAAAAGAGGCGTCGAAGACAAGTTGCCCAGCGTGTACCAATTGTGCGTGTGCGGTAACGGTAAAGTATTCATGTCGCCGCCGGACGGACAGTGCGCCGCCGACAACGAGAGCCTCGTTTGTCGTTAATCGTCGCGAACAATGTGTTGCGATGGTCGAACGGATTCGTTCGACTTATGTTACCACGGTATAATTGGTCTGAAACGTTTTAAACGCCGGGTAACATTCGACGAACCGTATTATTCGATGCGTTTTCTCAATAGATTCCTTTTGTCGCCCGACCCGTCTGAATCCGTTCAGTCAAACATAATTAACAAATTATATCCGCTGCGGCGGGCCGCGACCATCGGAGATATCGGATATACATCTATTTAGGTTATAGTACAAAGACTTAATGGTTTTTCATTTGATTACCAAATAGCGAACCAATTTTAGTTGTAGACTGCATTCGAGTATGTGTTGTACGTGTTTATATTCCAATATTTTTAATTCTTAAGCATTTTAATCCGTAATTTATAATATTATTTGCATACTATTCTAAAACAGTATATTGTTGTTTTTCATTGAATTTTACGACGCTTTTAACAGGTTATTTTGAAAATATACACCACTAGTGACGGAGTAATAGTTTAAATAATTAATCCTCGCTTTATACCAAAATTAAATGCTTATAGTCCAGTTACTTTGGTTGCTACATTTCATACATGATTAGATATGTAGGTATTATCAAATAAAATAATTATAAAAATTGTTAAAATTTGATTTAAAAACAAAAAAACTAAAATTAACAATATTATAAATTATAATTATCAGTTTATTTCGGACATTTTCTATTTATTCTGAAATCATATTTTTTGGAATGTATTTATTTTTATATATTTTTGTTGTCGACTACTCGATCATAACCTTTGTTGAATCCATTTTTATATTATATGCTTTTATAATTATAAACATTTGTTTGATTGTTATCTATTATTGATCGAAATATTTGAACTGGATTTATTATTAGATAGTAGCTGTATGGTGTGTATAATTAGAAGCATCAACAGGTATTTTCATACACGACACTAAGTATCTTAAAATATTAGCTATGAAAATAATACTTTACCTGTATCAACAATAATAACGTGATAACACTCATCAGATAAATGCAACACAACTATGACAATACGGATTGAAAATTAATGCATAATTGTCGCTGTCAGTAACGTATGCATATCCATAACTATTCGGAAGATATTATGATAATATTATTGTGCGTTTATAAAATTGATAGCAACATTTCGGTAAGGTGAGAGTATACCCCTATGCTTACGGCCTGGTCATTTTTGTTACTATCGTTATCAAATTATTGATATGTTATAAATATCGTTGATTTTAAAATAGGTTTTATAATTCGAACTTTTTTAAAATATAATTATCTAGTCTTATATTACTATCAGACAAGTTGACAAATGGATTTTTATGTTTTTTTCTCTCAACTAGGATAATTATGTTTATCCTAGTTTAATATTATTAAATTATGAATACACGTTAAAAAATATAATTAATAAATATATTATTGTATACGTTAAATAATATAGCTATTTGGTTTTTATTTTTGTAAATTTTATTTTGTTTCGTCTCAGATGATTACAATACTTATTACACCATTCTGGCTTTTATTAAATTAATTGCAAATACAATTAATTATTATATTCAAATATAAAAAGTTATGATATACACGTTGGAGAATCACTCTATCCTACCACCTTACCGTATTAGTTACATTATATACGTATTTAAGTTTTAATATTAATATTAAATAGTTATTACGTTAAAATGTATTTGTTGTAAATAGTAATTAATAAGTATATTTTTAATTAACCAATTTTATTTATAAGTATCCAAGATGTTAATGTTCGCGTTGTTGATGTTCATGCGGTGTTTTACGCTGCGTAGTTAAATTATTATTTTATGTTTTATGTGTTTTTACGTTATATAATGAATTAAATAAATAAATTATTATTGAACGATTTTTGTTATTTTAATATATGTATTATTATTACCAATAATGTCGAGTGCACATAATTTCACTTGATTAAGGTAGTATCTCTAAAAATTTATGAATAAAAGAAAAGATTAGTAGACAAACGAGAATAAGACGACAGGGTAAAGCCATTAGAGATAATAAAAAATATAAATATTACCTTACATTATTTCCAGGACAATCAATTTTTCAGCCATTAATTTTAATTATGGTTCGGGGGTCAAATTGACCAATGATCATATTATATCCTGTATAAATAATAATATGTACAATAGTATTAAAGAAAATATTTTTTTATTGCGAACTACAGATAGGTAGTACAATATAAAAATTAAATGATTTATCAATTGCCAACACGGCATCCTGCTTAGACTACCCCATTCGCATAATAATCGCATAATAGAATAAAATATATTCTTATACAAATTACGTACGATGTTCTATAAACGATTATATAATCGTAGAGGTATTATTTGACGTGTAACACAACGCAATAATCGAACGGAGCACGATGCGTGTCGTTGTCGTAGTATAACTATTAAATCGACGACACACGAGGAAAGAACTGACGCCCATCATTATTATTACTATTTCATGACTACCTATTGAAGTTACAAGAAGACGACGAATAATAATGGGGAAAATAAACTTATTTTATTATATAAGTTCCTTATTCCCTAGCCTATCCTGCGTATCACGTACCTAAGTAATAATATTAATAAACGTTTGTTTCACATTTTTTACTTCCAAACGATGCAATACTATCACGGCCGTAGCCAGACTCAATTTTCGGGGGAGGGGAGGTTTTTACTTTTCTATTAACTAATCAATCATTTAAAAACACCGCACAACTTAAGTTTTTTATTAAAAAAATTAATTTTGAGACGTTTGAAACCCTAAAATCTCCCCTGATATTTGAATATTATCATATTTATAATATAATAACAAATCGAATATATATGATTCAACTTATAATCTTTTTTGCACATTTAAGATTTCTAGTTTAAAGTTAAATGGGTCAATGTAAATAACTAATTTTATATTATTTATTTTGATTAAAAAACAAAACCGAATTTCAGTCGTCTTAAAGATTTTTAAGTGAAGTTAATTCAATGGACCAGTAAACTAGTTAAGTAATTTCGTTGACAATTAGTACACTAAGGTGTGTATTTAATTATAGTACCGTCTAATAAAGTAAAACTGCAATAAGTATAATTTATGGATTAAAAGTATAACGAAAATATTATTATATCGACAATTTCGTAATATAGTTAGCGAGTAGTAGGTATAATATATTATTATGATGTATCCACTTTTATATACTATTAGATTATTATTGTAGCGGGCGACACGCGCGCGAGACGAGTCAATTTCACGGGCTGCCGCTCGTTCGTAGTTGTCTGATATTATAATAAAGACGGCGGCGGTAGTAAGTTTATATTTTTTAATGCATATAAACGAACACTCTGAATATAATATTAGATTGCATAAAAATTCAATCGCACCCCAAATACTAATAAACCTTCTTGTAAACTTCATATGTGTGTTAAAAAATAAAACCGTAATCAATGATTGGAAGAGCACATTCGTAATCACGACTACATACGAAATATTTTAAGTGCATTGTAATGATCAGAAATAGATCACGTTATACAAATTTAGACATTTTATACGAGGACGATATATATGAAAATTTGTACCTACAATATCCGATCTTCCGATATTAAACCGATAACCGATATATTAAAAAATTAATATTTTATTAATAAAATTCTATTTCACTATAACAGTATTACACCTAACAAAAAAAAGCAATGACTAGAATTTAAATTTAAGTTATAACGAGTACATATTATCTATAAACGAGTGTCAACTGTAGAGAGAGAAGTGATAACAATATTACCTAAAATGCCTAAAATAAATAATATTATTAACAATAAAATATTTAACCGTGACTTCGGTCTTGTGTCATTTGCTGCCTTATCAATAATACACTATTTTTAGTTTTTACTATCCATATTTTGTGATGTTATTGATAATGATATTGTATGTACTAGTGGTTTTTGTTTTCGGTATCGGTTCAAATATCGGGTTTGAAAAAAAACCGATACCGATAAAACCGTTACCTCTAATATCGGCCGATACCAAGTATCGGTTCTAGAATCGACCCACCCCTAGTAAATACACTCATAATAATTATCTGTTTGCGATTATTTTTATATAGTATTATACAGAATAATATTTAATCAATAATTTATTAAATAATCTTGTTTAGTAAAACTCCGAAGGTAATATAACATGTTATTATGATTATGATTATGGTCATATGCACTTACGTGCCAGATATTTAGCAAATCATTAACAAGAGAATAAGTTATTAATGAAATATGCCCATTCTGATAGGTCTGAACACACATTGAATGATGTATTAAGTAATATTATAATAGTACTTAAGTTTTTAAGGTTGATAAATTGATGCGAATATTTGTTTTCAATATTTTACAAACAATATAGTATAATATGTGACATTTGATCGCTGTTAGTTTAATTTTAAAAGTCATAAAATAACTATATATAATACTATTTTTGCATAGATACAGGTGGTTCTTTAGTTATGAACTGCTTAATAAGCAGGATTTTTGTTTGATGTGGGTGATGGGCATTTCCATATGAGACATTATTTTCATATAGTCTTGGAATTTAATTTTTTTGTCGATAGAAAAACAATATTATCTAAACGTGGTCGAGGTCGAGGTATTATTTCGTACTTACGAATATTATAATATGATATTTTATAATTTGTCATAAATAAAATAACATTTTTCGTAACGAAAGAGTTGTACAACAATACGATACTAATAATATTATTATTATAGTAGTTTGGAGGGGCGGTGAGGAGAAATGAGTTTGTCGAAGAAAAAAACGGCTGCTAAGCCGTATATCATCGGCCACATATCGCAAGTACGCACACCACACGCATCGTCTTCGGCGTCTTTTCTTTGGTCTATTATTATTATTGTATATTATAATCCTCTTTTTCGCCGCGCGCGACAAAGCGATGCAACCGTTAACGCTCCTATCTCGGACTCGCAGCTACACCTAAACGCCGTCAATCTCGCGTATAATATATAATATAGAAACGAGCGATTTCATCTATTATTAACTTTTCTTGTCGCCGACATCACATATTTAAGGTATATAATATGATATTATATTATGATATTATCCCGCGGACCGTTTGTCGCACGGGCGAAATGAAACCGCGATGCGATATTTCGCTCGATATTTTCTACGCGCGAAAAACAAAATCAACAATAATACTTATAACGCCGCACAACGATCCGACTTTCCCAACAATTCTAAACTTAAGCCAACTACGGATAAATCTTGAATTCTCGTGTCAATTATTCACCGCGATTTTTCATTGTTTGTGATAATGTGAATTCGTCAATTTCACAGCGGATTTCTGGAATATAAGGTTAGGTATTTTAGTATATCTATTGTTTTAGCAAATACTAAGTAAAAGAAGGACGACACGACTGAAATTATTTTGAGTTGAGCTCATAAATAATAAATCGGCTGTTGCTGAATCAAATTCTTACAACGATTTCGTATTTACGTTATACGTTTTATACGTAATTATGTTCTAAAATCGTTTTTGGTATGTACAAATTATTTATAGTAACGATTTACTGCGATAATTCCAAAAAATCCGGAACATTTTGAAATATTCGTTAATTTTACGAGTCGACGAATTATACGAGTATACTATTACGAGTTTGTCTCCCACTTGGTTTTTTTGGATCAATTATTAATTTGGGTTAATTAATAGTGTAATAAAAAATAAACATTTTTTAATCATTTTTAGGTTACTAAATTAGTTAAGTACCTAATGAAAGAAAAAAAATCACAAACCATCATTTACCACTACTCGGATAATGAAACTAAAAATTAAAAATTGAAAATATTTTACCTCCCTTGAAAAATATCTGCGAACATCCTTACTACAAAGAGGGTTTTATGATGGGGTGCCTTAACATCTGTCCCCCACGAGTTTTTAGGTGGTACAGCAAATGCGTATATTAAGGCCGATACCGATATTAATATCGGAATATCGGATATTGGGTTTTTTTCAAAACCGATATAATGCGCCGTACTGTCGCATATCGATATATCGATAATTTTTAATAATAATTTGAGATATAACACCTATACTAAAATTTATCGGTTTATATATTATCGGATATTGAATACCGGTTTTTTTTTTTATATATCGGTTCATGGAAGCTAGGAAAAATATCGGATCGGATTTACATCGGCAATATATAGGTATCGGAATATCGGATATCGGAAAAAAGTGATATAGGCCCAGCACTAACGTATATTTATTAATAAATCCTTTGTCCGGAATCAATCATATAAACAAGTATAGAATCTTTTTTTTTTTTTTTAATTAAAAAATTTTTCTCGAAAAATAATAGTTGATTTAGGTTGTGTTTAAAATGTATTTCATGAAATATTTCAAATTTTATTATTTATCTATTTTTGATTTAAATAAATTATACGTTTTTGTAAACAAATATTTAAACATTATTTCTCATGTATGTTTCTCAGGTAGTTGTTTATTTATATTTATAATATAAACATATTTTTCAATAATAATATGCTTTATTATTTAAATGAGTTTTAAAGTAAAATAAATAATAAATACATTTACGTTACCTACTTACATAGATCATAGTTTTTTTTACACGTGTCACATGATAAAATTTATAAATAATTAAATAATGCAATAATAATAATATAAAAAAAACAAAATAACTATAAAGTTATAAATATTAACGCATAGAGTAGCTATAGTAGTTACTCAATTAATTATTGGCAGGACGTTTATGCGAGTATATTACACATTAATATTTTAGACCTCAAACACAATTTTAGGTAGTTACATAAAGTACAATTGAATTGATAAGTAATGTAGTAAAAAAAAAATATTCACCGGACAAGACCCATCGCGGCCTTATATTTAATTATTTATTATATTATTCATCTTTAAAGAAATATACTGGAATTGTATTATGTTATTGTTTCCAGCGCATTATCAATTCACAAAGTATATAATTAATATATTGTAATCAATATTACGGATATCTCTTTTTCTCTTTTTTCCTTTGGTATTATTTTTTTTTTCGTTCCTTTCTTTTATGCATTTATTCATTACTGATAATTTCGTCATTATTACACACACACACAAACGTATTTTTTGGTTATCACAATAAAAGCTCGTCGCGTCGCTCCTTCACCACACCTCACTATACTACAACCAGCTAGCGATAGACCGTCCACTAAGTGTGCATAAATAAATAAGAGACAATCATCAATTGTCTTCGGTTTCGTATTCATCGATCTTGTTTTCTTAAATATATTTAGATATAATCGAAAATCGTCCGGGTACTAGCAGTCCCAATATAAACCAATGCGTACACACTACAGAGTGATCAAAATATTGTGTTAAAAATAACAGAAACGAAATTACTGTAAACGTGTGTAATTTCCAACATTTTCGAAAACCGACATTCTGATCACTCTGTAGAGTATTTGTAATACAACATGTAAATCACGACCGTCTTCCTACTTACGAGTCGTCAACCGTTATAAATTAGTACCGCTGCGATCGAAAGCAGACAAAAAGCTAAACACATCTTACTAAGTTGTTTTTTCAGTTATCTCGCATAGTTTCGGGTATTTATTTTATACCGGAAACTCGTATAATGTATTGAAAAAAAAAGTCACAGCAGACACCATAAAATGATTTCCATCAAAATTATCCATTCGCGGATACAAAATCGATCATATACGAGGTAGATATATAATATTATTGTATTATATCGGTATATTAATTGACGTAGAATTAATTTTAATGCTTTGGAAATGTATACTTTAAACACGTTACTTATCTTAAATCGTGGCCCGTGGGGCAAGGGGGGAATTTTCCCCGTAAACCTAATCGCTGCCTCCTCAAAAAAATTTGATTATCGTTACCTACACGTTTTCGACATTATATTTATGTTTTTATGATTCAATTATATAGAATTACTGTTTTATGTTTAATAGCTATATTTTTATTAAAAAATACACTATTAATACTTACTAACTATTTACTTACTACTTAACATTATTACTTAAACATGAATGTTTAATAATGAAATTTATATGAAAATATTTAATAAAAAAAAGCCAGAAAATTGTTTTTTCTAATGGCCTTCCACCCTAAAACACGGTTTGCAAAAAAAAAAGATTTGATCTAGCTATGGATTTGTCTTAAACACTCGATGATCATATATTATCTACTATCGATTATAGTAAGTAACTCATACATAAAAAGGATACTAAATTATCATAACAGACATATCAAAATAGGTTAGGACGATCTTTTAAATAATATGCACGAAACAAACGAGTGATCACGTACATTATTTTTGCAAATTATATTCTTAACGGTGTCGAATTTTATGTTTGTATAGTAATAATTTGTAAATAAAGACCTACTATATAAGTTTAAATATACATTAATATATTATTATAATATCAGATGATATGGAATAGTTTATTAGTAGTACCTAAGTAATAAAATGAATATATATTACATATATTTTATTATTACATACTTATTTTTTTTTTTTTATATTTACATCGTAAATTTACAATTTATACTATCTAATTGAATATTATCAATTAAATAAAAATTTAAAAAACAAAAAATTGCCTGTGTTTTAAATATATAACTTAATATTATATAATATAAATGATTTATAATAATATGTTTTACTGTACAACAATACGCTTAATAAAATATACTAAAAACAATTTACGTCCACCATCGACAGGTTCTCGTAACTAACTCGTATATTAAAATAAATAATAAAAAGTGCGGAGAATTCCATTGAAATGACAAAATTAAAAAAAAAATCCCTTCTGAAACTTTATCATTAACTATTAAAATATGAAATACCAATAGTTTCAATAATGTCAAATTCTCGAATAACTTTTCATTATCGAAAAAGTTCAGGGTTTAGTTTGAACCGCCAAAAGCATGCGTATACCTATATATATAGGATATTCAGCTGTATACAGCTCGTCGCTCGAGAAGGGATTTATAACTACTTTCATTCATTTTATCGTATAACACCGTTCATCTAAAATTTCAATAACGGTACATTGAACCCGAAAACGAATTTATCGCTCGTGCTTATATTTTATTTCGAGAAAAATAGCATTGTTGTGTGTATCCCTAGCATTTGTAATATTATATTTTGCTCATGTTGTACAGGGTGACAGCGATCATAAAATATCGTTATCAATATAATCGAATAAAACGTAGGTAAACAATTATTATGTAATTCCCACCGTTTTTGTGACACGTGTCAAAAAACTCGGTCGAATTAACACTTTATACGCTGTAGCGAAATGTTCACATCATAAAACGCATCCATATCGTGAGAACTGAATGATATAATTTTCTAACCCTTTTAATGTTCACCCTTCCCCATACGGCGACGACCCCAAAAAATGGATTTGAATGTTTCAACGACACAAATGTATTGGTTTTATTTAAGATAATATGTTTGTTTCGTGTGAAACATTTATATTATCTTCTCGTGAAACGCCACGATCATATTTTTGTTAAATCGTTATTATGTTTAAAGAATATAGATTCTATTACCTCGACGTATTTATTCGAATATCATTAATTTGTGTATAATATAATCGGGTCGTCCGATTGGCCTATGGTGTCAGGGCCGTATTACGCTAGTAATTTAAGGGGGCCCATATACCCAAAACAATATTTTTTTAGATTCTGAGCGGAGCGAAAAATATATTGTTTCTACAAAGATTTTTTTTTTTTATGTATGAAAACATTTTTTAGATAGAAATAATTGTCTGCTTATCAAAGTGGGGTATGTTTTCGGTAGCAAATTGTGTCCTTTTGATACTTTATTAAGCTTATTTTTTTAATTTCCCAAAAGTTTTTTCTTGAAAAGCGGAAAATCGGTAATTTTTTCTAAATTTATCTCTACCTTTTAACTTATTTTGATCTGTAGTACCATCTGATTAGTACTCATATGTTCGAATAATTTTACCTTTGTTTTTTATTTCATCAGACCATTCATTACTAACTTAGCAGTTGCGAATATAAGTACTATAATGGAAACTAGGAAGACTAAATATGATTATAAAAATATATGTCAGTAAAAATATTATATTAAATAAAAAAGAGTCATTGTGGTCCTTTTCAACCTGTGGCCAGGGGCTACAGCCCCCTAGCCCCCCTTTGATCCAGCCCTGTATGATGTAGACGTGCGATCCCTAACCGTGTGGTCCATTTTTAAACCGATATTTTTAGAATGAAATTATAAATTCCATGAATATATTAGATTATATTATACAAATATTTATATTTATTGATAATACAACAATTAAATCAGTGTACTCAACGATCTCGATGAGCAAAACAAAATGTGTTATGTTTTTTTGGGACCGTACAATTAAATGACACGATACGCCTTTTTAACTATATTTTTAATACACATTATATATTATACCATACGGTCGCACACATGAGCGATGATTGATAGCCTGTGGCACCATGTGTAGATAAAATATAATATTATTATGTCATAGGGATCATATATGATGATCGACAGCGGTCATCTGGAGACGCGATTTTTTTCAACCGTTGGTAATAACCGTATAAAAATATATAAAATATATCCGCCGCACGGTCTGAAATAAACCGTAGTTTAGTAATGTAATTACCCAATTATTAAAATATCTAACAAAAAACACATGTTTGTTACATAATTATTTGTACATCCGTGAAGTTAGCCACCGAATTAGTCCCAGCAATCGGAGTCTAAATTTAGTAACTAATTGCAACCGGAATGAAACATTTTACAACCATTTTTTCTTCTATCCTTCTTCCATCTCTCCTTGTCTCATTTCACTATCCAATCTAGATCTCGATTCCTTACATCTCATCCATTCACATTTGCTATATATTCATACCACTGTATTCCATTTAACCACCTTCTAAATTTTTTAAATTTTCCATTATGTGATTTAATATTTCTAGATTTTACAATTTTAAACACTACAGAATTGAAATTTATTATTTTAACAATTTTAATATGTCCGAATTCTAAAAATAATTTTCTAAAAATTTTAAACGTCATACATATCCTAGTCAAAAAAGTAAATGTAAAATTGTATAATTTCATGTGTGGTAATTTATGGGATAAGACTGTAAGTGTAAAAAAAAAAAATTTAAAAAAAATATTTATTCTATAAATTGGAGGTAGTTTGATTAAAATATTCTAATTTGTTTAGAATTGACAGTATAGATATTTAATATAAATAATATTATTTGTTGAATTCAGTAAATCATTAATTGAATGATATTTAACCATTAGATCAGTTTTTATTTATATTAGATAAGTACATATTATGCAACATAAATTAATATTAATTTTAATATACCTGTAATTGTATTTCAAGTACATAGTTACTATATTTACATATATTATAAAAATTATTATGTATTTGCCCTAAATTACAATTTTATTCTAGAAATCTAGCATCATTATCATCAAAGCAAGTGTATAATTTTAAAAAGCAGGAAGGTTGATTGCAGACGTTCCTCCTTCGTCCTTTCGATCCTCGTAGTAATTAGTGGTTTATTATAATTAAGATTTGAATGCAATAATATTGCATTAGAAAATATGATTCTGAGCAAAACTCAATATATTATACTAATAAGCCGTTCCAAAAGTTTACCATGTGTGTAAACTACCTATTAAAATACTCAAAAACATTTTAAGTTTTAAATTGCATTAGTTATCATAAAAAATTTAAAACTAATTTCGTCAAAATTACGATTTCCGTGAATTTTGATATTTTCCTGTCATTTTTGGTAGTTTTTCTTGTAATATTCACTTCCTTCAACTGACGTCCTGACCTCTTACGTTAACAAAATGTTTTGTATTTTTAATATAAAGATTAATAATAAAATTATGTTTCAGTAACGTTTTACTAACCAGAGTTTGTTGAATATCGAAAAAGATTTAGCAAATAGAATGGAAACGAAGACAATTTTAAATATCTAACTATCTTTGTTTCCAGTAAAAATAGAAAGTTATGTTTAAAATAAAATACAATTATTGTCTCAAGTAACATATATTATATTATTTATTATTGTCAGTTAACAAATAAAGATGACTCGAATTGAGAAAAATGTATATGTGCAGTACTTACCCCCAAGATTTGCCCAAACCTAATCGGTTTGTGTCTATTGATTATAACTACAATATTGGGGAAAACAAATTAGTCACATAAATGTAATATAATATATTGATGTATTTGGGTTATTCAATTAGTTAGGTTACAGTAACAAAATAATAAATGATAAAAAATAAAATATATTATTTACTCTAACAATGTAACACATCACCGAGTATTCTATATTTATCACTCCAAACTAGTGCAAACATTATCAATATTAATTATAAAAATAAAAGTAAATAGTAATAAAAACAAATCATTATAATTTTTATATAATACAGTTTTGCTAACACATAATTAATTTATATTTGAAAGAAATTTATAATAATTGAGATTTAAATCTCAGTGACACTTCCTCAAGTCAGTGACTGGGTACTTCCAATAATGATGAATAAGATAAATTTAATAGGAACACTTTAAATAAATATAAATGCAACAATTATTGTTTTTTCTATAATATTATATATATTTATAAATAGATTTTTTTAGGAAAATCATTGTGGCACGTTAATCATAATTATAGCACACATGATACAATTGGTCTAATTTTATCTTCATATGTTTTTGTGATAGACAAACAATATAAAAAACACGCTTAATTTTAATTATAATATAAAATTATTCAACATCATTATTATAACAATATTTGGCGAATTTCTTCATAATATTTACGGTAATATAATAATGGAGTAATGTTTATTATAAAATCACATTATTTACAAAAATGTATAACAATAATATTATCTTTCTTTTTACCTTTCATTAATAAAAATATTATTAATGATAAACATCAAAATTCAAAATATTTTTAATATAAATTAAATAGGTATCAAAAGTAAATATAATAATAAGATAAATAATGGAAAATATTACATAATATTAATTTCATTTAATATAGAAGTATAGTTTATAAAATTAATACTGGGTAACATAAGAGAATAATTATAATCACTATACGGATAGTAACATGTCAACAAAAATATCTATTTAATTTGTTTAATATTAAATATTATTATAAATTAATATTATGTATAACCAAATTGTAAATCCATTCGAAGATAATATCTTTAAAGCAGTGACAATATTCTCAAAAATATAACGATATAATTTATACCAGTAGATTAAGTCATCATCGTCATATGTATTAAAATTATTAAAATAAAATGTTATTATAAATATAATATTAATAATAGTATAGATATAAATTTAAGACTATTTTGACAATTTATAATCAACGGTTACCAAATTTCAAATTATCCATCTTACCTATTAATTTGTTGTATGCGCCTACTTTAAACAGGTACAATTTAATTAAATTAATTCAAGTTAAAAGTATATTGATAAGGCTTATTTAATTAAAACAAATGTCTAAAATAACTTAAAACAAAATTAAGTAAATTGATTAAAATCAAATTTAATATAATATCATTAGTAGGTAATAGTTGTATAATACCTATAATATGCTTTATTTATTTATTTATTTATCTTTATATATATATATTTCAAGAATGAATTCAAATTGAAAGTTGTTCTAATTGATAGATGCATAATTTTTTAAAAATATTTAAGTTAAAATTGTTATAAAATAATTGTTTATCATAGTTTACTTATTTGTAGGTATATAAATTCACTATTTAAAAAAATCTATGATATAGTTTGTGAGCCAGGTTATACATATATTTATAACACTTAAACATAAAAAAAAAATCATAAAAAAACATTTGAACTATAATTTTTTTTTTTTTTTTGAACAATATTCATTTACATTTTATATCATAGATAAAAATTTTTAATTATGTTCATGGTTATATTTTATCTTATAAATATAAATATGTAAAACTAATGACGATTTGGCTACTAAATATGCCAATACAGATAATATAATAATTTTAATAGTCATGGGTATCAAATATTTTTTTTTTTAGTTAAATGTTCTCATATCATGTTTGCATTTCGATCGCAGGAACTGGTTTATGCAATATACTAACTGGTCTTGAACTAGAGTTATTGTTTAAGCCATTTTTTCGACCACCTTCCCTTTTCTTAAATGTTTGTGGTGATTGTAATACTTCAGTATATTCCCGTATGAGGTTTGCTACTTGAAAAGCCTGAAATTGCAATATATATATATATATATATATAAATCACATTAGTTTCAGTAAAAATAATCGATATGTATCGATAAGCAATATTAGTAACATTAATAGCTAATTATAACACTTACTACATATTATAATAATTGTTTATTATTGCAGTTTAGGTTAATATTAAAAAAAAACTATATAAGAAGTTCGTATTATATGAACAAAACTAGAAAAAATATTAAATAAATAATTTATTTTTTATTCTTTTATTAATAATGTATTAATTATAAAACGAAAAATATAAATAAAACAAACTATAAATTTTAGATTTTATAAATTATTATCATTTTATTATTTATTAGGTACTAATCAATTATAGTACTTTCCCTACAATTTGAAAATATGGAGGATAGATTTTCTCTCCATAGACCCATAGTCATTTTTTTTTTTACATGTTTTATATTAATGATATAGACATATAGAATCTTTATATATATATATACATTCTACTATTTTGAAGTACATATAAATCCTCTTTAAAAAATTCAAAAATAAATCACTGTTTTGTACATTATTTTTTTCTACATTATACATGTATTAATAGGTATTTTATATTTTATAATTTATCTTTATTGATAATTAAAATATGTTACCTGAGATGTAGTTAAAATTATTTTGCTCTGCTTTTTATCACTGCCTGTGATAATCATTAGACAATTAACAGCAGGACTGTAACTCAAGATACTATCATATTCATATGAACACAATGCATTGCGAGAACGATGTTCTAATAGATGTAAGCCAGCTTGATCGACAGCTAACCATAGAACTCGAGGCCAATTTGATGTAAACGATTGCTAAAATCATAAAAATTATAATATTATAATTTAATATTTAATGCTCCGTATTCGTTTATGTTATCATTATTATAAACTTAAGGTTTTATAATATTTATTTACTGATAAATCATATTTTATAAAAATGTAACTAACCATATCGTAACATATCGTACTAACCATGACGTCAAATATTGTAGCTCTATGAAGAGGCCAACTTTTGATTAGATTTAAAAATGATTTCTTAGCCTCTGCTGAAGTCATACCTCTGAGACTTTGATGATGCATTGCTACATCTTCATTCGGTACATTAGTCACAAGCCTAGATGGGAGACAATGGCATGCAACTTGTCGATATTCTATAATAACTTCTTCACAATCTCCTAGTTCAACTTGAGCTTGCAATGAAGTTAACATGACCTAAAATACATATAAATATTGTGATCATCATATTCTATTAGTTTAAATAAATAATGTCATAGAGAAAAGACAAACCGCTTCGTTATCAGTTACTGGGAATCGATCACATCGCAGACCATGTAATACTTGATGGTACAAAAGTTCCTTTTCTACTGGGTCATCTAAGTCCATGTATTGGTCAAGGAATAAGTGTTTTTTGAATAGAAATATATGACTATGTTTACGAATTGGTTTTGAAGTATTAGCTGTCCCAGTGTTAGCATTTCTATACCTTTCCCATTTCGACATAACATCAGCTAATTTTTCTTCAGCTACTAAACTCCTCTCAGAATTCCCCAATACTTCATAAATTGCATATCCTATTAAACATTATATTTTTAAATTTAACAGTACTAATATTATATTCTAAATAGGTTGTTGTACTATGTATATGTATATATATATATGTTATATGTTATATGTTGTAAAACTACCTACGTGACTGTGGGAGCTACCGAGCCCAAGGAATCCGCTCAGTCAGCGAATTCCAAAGGCTATACGACGGTACGGACTCCCACGGTCGTGTCGGGCAGTCAGTGGAAGTAAAGCCAGGGACAACAGAACATCTTATTTTTAATACAGAACCTCTTATTTTTAATTCAGTTTTATGTAATAGAATAAAGTATAAATTAATGAATAGAACCTCGTTTTATTATCATTAATACGGTCACCTTGGTACATCATTTGGTGGCAGCGATGCCAGTGATTTGTTTTAATATTTAAATATATTATCAATATTTTTCACTAACGAACCTATATTACCGGCTGTATTTGTTTATATCGAAACAAAATTTTAACCGAAACATCAGCATCAAAATCATAAAGGTAAAGGAGCATCACAAAGAAAATACGGGCGTAGTATAATAAAAAAAAAAGTAACGTAATATTTTTACATATTATACATAATATGTATACGAGAACCTCTTATGTATAAATGAACCTCGTTTTATTATCATTAATACCTTGGTACATCAAGGTACTGCAAGTATTATTGCGTTCTTACCCATAGCAGTTTTTCTCAGTCCAATTTTATTTTTAACTATTTCAACTACATCTTTAGCAGTGGAAGATGGATGGAACTCAATTGCATGATATTGTCCATCCATAAAATGGAATCGTGCATAAATCAATCTCCTATTAATAGTACACAAAATTTCTTCTCTAGATGGTGGCCATTGTCTCCTTCTAGTGCCTTGCGTTTTTGAAACGCACTAAATTTATATAAATTCAAATAAAATATAATAAGAATTTATAGTAAAAAGCACAAATAATTAATCTAAATTATCTGCAACCCACTTTTTCAGCAAAACGAGCATATTTTCCTTCTTCTGTTACACAATCACCAGCACATTTTCGCAAATGTGATATGAGATATTTTCGAATATTACGTTGTGGTGGTAAAATAACTGAACATGTAAGTGATAGTAATGCCCAGTGTCTTAGATTAACTCTAGAATTTGGATCCGGATGTTCTGTAGTTTGTTTAATTAACTGTAAGTATAATTCACAAAGTAACGATTCTTTACGCATTGATCTCTCCATAACATTTTGTATAAGAGTAACATGTTCATCTTCAGCTCTTCGGACCACTTCTCCTAATCAAAAAAGAATTACTTAGTGAAATCTAAAATAAAAAAAACAATAATATATTTTCATTTTTACCATTTTGACCTAAACCAGCATATTTTAGTATGATTTGGAACATTTGTAAAGCAATTTGTTCATCTGGTTCAGATAATCGACTAAGACTTTGAGATATAAGTTGTCTACTAAAAGACCAATAAGAACCGGGAAATCCTTTATATGTTTCTCCGTGCTCAGACAATGATCCAATATGATCAGCCCACAATTTTTCTAATTTGTGTTTACTTAATCTAAACAAAAGTTACAATATTATACACAACTTTGTTTATAGTGATAAAGATTTAATATTTAAAAAACTAACCTTCGCAAAGTATTTTTCAAAAAACTACCAGGAGCATCTTGAGGTTTATTTAGCATATCTGAATCAATTAAATTGCGTCGACAATTGATTACATTATGATATAGACGTATTCGATCATCATTTGTAATTGCTTTAACCTATTTATAATTTAAAATGAAATGTAAATAAAGTTAAAAATAATAATAATAATATTTTTTTATTATACCGGAGCTTCATTTTCAATTATCCAACCAGCTAATCCAGGACAATAACTAACAATGAGTGAACCTATTTCAGATTTTTGTTGAGTTTCAAACACGAAACATTTATGAGCTGAGACATTATCATTTTGATGTCTCATTAAATTTATGGTTAAAAAACAATCACTAGGATCTAAAAATATAGATTCTACATCAGTATAGCGGAATTCATACATAACAAATTTGTCTTCGGGCTTGATCAACATTAATCCGTCACAATTTACACCAAGTATTAAATTGTTTCCTAAAATATAAAAGCAAAATTAATTAAAATATCAAAATTCAAATTTATATTATTTAATTAAATTCAAACCATATGACCAATATCCTCTGTAAGTGACATGAAACATTGTAGTACCATATAGTGGATATTGCATTACACATGATAAGTATAAAACTTTTGCCATTAGCTCTGATCTCCCAGCACCATATTGTTGATGAGCTTGAGCTAATATTGGTACCTATATAAAATTAATAATTTAATTAATTATTTAATACCTCTGTTTAATTATTACATATCATATAATATAATTACCCAAGTATCAGAACTTCTTATTTTACTTATTCTAAATGGAATATAATTTTCAACGTCAGCATAATATTCTAAAGTTGATTCTTTGGGATCACCAAGGGATACTTGACATTGAAGTCCAGCTAATTGAAGAGCTACTTTTTCACTAACCGGAAAATCGTCGCACTAATAATAATAAAACAATTTAACATAATATTAAACATATTTTTTAATGTAATTAATATGTTATATAACTATACAATATATCTAACCTTTACGACACAATAAACAGCTTGAGCATATAACAGGTTAACTTCAATTGGGTCTTGGGAAATTTCTCGAGAATGTCGAAATAGTCGACGTTTAAATATAAAGCGATTTTCTCCACTCGTCAAAGTTGTATTGCTAGATCGCCGGCTGAGAGATGGAAAACTGCTTGATTGAGTGGTTTGTTTAACTTGTTGCTTCCTACATACAGCATTGTAATAACCAATAAATAATACAATGTATATTATTATTAAAAATTTACTAACATTATAGAAAATTAAATTATAATAACATAAAATATAACTTTTATAATTTAAAATAAATTTTAAAAGTGATAGATAACGTACGATTGCCAAGCAGCTATGATGTCATATAAGTAATAATGAGCACGGACGTGTTCTTCACCATCTGAACGACTTTGATATATCGACCAACCATCAATCGACCTTAAACATAATTTATCTGCGAGTTTATAAACTGCGTCACTGGCCGTATCTGTTGGATGAATATCAATTGCTTTAGTTCGACCATCCAAGAAAAAGAATCTACATACAATGGTACCAAGTCTTCTCATCGCCTAGAAGAACAATTTTACATCATAATTAAATACAATGGTAATTGTTATAATATAAATTTAATTAATTTATAAAAGTGATTGTATTTGTATCTATTATATATAAATGTATGAATATATAATATTTAATATTATATATAATATTTGTTTTTATTTAGAAAAAATTGAAAAGAAATATCAAACTCACGGCAATTTCGACTGTTGAAGGTGGATATTGTCGACATGAAATTTTTGTATTTTTACAATTGTCCAGACACCATTGAACGTATTGCTTAAGTTTTCCTTCACATTGCAAATTCTTCCGCAAGAAACTTACGAAATACTGTAAAATAGGAATGCATAAAATTAATGTGTATGCTACAAATTTTAATATAATACATTTTTTGAGTTAAATATATTATACTTTAAAACTCACAAATAAACTACACTCCGAAAAGGTATTATTTTAGTATTAAGTTTAAGTAGGTACGAGTATATTATAATTTAAAGTATATAGTGCTATAAAAAAAAATTACTGAATATTCTTTTTACCTCTTTGATTTATATTTTTAATTTTTATACTTAATAATTTACGTTTAGATTACTGTATTTTAACCAAAAGAGTTATTATGTATTTATACTAATTTTACTCAAATTATTATATTTTTTTATTATTTTAAATTACTTGATTAAATATAATTTAGTTAATTGGTTAATATTTTATGAGAGAACATTGATTTAGTCAATTATTCAAAGTATATCAATAAATACTTATAAATACTTATAAATGCATTATAAACATATTTTTAAGAATCTCGAAATATGTATTCAGACTTCGGAGTGTCAACCAAGTTTTATTATATATTAATAAGTAATTAATTATTTAATAATATACCTAAAGAATGTAAATTATATACAATTATTTAATTATTATTAATATTACCTTATAGAGAAGCTTGCTAGGTTGAAACGCAACTATCGCAAGACAAATTAACAGCCAAACCTTCTCTGTTGATTCTACACTTGGATTGTTGGTTGCTTGTCGCATACACTGTACAAATATTTCGTCTCTTAACTCTTCACGACTTATTCCTGCACCAATTATTGATTGAATAATTTGAACCTCATTATCCGATTTTATGTCACTTCGAGTATACTTACAAAGATCCTATATAATATCGGTAATCAATGTTTAAATATTAATATATCAATATAATAATAAATAATTTTCTTCAGATTTTACTTAATACCTATACTGAATTATTTAAAATTTCATAATATTAAAATATTGTTTTTAATTTGTTTAAAAATTGTGATACATTAATTATTTATTATTGGTTACTAATTTCTTTTAAAAATATTTATTTAAATGTATATTATCAACAATATGACTTAAAATGTATAAAATTATTCTTAGGTAAGTATGTTTCATATGTGATCGAATTATACTGATATTATTTTTTTTAAGATAAAGTAGGTAATTAAGTCAATAAATTAATATTAAATTTTAATCACTTACCCTAAAAATTGAAATAGCAACTGTGATGTTATCTGGATCATACATATGTATGTGAGAAGTTGGAATTGTTGATCCACGATGAAATGAAACCATTTCATACATTGGTATCTTTTCTAATGATTTACTTTTCCGTTTTAATGTAGCTATTATAGTACCTGTATGATAATGGCGTTAATAAACTAGGTAAAATAAGTAACGATATATTTTGTTTTTATACCTTCGGGTGAACGTTCGTGAGCATTGAAATAATTTTCAGCGAATTCAAGAATATCGTGATAGTTATCTTGTAGCGGATCAACATTTATTTTTTCTTGTATATTTTCCATTTCTTGTAATTTCTTTTCTACTCTATATTTTCTTCTTTGATCCCGTTCAGTATCTTCAACAAACCCATTATTGTACTTCCAATTTGGACCCTATCAAAATATTTTAATATTTAATTATACAAAATAACATTAAAATTAAATAACAGTTATTCATAATAAAGCCTTACTCCAGTCCCAGAGCTTCTTGAAGTAGGTCTACTTGGTCTAGGAGACGAAATAACTGCAGCTGGACTTACAGATCTATGTGGACCTTCTGAAACTATTATAGGACTCTTGGCTCTTATCATCTTGTGGGGTGGCGTAGGCAACGGTGGTGGGGATACATTATCCTCATCTCTGGGCAAGACAGCCTCGTAAATAGGTTCATCGTTTGTTTTTACAGGCTGTTGGTTAAAATCTGGTGGCGGTGGAGGAGGATGTGACGGCTCCGGTAATATATGTAGTGTGTTTGATGAAAGCGAAGAGGCTTTTTCCAGATTTCTGCTTTCGATTTCCATTTCAACACTTTCTATTTCCCGCTGAATTACATTCTCCAACTAATACAATAATTTGATATACAATATTATATTATGTCACTATTATGTAATCGACTAAATTATAAATTAAAGTGCATTCGAATTATTTAAAATCACGTGGTTTGAAAATATTTAAGCAATGTATCAATTGTTATTAAATGCATATTGAAATTTCTGTGCTTATTACATAATCAAAAGCTATAAGTGGATTATGACAGTTTACGACGAAATTAATTTTTCAACCATTTTAGTAAAACGTTTAATTGCATTAAAATATAGTTTGTAAATTTAAGAATAGATATTTTTTAAGATTTATATACCTACTATATTGTTAACAATCTTACTTGTAAATCATAAATTATTTGTCACTAATGTTCTATTGTTTTTCTAAATATAATTATCTATTTTATACAAACGTGAAATATATAAGTATACTAAAGGATAGAGTAAACCACATGATAAAATTCGATATTTGAAGAAAATTTTTGTGCAAATTACCTCATCGAAATCGCTTACTATTTCCTTCATACGGTCCCCTACAGGATCTACTGATCGTCCAGATTGAACATCAGATAAAAATGCAAACAAATTGTCCAAATCTACAGATTCATGTGCTGGATCTACTTGTAACCTCGAATTCAATTGCTCTGCCAATTTAGCGAATTCAATTTCAGATATTCTAAACACATAAATGATTTTTACACACATTTATTTTAAGTATTAAAATAAATTCTTATAGTTATTATAAATTATTATAGTTTAATTTACGTACTTCTCGACTTTTTCAATTTGTAACTCATTCAACTGTTCTTTTTCTTTAATATCATCGGTTTTACGTTTTTCTTCTTCCACGCGTTCACGTTTCTGCATTTCTTTTTCCACTCTTCTCATTTCTCGTAAAGCAGCAGCAACCTAAAATATAATACACAATTAAGATTTATTTAAATAATTTTTGCGCTATTCATTTTATATTATAATGATGTTGTGTATTACTTCTCGTGCAAAAACGCCTCTTAAGTGTGATTGAATCACGATTGCGGCACGGCGTTTTTTTAGAAACTCTAAACGTTGTTTCCAACTTTTGAATGCAGTTTGTACAATTATTACAGCTGACCTTATTTTAATATAATCTGTATAAAATGTATATAACTAAATTAAGTCCATGTTAAAGAAAATTAAATTTTACAATAAAATAGTTTTAAAAAAAGGCAAGACCTATTTAACAAAAAATATTAATTAAATAATATACCTTTTCTAGCAAAGTATCCTTTCCACGTTCGTTGAATATTCGTTGCCATTAAGTTGAGCATTTCTTTTCGTTTATCTTCAAGTGGTTCGTGTGCTTTATTCCGTAAAAATACTTTTGATTTACCTATTTGACACTCTTCTGATGGAATATTTTGCAACTTCAAAAAGGCTCTGAAAAATATAATATCAGTTATAGAATTATAGTACCTACATAATATAATTTGTTTTCTTCTTTTCAATTAGAATATAAGTATCGTGTATTTAAAAGTACCTAAACAAGTATCAAAATGCTTTTCATGTAGTATAAAATCATGACTCCATTAATCATTATAACTAATTAAGTTATTATAAATGATTAAAAGAGTTTTTAATATACCTATATATTATTTAGTTATAATAATATATTCTACCATTTGTTTTTAGATTATGAGCGAAGCGAGAAATGTATTGGTTTTACAAAGATGTTTTATATATATATATATGAAGACACTTTTTCAAGTAGAAATAATGGTCCGATTACCACAGATAGGGTTAGTTTTCGGTAGCAAGTCTAGTTGGTACTTTATTTAGTTCATTTTTCGAATTTCTTAAAAGTTTTTCTTTAGGAGAAAAAAAATTACCAAAAAATGACGGGAAAACATCAAAGGTTACGGAAATCGTAATTATGATGAAATTGAATTTAGGTTTTTCATGATAACTAATGCAATTTTAAACTTAAAATGTTTTTGAATTTTTTCATATGTAGTTTACACAAGTAGTAAACTTATGGAACGATCTATCAGTATATTATATTGTATTATATTAAGTTTCACTCAGAATTATATTTTTTAATGCAATAATATTGCATTCAAATCTAAATTTTAATAAATCACTAATTTCTCTGAGAACCAAAGAGACGAAGGAGGAACATCAAAAATCGACATTCCCACTTTTTATTTTCTATAAATAATATATTGTTTGTGTACTTATTATACGCGTATATTTAATTAATTATATGTTATATACTAATATGAAATCAATAGTATTATTATTTTTAAATGTTACTGTTAACACTAAAATATAATACATACTCTACAGATGAACGTTCTTCATCTGGTAATTTCTTCCGTATTAAACAACGATATCGACTGAGAAACTCATAAAAGGACATGTGTATTGGATAACCTTCTTTACGTATTCTAATTATGTCCAACATTCCCAAGTATTTTAATTGATCCAAAACTAACTTCTCATTGTAATTATTTGGAGCTTTTACCATGTTTGGCTTAATACATCTTACATACCTATATACGAGTATATAAAAAACGATAATTTTAAATTTATATTTAAATAACATGAAACCACAAACCATGGATTAGTAGATTGAAGAACATCAACTAAAGCTTGTAATTGATGTCTAAATGTATCACTAACAGTGGGTCGACCTTTAGTCGTCCCTCTGGTCGACGTTGAGTTTGCGCTTCCCATTCGTGAAACAGTAGATCCAAGTAAATCCTAAAATTATACATGTAGTTAGAAATTGAGATCTCTGAAACAGTACAAACAAACTAACCTGATATTTGATAAGTTCTCGTACAAATACATTTGTTGAACGAGTCATAAAATCAAAAAATACATCTTGTTGTACATCGCGATTTTTATCAACAAATCCACTAGCTGTATAAGTTACAGTTCCAGCATAATGCATAATACTAAATTCAGATTCCCATTTACGACGATCATCTCCTTTTACAAAATTCGAATGGTTTTCAAATTCCGTATGTAAATTCATAAGGTATGTAGTGTCTGATCCCTATTAATCAATTGCAATAATAGTTTTATAATATAAATTGTCAAAATTAGGCAAATGGTGTATGAATCAATAGAAATGTACTTTTATTTTATATTACCTTTGGCATGTGACATTGTTCAGTCAATAACTTTAAAATACATCTGGGTGGTTTCTCGATCAATTCCAAACATGACGTGTTATCAGTAAACTGAATATGTGAAAATTGTATTTCTTCTTGTCGATACTTAAATAATTTAAAGATCGCTTAACATAAACTTATTAAAAATAACATTTAAATAATAATACTTACTATTTCTTGCTCTAAAGCAAAAACATAATGATTGAAAAACTTGTGCAATTTTTCGTTTGTGTAATTAATACATAATTGTTCGAATGAATTTATAGTGAAATTTTCAAAACCAAATATATCAAGGACACCAAGAAATCTAGATGAGTCTTGGCCTGGATTCGTACAAGTGTTAATATGATTCACTAACCACGCAAATGTTCGCGAATATAATGCTTTGGCCATTGCGTGTCTATTTTCAATTGCCTGATAATATTTTTAAAAATGTATTAACTTATTTATTTTTTTATTTTGTTTACTAATTATTAAATTATGTTAAAATACTCGATGTTCTAATTTAATAATAATTCAGTTTAATAACAGTTTGTTAATACGAATGTACTTATTGGTTAAATTATGTTAGGTTTTAATGAAATATATAAAATAACATACTTCAGGTAGTTTTAAAGGTATTTCCGTAATGTTTCCACGCACATTTATTTGTCTAAGCAACGCTACGTGAACTACGTCTTCCATTTGCAATCCCAATAAATGCGACACAACCGATAAGATTTCTATGTCATTTTCAGTCAATTGACATTTCTCGCCATCGACGTCCTGGTTAACGAAATAACAAAATTAAAATAATTCTCAGACAGCTTATTATGCATTGAAATGGTTGTTACGCGTATTAATATTTACCCGGAAAACAGTATTCCCCAGCCACAGAATGGCAGACAATACACAAAATATGCCATCGACCATGTTGAGTGGTATACGTAAGACGTTGAATGCCAATCTCAGGGCATCAAACTTGTGTACATCAGACACTCCGTCGATGATTATACAACCGGACTGATTCAGATAGTTGTAAAACTCTGGCGGTTTTAACTTGTAAAGTTCGACCAAGTCTTTGTTGTGCTGAGAAATAAAACACATTTTATATCATATACAAATTCACCAAAATGATTAAAAAAAATAGGAAATTGTCTATTAATTTTAACTTAATTATACCTAACCTAACCATGTTAACGATAGTCTAACAATGTATAATTTGAATTAAAAATAATAGAATATATATTATTTATTTTACATTAAAACATATAACTTTAAAAATTATTCTGAGTTTTAATAGTTTTAAATACTAATAAAGTAATAAGACTAGGTAACAATATAGTATTATGGAATTTATTTCTACTACACTATGCATAATAGTGTAGTATAATATTAAGCATGTACATGAACTATGAAGATAACATTGTTATTCACGTGTATACATTTTTAATCTTCATTTTCTAACTATGTCATTTTAAATATAAAAATAATATTCGTGTCTAATTTATAATATCTCTTTTTGTATATTTATACCAAATATAATTCTAGGTACAGTACAATTAAATTGAGGAGCATACAAATTATAGGAACAAAGTTTATTTTGTATAAATTTCATCTGGGAACTGAGAAACCTAAAATTCAGTATAATAATTTGTGGTACATTATTAATATCAGAAAATTATAAAGTTTAAATTGGCATAATAACTATAATAATAACAATGGTATATGTACAATGTACATTACACAAAGGATTGTTGTTTAATTTTCAATGGTAATCTAATGTTTATCAAAACTTTAGTCGCTGATTTTACACCACGTCGTTTAATATGAACTATGTCAACGTTAAAAGTATAACTAAGTAAACTAAATGGCTTTAGGCTATATAATAAATTGTTTGTTAAAATTATGAAATCAAATTAATCCTTCAGAAAAGGAAAAACCCCTAACATTATTAAATCTTCTAAGTATCATCTTTTACGAACATATAATGATGACCCCGTGTACTTACACAAATTTCTAACATGATAATAAATACTAGAAAATTATTATTCGATTACAAATTGTTGCATAATATGAAAACGATTTATAATCAAAAAAATTATTTGTGGATAGCAAGATAACGGATATAAAAATATTAGTAAAACAAGCGAAAAATAATATAATGAATTCAAAACAAAATAATAAAATTAAAATCATAATATATAAAGCATATTATATACAAAAATTGTATTTACAATGTAATTTTTATTTTGAATTGTGTTTTAAGTTAGGTTAGGTAAGTGTAAATTATTATTATTAATTAAAATATTTAGTTACGTATAATAATATACTTTAATATTATGATTAAAACAATAATTTATTAAAACCATAATGTTTTGTGTAGGTATCTCGTATTTATAGTGTAAGCGTTGAAATATCTCACAAAACTTTTAAATAATCATATTTAAACATTATTTAATATGTAAGTATATATATTTTATTAATTTATATTACTCCTTTAGGAACGAGGACACTACTCTTCCTTATAATACTAATTTGAATTTGTATTATTAAATAACAGTATACTAATATAATATGAAATGTTTAAATATTGACTTACCCTCGCACCTTCAGCGAGCTGATAAAACACATGATAATTTCGCTCTCCACAACTCTGAAACGTGATTCTAGACTGCTCTAGTAGGTAATCTTGAATTATGCATCCTTTTATCATCCATTTGCTATCGAAACAGACTTGCATAAACTTTCCGAAACGGCTCGAATTGTCATTGCGAGCAGTTTTTGCATTTCCTGTAGAAAACAAAACAAAACTTATGTCATTTATATTATAATAACATATCCGTTTAACCTAAATTATAAGTTTGTCAATATAAGATGAACAATAATAATGAGATTCATTCTAGATTAACTTCTTTCAACCCTTCTTCCCTTGGGCAATATTATTAAACTATTATTTGAGAAACATTATTCTAAGAATTCATGCTAAGAATTTAGCCTAACATTTTTATGTTACTAAATTATTAATTTTTATGTACCTATTCATTGAGAAAATAAAAAATATAAGTATCTCATATAGTTAACAACTAATAAAATAATGTGATTTTTCTTTTTAATATAAATATTATATAAGTAATTTAAATATCAAATATGGATGTATGAAATTTAAAACTAATATATATTAATACAATACAGATAAATACAAAATTATAAACAAAACAAATTAAATACATTATAATTAAGTAGGTAATAAATAATAATTGTACAAAACTAATAGTGAATCGTAACATAAAACGAATCATACCTCAATTATAACTCATTTATACGAATCATGGGTAAATACTAAATTATTTATTTAATATTGTCTTGATGACTATAATATTCAATTTTTAATAGGTACATACCAAAGGATTCTAAAATAGTGTTGGCTTCAAGTATCTGCTGTTCAACCCACGTGCTTACGTTGCTGGTTACAGAACATAAATATTGCAATATGAATTTGGTCGTTTCTGTTTTGCCTGCTCCACTTTCGCCTGATATTACACATGATTGATCAATATCACCTGTTTGCAAACTATTATAAGCTGCTTCCGCAACAGCAAATACATGGGGCTCTAAAAGACCGATTTTCGATCCATGATATTGAAATACATGATCCTTTAAATTAAAAAGAAAAAAAATGTCTAATATTAATATTAAAAACTGTGCCTTATAATAATAATAATAAATTATATACATATTTGTTATACATTACAATCTTACATAAACTTGATTTTTTCATTTTCTCTATTAGCTACACATTTAATATATTTATTTTGTATACATTAAAACATTTAAAATATTGTGTGTACCTATTTAAATTTTATAAATACATTATACATTTATACATAATGTAATAAAAGTTATGTACCTAACTATTTTTGAAAATGTATTTTAAAGTGTATCTATAAACTACATATTATATTAATTTATTTAACAATAACACAATCATATCTATCTACCAAATCCTAAATATTACATGACTCTAAATTCTTAAGGACGCGTTATAATTAAGATTATTATTTTAGTTAATAATAATTGGGTTGTTGATTTTACAAATTAAATTATGTACTGAAAGTTATAAAACAAAGTAATAAATAGTTGTTTTATTTTTTTTTTAAGCAAACTTTTTTTACTTTTTGGGGTTATGGACATTTTCTGCATTTGACCTTTTATAAAATGCCATAATAACAATAAAAAATAGATGGTTAAAACTTAAAGTAATATTATAGAATAAATTAATAAAGTAACTTATTCTGTGGTAATATTAAACAGTAAAGTAATTGATTACAAAAATATTATAAATAACTCATTGAAATATTTACCACAAGATAGCAGTATAAAAATATTAGTATAATAAAATAAAATATATAAATTGATCTAAAAAATTATATATAAAATATTAATTTTCATTGATCATATATCTATACATTTAATTATCTATTTTATATAATAAAATAAAAATTAGAGCAGTAATTATAAAAAATAAGGGACATCTATCCTTAATTTTTCAGTCAACAAAGTACATTATTTTGACTTGAAATCATAAAAATTATATAGATATAGATATAATATAGATTTATTAAACTGCTATATTAATTCATAACTATCCTACATAGTCTTTTACATAAAATAATACAAACAAACAATATTTTATCGTCAATTTAAATTTTAAATATACATGGAATCTATACTCAAATAGTAAAAATAAAAATATGTTAAACGTGCAAAATGAAGTGTGTATTAAAATTTAAATAAATAAACTTAAATAATTATATTTTCGAAAATAAATTTTAAAATTTCAAGAAAATTTTGGTTAAAAAAAATGTATATACCTTTGTGACTTCATAATTGAGAATTTAGTTATTATTCTGTATTTGATTATATGTATGTATTTACACAGTACGAAAGTATGATACCTAACTTAAATCTGAAGTATCTATACCAAAACATTGATAAAATAATAAAACAAATTATAAATAATTGCCTACTTCTTCATAATATTATATTTCAAATAATGATTTTTGAATTAATTAAATTTGTCTTCAAGTAATGTATTTCACAAAAGAACCTATTTACCTACAATCTACATATTATAATAATCAATGTAAAGTAAATTAATTACAAAATTCTCTTCTACCTTACGATCAATATGCCTTGTATACATAATATAAACCTGATTACATTTTTATTAAACCGTTAATTAATGATTTCCAAAGCACATGCTAGAATATTCCATCGAATTAAATTTAAAATAACTTCCAGATTATTTATATAGATACGGATTCTCTTAAAAATATACTCATTACAATTTTGAGTATATTTGTTCATTTTTTTGTCAATAGTACAATATTTAGTAAAAAAATAATTACGATTTCAAATCTATAATTACCCATTGTACCTAATTTTATTTTCGTAGCTCGTAAGGATTAATCAAATTAAATAAATGATAATAGATTATATTTATATGTTTTAGTTGTGGTCATGACGAGTATAATATATGTAAATTTATATTTTCTGATTAATATTTTATTTTAAAAAACTGAAATATATGAATGTCATAATACGTAATATCTTATTACTCGAAATACGCATTATACATATTATACGGTTAATTAATAATTATATATATATGATAATATTAACTGTATAAAATATATATTTATATTAACTAAACCTATAATATAATGTTCTCCAAAAAATACCAAAAACTTAATAAAATATTCTGTATGATGTTAAATTGCATTCAAACTTTATTTATTAAATATTGTATTATTTATATTAAAATATCTAACCTAAACTCCTAATGGATAATTAATTATACATAGTAAGTATGTTAAGTATGTTATACAATTATCATATTAAATATTATGGGTATTCAATAAGAAGTGAAATTATATCCTAGTTGCAGATGTATTACGTAGTATTACGTAAGTTATTATTGTTAGTTAATTGCGCATTTGATGCATAAGCATAAATTGTGTATTTTCACGGTAATTTGCACTACATTTACCAATAAAAGGTTCACCTTTAAATTTCACCATATCTGAGTATAAACACATTATAAATCTACAATATTACTTACTTCATATTTATAAAAACAATGGGTTAGTTATTAACAAGGTTATAGGTTTTTTTTTTTTAAAAAAAAAAAAAGGTAAATTTATAATAAACAACCATTACAAAACATAACTATTACACATCTATTAACCTAAATGAATTACTAAAATTTGTATTATCATTTCATTATCGTTTAGATTTTCATAATCAGTTATAAAAATCAGTTTAAATATATCTACATTAATTTTAAAATTATAGAAAAATAACAAATTTATATGAAAAAATGGCTTTTTTTCGTATAGGATTATTAAATATAACTAAATTTCTTTAATTACAATATTAGAAAATAGGTTGTAGAATAGGTACTAATTATGAGCAAGTTGACTTTTTAACTAAGTACCAAATATTATTCAATATTATTCATTTCTTATATTAATCTAAAATATATTTTAAACTTTTATGCATAATCAGTTTTTTATGCTTGAACGTATCAAAATTTAAAAAAAAAAAAAATGTGTATTGAAATAAACTCTTCGGTGACCAACAACGAAATACAAAAGTTTGAAATAATAATATGTTATTTTGTATTTATATTAATTAATAGTATAATATTATTACAAGGAACCAAATAAATTATATGAGATAATAAAACCAAAGTTGTATTTTGGTATACAATTAAGTTAAGTATTTTATATTACTTAAAAAAAAAAAAAATAAACAACAAATTATAACAAAGAAAAAAATTAAGTTTTCAATATTAGATACACCAACATTAGATCATCATTAGTGTGCTAACTAAATAGATAAAAATATAAATCCATGTATAAATATTTAATAAATTAAATAGGAATTCATAGTACATTTAATTTCTTTTGTGTAGACAATTATATTCTTTTATAGTAACGTTTATTATTAATATTTATTAGGTATAAAGATGATAAAGCTTTTTAAATGAAATTCATTTCATTAAAATCGAAATAATTAATTTAAATGGAACGTAATTAAAATATCGATACAAATTATAATTATTTATAAAGTGCTAATTAATTTTATATATTGTTAAGATATTATAATACTCATATCTGAACTTTTTAGAAGTAATCTTGACAATGTCATACATCTGTGGAGTCTTATTCTAATTCTCGTATATAAAAACATGTTTTAGAGGAATTGTCTGTTTTTACACTAATTTGTATATTTAATAAAAAATAAACTGTGATAAACATACTGAAATTTTAATTAAATAAGAGAATTCAAATTATATCAAAATATTATAGTGAACTAAAAATATTTTAACGATACATTTATAGATAATTCATACGTGTAATTAGGGAATTGTATTACAAGTGTTATTAGAATTATGTACCTCGTATCTATATGTTATTACATATGGAGATTACATAACTACGTTATCAATATTTTAAAATGTGAAATTCTAATCACCGTGAATATACTTTTTTATAAATACAAATTTAATTTCGGAGTTTCGTTAAATAGTAGGTACTTGCTACTTATTAAATTAGACTCATAAAACTCAAGGATTTTTTTCACAAAGTGTCACTTTACAGACATTTCAATTTATAAGTATTAAAATATACCCTTGGAATAACACGATTAAGAAAGGACAACGTACATATTAGATATTTGAACAAAATTCAACAGCTTATCATACACAGTAAATTTTACGTAGAAAATATTATAATATGATATTCAACATTAACGTTGGATAATTTTACACATTTTAATAATTTATACGTTTAATTGTAGGTATATATATATATTAATATTATAATTAATTTATGGTTATCTTTCAATCTTGATTTTGATAGACAACAGCAAGTATAAAAGTATGAAGAAAAAAAGGAACGACGAATGTTTAAATTTCGACGTCGTTCCGCACCGGCCACAACAGATCAATACACTGAGGCCTCGGCGGGCGTGTGGAGAAACGTGCGTCGCGTTTACTATCACCGCCGACTGAGTCACACCCCTCAGGGCTGTATGTGTATACTGTTTATGTATATACACATGAGAAATTTTGAACTGGTTATAAATACAGATTTGATATTATTTCAAATGAAAACGAGAAAATTTGACATTCGAATATTAACGAATGGACCAAATTAAACCAAATTTAAAAAAATGTTAATTATCCAAATATAACAAGGGATGGATCCTCAATTTATTTTTCTAAATAATTTTACTTTTAACTATTTTTGTTATATTATAATATGCGAAGTAATAATTAATATGAATTACTATTAATATACAGCATAAGACCTAAATATAGTAAATATTTTATAATTTTAAAATGTTTCAGACGTCAAAAAGATACAATAAGTCAATAAGTGAACCAGAAAACGTTTAAACGAAAACTTAAATGGTATTGTACAGAAACATAATGAATTTTTTAGTTGTAATACCTATTTATTATTTAACAATATATACATTAATTGTAATTTATTGCTTATACGATAGTTACAAAGTAAATACGACAATCGGACAGCTATCAAACGATAATATATGTCCATAATAATGTAACTATAGAATGTTTCTCGAGGATTTGACATTTTTTTACTTTACATTATACTGAAATATCAAATCCTCATGATACAACACTCTGTATATATTTTATTTCAATACACTTATATAATATGTACCTATTTAATAATTAATACGAATATATTATAATATGTCCTAGAACTAGCGGCTAGTACCGAGACTATTGACATAATATTAAAATAATTTATTTAACTTAAGAATTAAATTGTGTAAATATTTTGTTGTTATAATCCATACAATTAATATAGAACGCATTAAAAAAAAAATAAAGTTGTTTTTTAATATAAAAAATATATTCCATAAAATATAATAAGATATACGGCATAGTGTTTAATATTTACAGTATTATATACATCAGTTTTAAGTAGAGAGTTTCTGACTATAATTTGTATCATAAAAAGTTTGCGCTAACAATCGCTTTAGTAAAAGTTTCAATTTCATTTTGTAATACCTACATAATAACACTCAAGATTACACTTTAAAATTAAATTACTCTCGTATAATTTTTTAGATTTAAATTAATGATATATTTTTACTATTTTAAAATACTTTTTGGTGTTTACTAGATATTATTAAAATATAGAAACAGTATATAGTTATAACAATCATTATAACATTTTAAATAATATTGTAATAATTATTAAAATAGTGATAAACTGATAACATAATAGGTATACAGAGACATTTTTTTTCGATCAGTAAATAAAAGAAAAAACCCTATATTATTATTATATTGATACAATAATGTTTTTATGTATATTGATATAGCTATATATTATATAACAAAAGTATTAAGTAATTTTTGATCACAAATAGTTATTAATTTTATTATAATAAAAACTTTCTTATAATTTATAATTAAAATTAAGCAACACAATTTCATGTTATCTTATTAAAATATATAATACTTTTAACAGTACTTGAAAAATTAATCATTAAACCTATAAGTAATGCAAAAATCGTTTATGCAAAAACTACCTATATAAATAAATATAATTCTTAAAATATCTTAACATTAAGGAAATTAATTAATTACGCTTACATTTTCTCTAAATATAATAATGATTAAAATTATTTATATAACGTATGATTACTATGATTGTACTTGTAATAAAAATATATAACAAATTAATTAATTTACTTACATTAGAATAAATGCCCAACTCCTTATACGGATTTACTGCTACCAAAATCGTTCCAGTGTATGTCTGTTGGTAAAACAAAATTAAGGAAAATATTTTGTTGTTGATAATAGTTGATTAATAATTCTTTCAAATAATATGACCTTATTATAATAACATGCGTTATATTACACACCTATTTACCTATGTACCTTATTAAAATACATTAGTGATTATTATCACTAGAATAACAATTAAAATAACTAAAACACTATACTGGTCAAAAATTTGATGTTTACGTAGGATAAAAAAAATTCATTAATAATAATTGATATATGTATCACGGGAAAAATATATGGTAGTTTTAATCATGGAATATTGTTACCGTAACTGAAGTTTTTTATTCTACCTGTACAATACAATTTTTGTTAATTCATTTTAGTAGTAATAACTACTGTTGATCAATATAAACGATCAAGTATGTTATAATATGTCACTAGACAAATTAAACTTAAAATTTGATTATAGAATAGTTTATAACCAATATATGAATGACTTGCAAATTTCAAAAATTTTAAATGCATTTAAAATCGAATGAATAAAATTGAAAAGTATGAGGTACATTATTAAGAAGTGGTTGATGTGAACCATAGTGTACGTGTAGTTATCATAAAACGACAATATTGCATTTTGAGTAGCCTCGGGTTGGGAATATCAATTTGCACTTTGTAAACATTATAAACTATAGGTATTAAATTAAGTTAGGTTGTTTGATGTACAGTTTTTGCAAATAGGTACACATCATGACTATAACCAGACTCGATTGAAAATCGAAACAATGAGACCTTATTGTTATTGCCCATGTTCGTGTGATCATTTTCCCCTCACTAGACAACGACATGTGCAGACCGTGTACGGTGTACACAACCGTAAATAGACACGATTCTACGATATAGGAAACGCGTGGCGCCGCCACCGCTGTTTATTCGATTTTAAATGGCAGCGTACAAAACGAACCGTTATTATCGTATAATCACAACTTGTAGTGTGGATACATAGTCGGCAAAAAAAAATTCTATTCGTTTTAAATGTTTTTATAATAATATCATAATAGTTAATAACCATATGAACGGGGCAGTATATAGTATACGATTCGACAGCACATCTATCGATGAAATAATAGACACGTTAGATTAGACGATTGTATAATTTTTTACAGTAAAAAAAATACTTATATGAGTACTTATTAGTTATTAATCATTAGTTTTTATATACTTTTTTTTCACGTGTTTACAATTTAATTTTTATTTGTTTGTATATTGGATTTATCATTGAAATTTTAAAGATTACTCCAACAAGAAAGCCAGAAAAATATATAGTACCAATTATACGCGATTACTTAAATGCAAAAATGTGTCTATTTCTATAACTTGCTATGTTTTGATATATTATACCAGAATAATTTATTTAGTTTTAAATTTTTTTAATGATTTTGGTATGAATACTAGGTGAATATCTACTAACCTATTATATTTTATCATTAAAATAACTGCTGTATGTAAAACATTGTTTTACTTCTCATTTTTGTAGTTATGATTGAAATTTTCTGCAGTATTTAGGTTAAGTTTGATTAGGATCGATTCAATTATAAAAATAAATTCATTATAATATATTGTGTCATATCTCAATAGCTCATACCTTTATCATTTTTATATTTCGCATACCTAATACACGTATATCGGGGATATTATATAATATAACGTTTGGCTTATAATCAGTAATCACTGTCATTTGACGTGGTATAATATAAGTACATCTGAGAGTCGAGACTAAACATTCAAAGAGCCAATGTCAAGTGTAAAAGTACCCTACAACCTAGTGATGTTTAATAATTTAGCGAAACGAGACTTGTTGACAACGGGGTGTATTATGGCTTTTACATACTTCAGATCTCAGTAAAACTAGGTCGAATATTTTTTATATTCTTTATAATATACGAGTATTCGTATATATAACACTTTATACGTGAGTACTTATATAATGTATAAACATCCAAACATTTCTAGAGGGAATGAAGAAGAAATAGAACTTAATCAGGTCAAATGGCTTAAGCGTATACGAGTAATGAGTATACAGGATGATCAGAATTTTATGTTTAACAAAAATAAAATAGAAAATCATCTAGAAATTTGTGATTTTTATATACATATATATTACTATATCATTATACCACTTAACTGTATTATTATATTTTGGTCTGAATTCTAAATAATATATATATATATATATATATATATATACGAATATATACGAATATATATATTATATAATTGAATACCTAGGAATATTATATAATAAAATATATTGTTATTATTATTTTCATATGTAGGTAAAATTATAAATAAAATTGTAGTGGTTATTGTTATTTTTTATTTATACATTATAGTTTTATATTTTATTTCCACTAGTCAAACTTTTCAAGCATATTAAATTATTATTTAATAAAACAAAAAACAATATTTGGTGAAAAAAATACTTTTAAAAAATTAAATAATTGATACTTAATAGTTAAACTTTTAAATAATTTATTCATAAAAGTAATAAAATTAATGAATTTAAAAGTAGGTAGTACAACTATATAACAATGAATATTCATATCGTTAGGACCCATTAAAATTAAATTTTTTCAAAATGATAGGATCGCGACACGTATGCTAAAATTATAATAGATGTCAAACTTAAAATATGTATAGAATTAATTTATTCAAATAGGTAGTTCATTGAATACCTCGATGAAGCATTTCTGTAATATTCTAAATGTTACTATATTTCATTCATTAATTATGCATTTATAAAAAGTAATGCAAATTATAACTTCTTGTTCATATCATTAAAACAAACTTGCAGAAATTACATAAAATAAATAAAAACAAAAATTATATTATTATAAAAAGAATAGTATATTATAAATAGTTTTAAATAGCATATATAAGCATATTAAGTATCGTTTATATAATCTTAAATAGTATTTATAAATATTTAGTTTAAACCGAATAAACTTCTATTCAACTATTAAAAAACTATTTTATTTTTATTATTGTTTTATTGTTTATATTTTTATGGTTCATTAATTTGAAAATTAAAATAAATATTTTGCTAGTTTACGTTATAAAATTAATTTGAATTTTATTAATATACATTTATAATGTATAACATTTTGAAAATTTTAATTGCAAATAAAATTGTATTTTAACTATTGAATTATTAAACAAATATATTAACATAAACATTTTATAAACCTAAAAATAACTTATTTGAATCTTGCATAAAAATTGTATATGATATCCCAGTATACATAAGATTTATATTGACGTTATTCAAATGTAATTTTTAAAAAATATATGATGTAAAACTATGCATTTTCTTTAGTAAAATACATTGTATTCTCGTCGTTCACAATAGATATTAGATATGTATATAATATTAATATTAAACATTAAACTTAATTAGAAAAGTATGAAATTTGAAATAATAAAAAAATTTCTAACATTAATTAATAGTAAATATTATACATCATAATATGGAAAATAAGTAATAATAATTAGGTAGGTATGACACTTTATAATCAATATATAATTGGTTTATATAATATTATGCCTAATACACATTGTTAGCTTAAAATTACTACGATTGATTTTTTATGTAATATATTATATTCATGTTTATGCAACGCTTTTTCTTTATTTAATTCCTTAATTACTATATTACATTTCATTCATTAATGTAAATCTCAGAAAAAAAATGTTGTACCTATTTGAAATGGCAACAAAATGAAGATATTGAAGGTTATTACATCACAAAAGTTACTAGTTCAATATTGTGAGATGAAAATATATAATATTTAATAATAAGTTAAAAGTCACATAATTTAAACTCGAATAGGGAATCCCAACGGTCCTGTAAAACCGATGTGCGGAAGTAGTTTTCTTTTTCGAGGGATTCGCTTAAATCGTTATTAGACGCCAAGACATGCAGATAAAATGTTTCGGCGCTCAGCGAGCGAGGGTTTAGTTTAACAACTTTTATATTTAAACTTCTATAACTTATAATTAAATTATAAGAAAATTATACACAGATTTTTTTATAAAATTACACTATGATAAATTTATAGCTATACATAATCCAAATATTAAAATATACATACTATCGTATTTTACGATTTTTAATATTATATATACAAAATGTCCCAGATTGTTTTACTAATTGCAATATCTCCACGAAAAATTAAAACTTTTGAATACAGCTTTTTTCAAATTATTATTTAGGTAACGGACTATAATATAATTTTTATAACTTGTTTTAAAAAAATGACTCATGAAAAAATTAAAAAATTTAAAATAATGTCAAATTTAAAGATAGCCATTTTAAAAATTATATCGAGCATTTTGAAGTGCCGATCTCTTAATTTAATTAAGATTTCGATTTTTAGGAATTTTTTTTTTATTTATTGGAGAAATGATATTTCTGACATTATTTTTAATAATTTAATATTTTAATACCATTGCACGTAATAATTGTACTATCTCAATTCGTGATGTTTACAAAATATTATCATAAATAATTATACCTTTATTATCTATGAATTTTATAGCTGTAGAAATATCAAAATAACCCTACACTATAATAATAACGTTAAAAATATGTTTTTTTCAATAGATAAAAAAAATTCCTAAAAATCGACATCTTGATTAAATTAAGAAACGACACGTCAAAATTATCAAATAAATATACTCATGAAAATGGCTATATCTTCAAATTTTACATAACTTAAAAAAATTAGGGACTTTTTTTTATGAAACATCTTTTTTTAAACAAGTAATAAAGGTAATATTATAGTCCTTTACCTAAATAATAATTTGAAAAAAACTGCATTCAAAAATTTAAATTTTTTGTGGAGATATTGCAATTAGTTAATAGATCTGAGATATTTTGTACCTATATATTGTAAATTTTAAAAACAATAATTATTTGTTGTTCTTTAATTATTATCATAAATATTAAAGTTTTAGATTAACGATTCTATTAATCAATTATTATCATAATGCAAAATAAAATTATAAATATGAGCGAACTATATAAAAAATTAGGTAAAAAACGTGAACTTTTTAATTACTTAACAATACATTAAATATATAGGTAATAATACAATCAGAAATCGTATTTGAAGTACCTACCTATAAGAAACATAAAAAATAAACAAACAGATACAAATATTGTGTAAATCATATTATATGAATATAGTGTATATATATAATATTATTGTTAAAATCTATAAACAATTTTATTTATTTTATATTATTACGTAGGCAAATGAATTACTTATGTTAAATTTATTATATTTAAAAATCGAAATGTAAAGCTTTCGCTCGATATATTCGTAATGTATAATTTATGTTTGACACAAGTTTAAACAGTGTAATATATAATTATATATAGGTATTTACTAAATACATATAATATATATATATATATATATATATATATAGTAGATTGTAATTGATAATAATTAATTAATAAATATTTAATAAAAGATAAATAATAATATAATATTAGCAAAAAGATTTTTAAAAAATTTAATAATATCTCCATTTATGCAGACAATATAACGAAAACAAATATTCTATTTGGCGAATGGCGTCTAAATATTATTATTATTGAGTCATAATAATTTGACAGTATAACGCGCATATCGATTTTATTGTATCGCGTGTTTTTTTATTATTTATTGTCGTTTTTGATTTATCGTTTCGAATATTATAATTATTAAATATTTATATTATATTATCTTTTATGCTGGAAGAATTCACGAAGAACAAAAATATATATATTATTTTACTTTCAACTATTATATCTATATCAGTAAAATGTCGCTATGTCATTATAATATTATTAATATTTACAACATTACCGTGCGCAATGACGAGGTACCGACACGCGAAAAGGTTTTCACGGTGTGGGATATTCTCCCATGCGCAAGAAATGTCCAACGAGGGTGGTGTACCCTGGAATTGCCGCATGAGTCATCGAGGCAGACAGTCTCCAATGAGTTCGCGGGGAGTTTATTTCACAACCCCACAACAATACATTTAGAACGATGAAGGCGGCCGTCAAATAACAAAAACAATAATAATAATAGTAGATCGATATGCCCCCCGGCCCCCTGTCGCCATAACCTAAGCTCACGGCGGGAATAAACGTTTATCAGATAGAATGACTGTCATCCGAGAACAGTAATATTCAATTCATTACACAATACACCCAACGATTTATAGATTATTCAATTATTTGTATGTAATGAATATCAAAGAATGTTATAGATATGTCACACACTTAAAAAAATTAGTAAAAAATATTTAGTTTAAAATGATTCTTTTTTTTACAGTCGTCTCAATAACGTGTTTTTACTATAAGTAGGTATCGTTAGTTTTACAGCCAAAATATAATGATATATAATGTAAACCCATATAAGATATTAGAAAATACCATTTTAATTTAAACTCGCTGTTTTAAATATATTCAAAACCACTACTTTGAACAACACTACCCAACATAATAATAAAATAATATAAACAAATATTAAATTTATGTTATAATAATAAAATATAACAAAATTAGGAACTTATTTCTAATTTCATATATAAACAAAGTCACCAATTCTCCCCAATAATAAAACCTGTACCTACAGTGGTGTAACTGTACAAAATAGAAGTATACATTCTACATATTATTATATAATATTATAATTTATAAAAGCTATATAATAAGTTGATCCTCAGCAAAAAACCCAACAAACGTTTTGATTTATTTCTTTTATATTGCGTATAAACACGTAAAATACAGATCATCGCGATAAATACGATTATTTGAGATAATCACTTTTAAAATATGTAGATAGACGCTTTTATATACGCCTATATGGTATATACTAAAAATTGTATTTATTTTTTCGTAGAATATTAATAGATACTATAAATAATAAACACCAATTTCACTCGTCGGTCATCAACTAACGGTATATAATAGGTCGGTGTTATGAAAAAAGCACGTCACTATAATATTTATTAATAGTACTCGTAAAAAAAGTTTAAGGTAATAAAATTTGAAATTAATTGCACAAATTTATCGTTTTTAAAACTTTGTGTGTATCTGTTTTAATATTTACAGAACGAAGTTTATACTTTATTTTTGCAAATTAACATATGCGTAAATGGCATCACTTTTTTTTACAACCACATACCTACATTATAAATTATTAATCATTCATCAACATCAGCATCGTACCAGTTTATATTATATTCATAAGGCATTTAAAGTTCCAAAAATTTACCATAGTCTAATCATTTTTTTTATATCAAATATAAATAATATATTATAAATATTGATTAAAAAGCCATAATTAACTGAAATGTCTAATCATATGATTAATAAAATAACTATATATATATCATAAATATATTAGAAAATGGATTTATTTTTAAAAAAAAAAATTAAATTTTAATTATTAATAACATTAAATAATTTATATTTTTAAATTTCAGGAAAATATAATTTTTTGAAGTTTATCTAAAATATTATGCTTATATATTGTGTTTAATCCTATAACACAATTCTCTGTAATCGTATAATGACATGCGATAAACCACAGTAGTTAATAAATACGAGTATATAATAATATATTGATACTCATTAATAAAACATAATAATTGGTTGATAGAAAAAATGTTTTTAATTTGATCATTTTTAATAATAAAAACATAATACCAAATGGATCATTATACATGCATATTTATTATAGAGTTTTTTTTAATTTTTTTATTTATTATTATATTAATTAGTTACCTAATAATTAATATAATACTAATATAAAACTGTAACACAAGTATTGTCATATTTATAATAATAATATATACTTGAATTGGTATTGAAAATATGTAGATATATAAAAATAATAATACATTAATTGAAGTTTGAAAAACAATTTAAAATATTTACAATCACATTTATTAGGTAATATATTATGTCAAGTACCTACCTAGATAACTGTATATTTCATATATTAGAATATATTCATACATATATTATACTGATTATTAAAGTTATATTTATCATATTCAAACAATATTAATAAATAATAATAGTTTAAATATTTATACGGAAATATTTGAACAATAAAAATATTTTAAACATTTAAAATAATTTAATTGAAGTATAATTAAATTTAAAAAATCATATTTTTTTCAAATTACCTTCCTCTCTCTCACTAAAAATGTCTGCGGATGACCATATAAATTACATAATTTAATTTTTATGTTATTTTTCGTGCAGAATGAGTGATAACTACGGTTTAAGATATATAAATGTATCTTGTATTCATTTGTATTCATGTATCTAAAATCGTGGTGATAACTAATAATAGAATATAATAATCTTTTACTTTTGCATTATTGAATGGAAATGTCTGAAATGTTACCTCTTACCTACTTCAATTTAATATACCTATTAAGATAACAATTGAGTATTGACATATATTTGTGGAAGTTCAACTACATTGTGCTATGAATATGAAATTGTATGTGTTACAGAACGCGTTTCATATTGTATTGTGATAATTACGGAAGTAAGTAAATATATGCATGAATAATCTATAACGAAAATGAGACGTAGGTGTCATTGATAATTTGACATAAAACATTATGTATAATTTATAAATTATATGACGAGTGACAAAGATTAATGAATTATTTTCACATAAAATTATAGCTGCCAAAATTATGATAAAAGTCAATTGATAATATTTCAATATTGAATAATTCGTTTTGACGTGTTGGGCGAAAGATGAATTAATTTTATCAGAAGTATTAAAAAATATAATTGTTTTTTATTTTTTGCAGTCTCTTCCGTAAAAGGGCCAATAAGTATTTAATTAATATAAATTATAATAAATCAATATTATATACATTTCAAGCTTACTTTTGTATATCACTAACATATAATTATTAATTAAGTAAGTAGTAAAATATATAATATTTTAAATACCTACATATTATATCTAATGAAAAAATATGGGTATATGTATATATTTTATTAACTATTTATTATTAAATTTAATTAAAATCATACAAACGATTTTTATTGAAAATGTATTTTCAAATACAATATAATAGGCACTATTCCATACCTGTAGAATGTTCGTGAATATTCAAATTTCCATTTTTAAAAAATAAATTAGATTTATATTCTATATTATATAATGAAATTCTATGTTGTATTTTTCTTTTATTATGTACCTAAAGTACATTGTATATTTAATATAAATTAAAAACAATCATTCCATTATTGAGAGGAGTTTTCTATTAAGTGAAAAACTTGAATAAATTATTTTACTACAACATATAATTAAGTATTTTTTTGTTATAAATAATAAAATTATTTAAATTTAAATATGAAATTGTTTCTATATATATACGAGTATATATATAATTTAAAATTTAATTCTTTGAGTAAATATAAACAAAATACGCACATGGTTTAAATTCTACTCGTATTTTAATTTATAATTAAATATGTACATTTATACTTTACAGTGATTAAAAATTTGTGTAATAGTAATCATTGGACCCATGATAAAATGAAATCATATAGAATTATAGACATTCCTAATCATGTTGTTTTATATTTTACTATCTCATTAGTCATTAGTTTATTACCATTAAACAATCTAAATTGTAATACAATTTTATACTTTACTGATAATTTAAAATATTTGCATAAAATAGATTAGAATATTATAGTTAAATCTTAAATTTAATCATAAATACTTAACTATATACGTATTCATAACTTAATATAACGAAATTGATGGGAAAAATTGTGTAATATGGAAAATTTATTTTTTATACACCTAGGTATACATAATAGCGACTATTATATCTATTGTAAAATAAATATTTGAACAAACCATATAAATATATTATTACAATATTATGAAAAACGAATACCTATGTAATTTTATATTCATAATATAATTCTTAATATTTCCACCCTTATTATATATTAGGAAATGCATCAATATTATTCAATAGGTTATTAATTTATGTTAATAAATAAAATAATTATGTATACCCGTAAAATGTATAACATTAATTAATTGTATGACTTACCTGATTATAAAAACAACTATAATAAATATTCATTTCATTAATATTATTGTAACTTATAACTATATTATTAATTATACATATTATATTATTATGTTTTATGTTTTATGTTTAATAATAAAAAGGATACATAAATATAATTTTTAGAATATCGTAATTGTAAATTACGGTTTATAACATCCTCGTCTATATCTGATATCGATGTCATATCAGAAACTCCGCAACTTCCTGCAAAAAAAAAAAAAAAATACAATATAGTTTAGTTACAATACATAATCAAGTTAACATAATATTTAATAGTTATGTATTTGTAAACCATAACATTATTATGTTAAAACATTTATCTACTATTTTTATTAAATATATAATTAAATTTAAAAGTTTATCATAATTCATAATCATAATATAATATCACAATTTACATTTACATTTATAAATAATAAATCACATTTTATTCAATAAATTTAAATTATTTTATAGTTGTAAATTTATAAAACAGCTTTCGTAGTATTAAATTCAATATATATATATATATAAATATATATATTTAAGATTTTAGTTATATATATAATATTGAATAATATAATAACAATGTATTGACGTTAAAAATTATTTTTTATAATTAATGAAACTCATATTATTTTAACTAATCATCTTTATTAATAAAAATGTTATACAAATCGTTGGTTTTTGTTCTATTTAATTTAAATAGTGTACCTACTTCCAATTTAAATACTAATAAAATGAATTTTATGTATTATTATTTGATCGGATAAAGAGTACATATTATCTATTTATTTATTTATATATACATATATATATGTATATATGTATGTATGTATATAAATATTTATATATGTATAATAGAATTATACATTTAATATCAGTTATCAAATCTAAATTATACTTTTAAATACAATTAAAATGTATAACTAATTATAAAAAAAATACATATTGACCTACTTATTACAAATTTATTATGGTTATAAAATATGTTACATTATTTTGAATTATGTTAAATGCATATCAATAAAGTTTAATCAATCATATAATTATCAGTCGTCAATGAAATCTATACCAAGAAAAAATTAATTTTGCAAGGTTCCATTTGATATAAAATAAATTTTGTTAACTAAATTGATTTGTCTTATTTTAAGTATGGATATTACCTTATTGAATAATTAATTTTATTATCTACCTTAAATATTTATTCTTATTATAAATTGTATATCATGCTTCAAAATTTACCAAACATCAAAATACAAGCATATACAAATATTATTCTATAAATTTTTATCAAATTTCAAATATACCTATTTTAATACTACCATTTGCAATCAAAATAATTTTTAAATTAATTTTTTTTAAATCAATGTAACAAAATATTACATGTAATTCATTGTGACTCATCATATAAATATCTTACTATAAAACTGGCATTTTACATTGACATTGGTAAATGTTTTCCGCTTAAATAAGTGCTATAGTCACTAGTTAGCCGTCATTATGACATATGAACCATTGAACTAATTCAAATGTAGATTATTGACAAATTTATAACTAAACTTATTTTGTAAATAAAATCAATTTGCTGTTAGATATACATTTATATAATTAAATTAGCTACTGATAACCCATCACTACTAATTGTAAATATGTACTTAAACATAATTGTATTAATTATATTTCAAAGCTTAAAAAATATAATAATTTATAACAAATATTAATATGTAAAAATATTGAAAATAAATAAGTAATCAATTAATAAGTTGGTAAATAAATATTAAAAGATATAATTTACTTTTTTTTGTGAAATATATATAATGTTTTATTATATACTATATAATATAAATGAGAGAGAAATAATTAAAAAAATAACTCAAAGCAACTAATTTTAATTAATAAAGACAACTAGATCAAAATTCAAATAATATGACATTAGTATAAAATATTTAAACATAAATTTTTAATATAATAATTAAATTTTATCCTTTAGCTATTAAACCAATAATAAGAGTCGATATAAACAATAATAATGAATAAAAGAAATGTTAATGTTAATTAAAAAAAAAAAATGGTTATAATTTAGTTAAAAAATTATTTTATTGGCATTTTAATTCAATGTAACAATAATGACCTAAACGCTGTTTAGGGGTTCAAGAACAATAATTTTAGTGCACTAAATGTAAAATAATAAAAATAATAAATGTATAAATGTATTACTCATAATACTACTACTAAACGCGTAACTATGATTGTTATTGCTATAAACCATTTAAGCTGCCCCATAAAATATCCTATAGTATACTCATTGCATGTTGGAAAAATAAAATTATCCACTCATTAAATTGTGTCGTATAATCGCAGTTTCTAATTTCCCTTTAATTAAACCAATTGGTCAATTTAATCTATCATGCATATCCATCACTCAATCCAGTCAGTCCCATATGGTATTACCAATTATCTTTTTTAATAAACTATTGAAATCGATTTTGCGCAACAATGCGACATTATATCTATTTCATAACCAATGTAGTATGAATATGCTTAAATATACCGTTTAAATAAACAAAAATATCTGCTAATATTATGTTTGTCAAATTAAACCAATACACATATGACATAATATCATAGTAGGTATAGTATGTATGTTAAAATATGTTTTTATTATTAAGAAATCTTTATTATACTACTGTATTCGTAAATTCATTTAATACCTACTTTAGTTACCGACCTAATACAAATCTTGTGAAGTCATACATATAAAAAATAATAATATTTAAAATATGTTGGTGTTTTACATGCATCACTATTGTTGTTTAAACAAGATTTTACTGTGAAAATATATTTTTTTTTTATTAAACACAACACACTATTGTTGTGTTGGTACTCTCGAACTTCTTATTTGTACATAAGATATTCATATGTTTTATATATATGATCATGTGATGTATTTTTTGTCTGTCTGTAGACTAAAATTTATGTCCTTCGAATATTTTTTTTCATCGTAAACCCCTTCGTTTGGCCGTTCACGAACGAAAAAAATGAATGTCGTCAGATATCATTAATCTAAAACTGCATACTATCCCCACATAAAATTTTATATAGATAGTGATGAGACAGAGATCATTTTTAATTTAAACTAAAAATACACTAACTACGTTAAGCAAAAAAACCTGAAAGCAGTTAGAAACTAATGACAATATAGACCCTTCTTCTTCTTTATTATATATATATATATATATATATATATATATATTTCACGGTCACATTTTAAAAAGAAAAAAAGTGACTCCACGAAACTTGTAATACTTACCAAATTTATAATCAATTAAATATAAAATGATTTTTCTTAATTGGCAATATAAACAAACAATTCCTCATATTTAATAGACTACATTGTATAGGCAGGTACTACAAACGTATTGCTACAAATTTGAGTATTTTTAATTTAATGTATTAATTCGTTTTTCTAGTTAATAAATACATATATAAAAGTGTTTCATAAAAATAATAGTCTAAAAAAATTGTAAATACATTAGTGGGAAACATAAAAAAAAAAATGGGCAAATATTTAATGAACATCTTTATTTTTAATATTTTTGGTCAACAGACTTATGTTTGTAATACATAATAAATTTACAAAATGCTAACATAACTCTGCACGTCAAATAACATATGGTAAACTTAAAATTAAAAAGAAAATACATTAATATAATTCAGTATCACAGTACACATATATCTAAAAATGTTATTGTGACTATTTGCTATATAACGTTTTGTAAATGCCATAAGTAAATAGAATTATAAAATACCTATAACGATTGAAAAGTTAAATGTATAGTATTGCATTTTTTAAATTGGTTTTATATATTTAAGTAGGTATTAATGTATTATAGATACATATATTATTATATAAAAATTAAACTAAATTAATTATCAAGAACAAAATTTAACAAATTATTCAATATAAAAAATTATATCATTTGATAAATTGAAATATCCCAATTCAAGTATTATTATAAACTATAAAGAATGTAAAAAAGATTTAATTTCCATCAAAAAATCTTATCAACTCAATGAAAAACTGAATTATCTTTAAAATAAGATGAAAAACGAAAAAGAGGAAGAAAATAAAAATAATTAATTGTAATAGTAGGTAGGTACATAATTATAAATTATATAATGTATTTTAAAATTATCTACAACGTAATATTTTTATTTTTCGTATCGTAAGATTCACAGAAAAAGTGACTACCCATTTCAATATTTATACCAATATTAAACTCTTGATATTATCACATCATATTACGTTTCAATTCCCATGTAGCATAAACTATATTGTACGATATTTAAACTTCACACATTATATTGTAATAATTTTAAGTGAATTAAATATATCTAACTAAATATAGCAACATCTAAAAAATTTAAATTCTATAGTTATGAAATTATTTTATTTTATTAGATACACGGGATTTACTCTTATAATTTATAAAAAAATTAAATATTAGATTTACAGTTGTGTAACTTAACTTCTTTATCGGTTGGCAGAATTATATAAAAATATGACAGAAAAACATAGGATCCACATTGACATTGTTCATTATTCGTGGGATAGGTTAATTTTTAATATAATTATTATGCATGTTGAACGTAGAAAGGAGCAACTGAGCGATAAAAATGTTAAGGCACTTTAAAACTTATTAAAGAAATTAAGGAAGGAGAATCAATATTACCTCGTAACAATCCATCCAGAAATATAATGCCTGAATGTGTCTACGCTCAGTCAGCGAGATACTAAACCAAATTGAATTTCCACAGGTTCATAATTATGGGGTGCGTAAGGAATATCTAACTAAAAGCTACTTTAATAATTTCAATTAAACTCTTTCCGACTGCATAGAATAACTGGTAGTATGGGGGCCCCAAATAACAAATCCATATTCAAAAATAGAGCATACAAGAGAACAATACAATAAGTACCTTGATAGACAAACCCATAGTTTCATTCTCTACATAGTCTTAAAACAAAACCAAGAGTTTTGTATACTTTACAACAAACACATGCACTATATATAATAATAATAATAATAATAATATATAATATGTAATAATTATAAAACTTTAAGTGAATTATTAAAATATACGTCCTATTAGTAGTAGGTATAAACTAAATTTATTTATAGTATATGATAATACAAAGATTTAATAAGTAGTATAATATACGTTTTAAGTAGATATACTAATTTTAATTAGATTCACGTGTAATTAACTAATAACATTTTTATAAATATGTATTTAACAAAACTAATTGAAACAATAATTGTTAGTAATCTTGAAAATATTATTATTATACTTAATAATGAAATATAATTTTAATGTTCTCTATACCTATGTCTTTAACAAAAATGTTTTAATTATTATTTGTAATTTATTTAACACATTCAATTTATTATTTTTTTTTTTTATCACATTTTATATTAGTATAATATAAAAATATAAAATAATAGTTTCCAATACTCAAATGAAATAATTTGCAATTTCTATGAAAATACATTAAAATAGGATAATATACCTAATTTATTTAATAAATTTTTAAATAAACTAATGGTCAAAATATTGAATAAATAATATGAAAAAGCGGGTCAAAATAATTGTAAAACCGGTTTACTTAATCAACAAGTCTTACTTTTTAATTTTTTATAGAATCAAACTTCTTGTAAAATGATTAGTCACAAAATCATTATAGATAGTTGTATTTATATATTTTCATTATTATAGAAGGTAATACAAACAAAAATATGATTCAATAATGAATCCAATTATTTCAATTTGACATTTGATAATAATAAAATTGTCTATTTTTATTTTATCTAAAAACTTATAACAATATATATGTATATGCTTAAGATATTTATTTTAATTTACTGTATCTAATATATAACTATATAAACTGTTCATAATAATATATATTTTGTGTCGGACATTCGGGTATCGATAATATGTATATGATAAACACAATAAAATGTTTGTGTTATAATTTATAAACTTATAAAATAAATGGTTTTATAAATAAATTCAGTGAATAGTTGAAACTTTAGGCTATTCATAACAATTATACAAATCTAATGTTTTGATTATCTTAATAATAAGTAATAACTTACCATATGATAATAAAAAATATATATTAATTAGATATATAATTATATTATGAACAATATATATATATATATACAATGTATATTGTTTGAAATTTCAATAATAATATTTAATTTTTAGGAGTTCTATGTTATAATTTTATATAATATGTTTTCATGTTATGAACTAACAAGAAAAACATTAATAACATTAATAAGGAAACGTATTCTCTTCTTATAAATAATAATCATATTAAATTTAAATAATAAAAACTGAAAAGAAATAACATTGACATTATGAATTGAATATGTATAATTTTATAGTTATTAGGAAAGATAATATTCAGAATATTTACATGTAAGGACAAAATAAAATATAATTATTCAAGTCAATTATAAATTAATAAATTATTTTGTAGATAACACATTTGAAATATGAATTTTGCAATTTTAAAATAATGCTAATTACCAAAATATATAAAAATAATATTTGGATTTTAGAACAAAATATATTTTGTTTTTATTAAATCTATCTGTTTTAAAGTTTAAATTGATATTAATGATGCTATAGCTATAAAATATAAAAATAACAAAAATATAATAGGATTAATACAAATAGGATACATAACCATCTTATTTAAAACCTATAATTATATTGTACATAGATTCAAAAAATAGTAATACTGCGAATACCTACTAAACATGCAACATACTTATTAAATTTTTTTTTTCTCAGCGATTCTATAATTTAATTACTTTAGTTTTAAATATTAGTGATGGGTAACAATATCGATAAATATTTTCCGGACATACTTTGCTACATCGTTCATTATTTTAATATATTAATTATTTTATTCAATTTAATTTATAGCTACAAACGCGTTTTCAACCTAACTTATTAGATTTCTGAATCTTAATAGATAATAAATTCATATATACGTTATATTTAATCGATACGTTGAAATTACGATAACTTGATATCAAAATCAATAAAATTTGAACATTATTGATATATTAAATAAAATCATTGATCACTATTAAAATATATACCTACAACTTATTACTTATTAACAAGTCGAACTGTTTCATTTCATAACAATTAAAATTTGACATTAATATCATATAAAATAATATAGCTACGTATATCATTGTGCTGTGGCGCGGAATTCAAATAAATGTTTAAGTTTTCCATAAATAATTATATACCTAGATAAATTTGATTATTTTGATAACCTACGTTGTATATTAATTAACAGTTAGAAACGCGTATAATGAATACCTACTTTTGCAATTAGAATCACCCTCAATAAATTAATAGTATATTCTACGTGGGTAGTTTTTTCACGCCCGTCACGATATTTTATACCATGCTTATAACTATATAGAGAGGAGTCCGCATTAAAATTCACAACGCATATACCCTAATAATTCACTTCAGAAAAAAATGAACCGTTTCGATCACACACGTCGTACGTTACGTTTTGTAATCGGACGAAACAAAAAAATAAAAATAAATAGTCACTTTATTCATTTTTACCCGCACCGAATAAATCTCTCTACTCTTCGTATATATATATATTATAATATAACATATATTATAGGAAACTATATTACGATATTTTATCTATATAGATGCATATTAATAATAATAATAATATAAATAAAGTGGTCGTGCAGGTTAATTACGAACTAACGCGGAACAATGGAAAGACCTCTCGCAGCTACTTTATGTATATTATATTATACTTTGGTCGCATAACACGAGACCGGCGATTCCTAAATATAATACTATATCGTATATTGTTCATTTATTCGAACACGCGTCACACAATCTTTACTTTTCTCCGTGTCCGCGTATATACATTTAAATTCTAAGCGTACGATAGTTGAATAACAAACGTTCACACGAGCAAACTACGCACACACACACATGTATATAATATAAATTATTTGTGGTTGTGTACAAAAAGATACACTGAAGAACGACTTCCGGCTAATGTTATTTTTTTTCCTGATAGTTTTAAGACGGTTCGTGCTAGGTATATTACTATATACGATAAGGAAAGGAAATGAAACTTCTGTCCTCCGACTGCCCCTACCCGACTCTACCAACGATTGTCCAGTATTATTATCCCCACTTTCGGTTTCAAATGAAAATAATAATAATAACAATACCTCCTACACTTGTAATAACGAATATATTATATTTTTTAACAATACCCTTAGGAATCGCTATCGCTATCGGGTGACAATATTAGCCGACGATCATAAAAATATTCATAGTTTAGTCGAAATTCTCCATCACATGCGACTTGTGCACGTTGACGGCCTCAGGATAATGTATATATGAAATGCACGGAGCGTATAAAATATGGCAGCAGAATGAAGGGGACTCTGTGAAAAATCGAGTGACGAGTAATAATTGTCGTATTCAATTGCTGGGAAAATCAAATAATTTACATCCCGGATATAACTAATGCACACTTTAATTATAATGGAAAATCATTACAAGACTAGAATATAGTTTATATATTTAAATACAATAGAATTACTTCTATTTAACTCTATATTAAAAATAAAAGAATAAATGAAAATATTATTTGGAAAACACGCTTTGATTAAAATTTAAAATACGATATTTCAAAAAATTAAACGTTTGTTTTTTGCCTATATTTAGATATAGAATAGCAAAAAAACAAATGTCAATATATTATCTATCTATATTTATATTATGTATTTCTGTCACTTCATAATAAAGTTAATACTCCATGAAAACTAATATATTTATTATTATATTATATATTTGATCTGTCATAAACAAAGTATGTATTTGTAATGCGATATCAATATTAGACGTTACAGTATACTATAGTTAAAATTTGAATTTCTGATAGCACTTAAGGACGTTAATTAAATTAAAATTATCTAAAAGTTTGTCATATATTGTATGACAATAGTATTAATAGTATTAAGTATTATACTAATAGAGGTACATAAAATAAATTCAATTTCAATGAACGCATTTTAATAAACTAGTTTCATAATAATGTTATATTATGTATCTAAATTTATTATTTATTAAGTAGGTAGGTACTTTACAAATAAAAATAAAAATTACAAACTAACATAATTTGTTTTATAATATTAACAATGAAACACGGGCTCATATATTTTTTAGGAGTCATGAGGGTGTCAGGTTTTCAATGCAGAAATCAATATTTATACTGGAGCTTCTAAAGAATTTAAATATATTATATACATAAATCTCCTTATTATAATTATTCGTGTCTACACTAAAACACGCAAAAACCGACAGATATTGTAACACAAAAAAACCTCATTTATAGTATATGGTAATGTATACTACCCCTTAGGTATTTTTATTTTTTTACTATTCTGTATATAAAATTTATGAAACTTCCATGAAACAAAATTAATTTCCTATGCGTGTGCTTATATTATTTGTAATATTGTAATAAAATATATAGTACCTTCGTAGACATAACATTGTCCATTAAAAGTATATTATAAACAATAGTTCTTAACGTGTCTCGCCGTACATATTGATGATGGATAATGTTCAATAACAAAAAGGAAAACGATTATAATTTTTTGATCCAGCCATCCGGTAATTATTGGTTCTATATTTTACTACTATTATTACTAAGTAGTATAACAGTAATCGACAAGGTATCTATCACGGTATTAATTTAAACGATACAAATTTAAAAGATTTTTTATTGTTCATATTGAAGCAGAAATAATTTATAATATTATACTTTAATTGTTATATATGATGTGTTTTATTTATGAAAAGACAATATTTGAATTAACTATTATTATTATTATTTATTTACTAGGCATCAATTAATTTAATAAAAACATATATCTGTCGAACCCATTATTAATCAAATACTTGTTATAAATTGATAGCCAATAATTGTAGTTATAAGTAAGTAACTACCTACATATTATTTTATTTACTAATTACCTAATTAGGTGTTTAAGAAATATGAAAAATGCATAATATTTTATTATTATTCATTAACTATATTTATTTCTAGTTTTCAGTCATATAAATATTAATAGGTAATAAGTACCTAATAAATATATATTATTGTTTAAATTAAGTAAAATATATTTTAATAGATATTTCAAAAATTATTTAAATTTTTTTCTTGTTTCTGAATTTAAATTATTTAAATGAAAACATGTTTATTTTATAGAAATATATTATAAAATTATACTCAATAATAAATTACAAAAATAATTGTACAAAATATTATTATTTCTTATTTTATGTTTAATATATATTTGGTAAATTATATTTTATTTGTTCAATTTATCTATTTCAAAGTTAGTTCCACAAGACGTAGTTAAATTTAAAAATAAGAAAGTTTATTTGGAATGCAATAATGTCCAATGTACAATTATTATTTATAAACATGTTTTGCTTATCGAATACAAATTTGATTTATAACATTAGTTTATAGAATAAGACTGCATTAAATATTCAATACATTTTAATCAATTCATGAAAAATAAAATAATCACTTGTTTAAAATGAATCTTATTGTGACCATTAACATTCGCCGATTAGAACGATTTTTAACTAAATATAGAATAATTTAAATAATCACGATAATTTTTAACTAATTTCCTATACATTTTTTTAAATCTATTATTTTGTTTCATAAAATTTAAATACCTATATTAAAATATTCAAAGAATTTTATACCATTGTTCTTTTTGTATTATATACAAAAAAATCATTGTCATTTTATTTCACAAGATTTTAAAATTTTATTTTCATAGACATATTATATCAGTATGTTTATTATTAGGTACATATTACTAAATTATCATAGTAATATGTTTAATTTGATACAATTTTGGTTAAGTTAAATAACAAACAAAAATACATATTTAACCGAAATCGAATAATACTATTCAATATAAGAATAAAATTGTCTACATTATAATATACCGGAATAAAGTAAAAAAATATTTAACAACATATTATAATTTATAATATAGATTAGAGTACATTATACGTGTTTATTATTCGATATTCCAGCGATGGAATTAACGTCACGAGTAGCGGTTGTGACGTACTAGTATAGTCGTATCGTTCATGTTAAAGGAATGCGTCTTACAGTCCCGTCATACACACATTACGACAAATGCATACTAGTATAAAGACACAGTAAATACTTTCTGCTCATCGCACCCTTTTTTTTATATACCTATTATAATATTTATACACCACGCGATCCATTGCGGTTAGTGTTTTAAATTCCAAGCAATAACGTTTACGCACCATAATGAAATACTTTTACTCTCGTTTTCAACGGTTATTATCCTTAAATAGTTATGTATAAAATCCTATATAAGTTCTTATTTATGAGTAGAAGCAGTAAGTACATATCGTTAAGATGACGCTGCACGGCGGCCACGTTCAACGATAATAAAACGAAAATAAACGTAACGTAAGTTAATGCATAACAACGATATTTAAATTTGAAAAAATAAATAAATTACTTAACTGGTTTAATTTTGTACAACATAAATGTGGTACATATAAATCTCATATATCTATAAATATATATACGTTATTGAAATAATTGGAGGGAATAATGCTTAGTTCTTTCTGCAACGGACTTCTTAAGCCTATTTTAAAATATTGTCGAACCCGTGAAATACGATTATGACTAAGCAGACCATGCACCACATGTGTGTGTAGAAACTTCAATGCTATTAATGCGAACCGATATTTCAAGACTACAAGAATCTATATACTCAAAATAAGTCACTCGAATACAACCTTAACCGATAAATAGACCACCTATGGCTTATGGGTTATGCCTTATTTTTCTCGTGAATTTATATATTATTTACTGAATTGTGCTACATTATTGTGAAAATGTGCATTTGCTTTTAGTTCCATATGGTATATATATAAAATTTAAAAAAACGTGTTCAAGAATAAATAAGCTGAAACAGTAATTTTTTTTATTTGTATCGATTTTTAAGTACTTATCTAAAATCCAAAAATCAAACATTAAAGCAATTTTTTAAAATATTTAAACATAAACTTTAAAATTTAATATATAAATATAAATGACACTTAAAAAATGTTAAATAAGAATTCATTATTATTAAATATTTACTTATTATATAAAAAAACAGATATTACTGTTTAATAATAATAATGACGATAAATACTATTTTTTGTTAAAAGTTTTTTATACATTGATAAATAATATATATATTATTAATTATTATATAGGCAGACCTAAAGATATATAGGTAATTTATGATAAATTATTTTAATTTTTAATGCATGTTTTTTAAACAATATTGTGCACACAGTCAAACAATATATTACAATGTTATATATATATAACAATATAATACTTACACATGTTATAATAAAAAACTACAACAAATGTATGTACTTTTACTTAATCGTGTAGTTATATGAAAATTTTTAAAAAGTATATACAAATTGAAAATGTTATAATTAGCACAATTAAATAAATGACTCAAGTTTTGTGTTATGAAATGCGTAATAAGTTAGTGTGACATTAAGTGAGGCTGTCTGAAGATGATACCCTTGTTTTATCGTGGTTTAAACGTCAAGTGTCTTATATTCTTGAAAAAATTTAATTAAAGAGTAAAAATATCACAAAATACTCCTCTGAGCTAAATTAATCTATATTATTACACATTAAATATTTAACTAGAAACAGAAATTTTAACTTGAAGAATAAACCTCTCAAGTACCTAATTGAAGTTATAAAATTAATATGTATTCATCAGAGAATAATCAAACTGTAAAATAGTACTTAAACGATGAATACATGAAACGTTCTTTTACGATTATTTATACCACTTTAAGACATGAACTTTCTGTAACGTATTTATTTAATTCAATTGAGATAATTAAATGCTCACATGTTACATCAACATAGTATAGAGTTTATATAATATACTTATATATTATAGTCGTCTAAATAATATACGGTTTAATTAGACATATACAGTTTTGGTAACAAATTTTATGTGAACAATTTTGTTTAAAAAATTAATTGTTGGCATTTTCCCCATAGCTCAATTAGCGTAAAATACTAAAAAGTAAAATAATTTTTAAAAAATTAGTGATTTTCATTATTAAATTGAGTTTAAATGTATAATTGCCTTTTTCGCTATCAAGAATTTTATTGAATGTGCTAAGGCAAAAATACTAATATTATAGTTAATAATGAAATCATAAATTTTAAAACAAATTTCTATAATTGATATAAAAACGAAAAAATTACATAAATTGTTCAATGTTTAATTGAATAAACAAATATGAATATTTTAATTAATGACATATAAAATTAACATTTTTTTAATTTATATTCAAATGAATATAAATAGATATTCTGACATACGATATTGTATTATTTACCTGACCATTAAAAACTAATGTATAGTATATTGTATACAATATTCTACTTTATAGTTGATATCAGATTCAAAAATAAAAAATACAAACAATATCCATTAATGATATGTTTTTATTATTTATATAAGTTAGATTGCATTAGGAAAAACAAATCTAAATATATTTCTTTGGAATAAGAACTTAGGTTTTGCAGTATATTTGGAACCTTCGTTTGATTTATTTACGTGATAACATAAAAACATGAATTACAATTAAGTTTTATGAACTTATCTCTACCTTGACATGTTACTTATGTACTTGGGTAGTTTGGTGTTCTTATTAAAAATATAATAAAATTACGTCTTATTGTATTAAAATAATAAATCTATTTTCGTCGAAATATCAACGAGTGGAGATGAATGGTTTTTAAATGATAATTTATATATTCTATATTTTTAAACATATATCTAACTTCATCGTGCACATGGCGTAAAACATACAATGGAAGAACATAACAGTTTGTGCATACAATGCAAGTGTATAGATTATTATAGCATTATGCAATATTGAATAGGTACCAATGCACACACCCACGCAGTCATGTCCTTTTGCAGGGCCGACAAGTTTGGTTAAAAGCCATTTTGTTGTGCCCAAACAGGCGCCACTGTTATAATATTTCCTCGTGTAGATATCTACCTATAATAATGTTTAGACACTAATATTATAAACCGACCAAGTCGTCACACAGACGAACGGGCACGTACAAGAAACGATCTGTGCATTATAACCGCTTACCACCTGTCCGACGCACGAGCTAACATTAATACTTTTTATACCCTCATTGGCCAGTATTGTTTATTATTTTTCAGCTGGCTTCTCTTCAAACCTATCCAATCTACTATTTTTTTAATACCCGATGTCAAAACGCAAGATAATACGCATGGTGAACACACGGGGTGAAAGAAATAAATCGAAACCATATCTCTAAAATGGAAGTATTAACTTACACGTATACGCATATAAATAAAATTAATAATAATTAATTAAAAAATAATTTAAATTAAAAAGAAAACCATTTAATTAAATCGTATTACTATAAATCTATTGAGTAAATGTAATAAAAGGATAATAGCAAGTACAATATTGTCGAATTAATTATTATATATTTTAAAATATATAATATCTTTTAATGTAATACTATAATACTTGTATAATTAATCAACAAACCCCATTATTAACCATATTACAAGATATTCTATATAGGTAATGAATTTATTGTATAATTATTTTCTTGTGAATTTAATAATACAATTAAAATGGCGAAATTGGAATATTCTAAATCAAGTAAAATTAGCAAGAAATTAATTTTCTTTTTGCTTTCAGGAAATCCAATTAATTCTTAACATATTATTACATGGAACTGTTCAAAGAATAACATTTAATCATCACTGAAATTAAAAAATGTATACAACAAAGACAATTAAATATATACTCAAACTTAGTTGCACAGTTATCAAAAAATTATAAATCATGCATACAAATTTTAAAAATCTATATTGATATATTTAATTGCCTAATAATTATTTGAAACATATTCAATTTTACTAAATTATAGTTTATTAACTTTATGACAAATGAATTCTGAGTTACGTACTTAAATATATATAGAAACCAGTAGGTACTAAATTGTGTTTTAATTTATGTTCTAAACATTAATACATCCATAATTATGTCAGTTTATTATATATTCGCGCTCATTATACAATGATTGTATAATAATAGATAATAATAAATACTAAATAAATGTAATTAATATTTTCCCTGGGAAATTATTATTTAAAATGAAAGCAATGTTGATTATCAAATAAAAACTAAATAATTTGTATGTACATAATATATATATATATATATATATATATATATATATATATATATTTAATAGCATAAATAATTATGTTTAATTGTGTTAATTTTTTGTTTACTCAAAAATTGTAAACAAAATAACTGAAATTTTATTTAAATCAGATAAATTACATTAAATTTATAATAAATAATAACTGTCATTCTGCATTATGCCAATTAAATTATTACCTACTTTATTTAAAATATTAATGTTGTGTATCATTTAATCAGTAGCGGATCCTGCCTCTCCCCTCTCCTCGTTCCATCAAAAAAATGAATTTCACATATGGACACTTTACTGAATGTAAACCTATATAATACATTCTACACAAAAAATTATAGTTCGACCCCCCCCACCCCGTTATCTTGGTATGGATCCGCCCCTGGATTTAATTTCTTTGAAATCTAGGTATTAATTACCGAATCAACTATTTAACAAATATGAATTATAAAATATGGCAAATTGTTATCAATACATTTAATCATAATATAAATATTTTACATTTTACATTAATTAATACACGAATCACAAACATGATAACTGTTTTTATTTTGGTAGCCTGTAGTTTTTAATCAATTTAAATGTAATACCTAGGGAATTAAAGATTAGTCTGAACTCAAATATAATAATTTTATATGAAATATTAATAAGTTGATATTAATTTATTGACATATAAACATATAATATTTTTTCCTGAATAAATACTTAATATTATTATTTTATTTATTAGTATTGGTATTTGCAAGTACCTATTACTATCCAACCTAACCTAACACCAAAGTTATACAAATTATTGTTATTAATATTAATATTAATATTGTTTTAATAACATAGGTACTTATTTAATTACTTAAAGATACCTTAACTAGTTAGATAAATACTTACGTAATATTACTATAATATTGACATTCTGACAGTCAAAAATGAAAAGTTAACTTATGCTTCCAACATTTGGTACATATCATAATATTTAATATATATTATCACAGTGACTACATATTATTCAAACAATAGCATAAAGATAAAAAGTCATGTTGCATTTTATCACAACCCAAAAAATAACACGTTTTGATTATCAATAATGGCCGAAACACGACAACACGGTGCGTCATATGATCCTGAATAATCCGGAAATGAGCTAAACGGGGCGTTTAACACGTGCCCCTAAAGTGTAACCGTTATTTATTAATATCACAGCAGCTGTCGTTTGCCAATTTGAAAAAAAACACAAACATAACTATAATATTATGCCCATATGGACATGTATATAAGTAAAAATCTATTTATAGTTATAATACTCAATAATATACTCTTTTTTTCATTTTTTTTTTTTATAGTAATATTTTATTTAAAAATGTTTAACTTACAGTGAATAAAAACTAATGTTTTTATTTCACATTTTCACCTATACTATTGAGTTGAAAATAAATAGTATCCAATATACTTATATATATAAATAATTAACATTTTTTGTACTTATAAATACCTATATAAAAAATATATATACTTAAATATTAAAGTTTAATAAATTATTTACAAGTTTATTCTACATTTCTACAATATTCAATCATCCAATTTTAAACCATCCAATTATTTTACTCTAAAATTGGATGTTTCAATTATAAACTTTATATAAAAAAAAGTTTCAAAAATTAGATATATTATAATCATATAGATATACTTAAGTATGTAACCTAATACCTACCTATATTATACTGAATAAGTAATTTACTAACTATATCTATTTTGTTTTTAAATGTTTATAATAATATATAAAATAGATATATCGTATGACATTTACGATATTATGTCAATATTATTAATCACTTGTAAAAATAATGTGTATATAAAATTATAAACATCCGAAACCTAATAAATAATTTCATAATTATTTGACCAATTATGGTAATTAATAATTATATAATATAAATATGCACAAGAACGCTGATAATATATATATATAATTATTTTTTTACTGTGTTATATTGTTATAATATGTTACTACACGAACAAATATTAATATATAAATAAAATGTAATATAAAAATATATTATTTCTAATATTTTAGATTCAACATTCAAGTCATTCTGTAATGAGATTAACATGATTGTGCTATGATTTAAATAACTTAGTTTTATTAAACATATGTAACGACAATTTCCGGACTTTAATTGTACGCAAATTATTGCTGTTAAGAAATGTTTCAAAATTCGATACACAGGTGTTTTAAAGGGATAACTTATTGTTTATATTCACTCTCCCAGAAAAAAACCTATTAGTTACCCAAAAGAACACAAACTGGTTATATAAGTTTAACGTTTGGTAGATACCCGGTGAGTCATTGTTATATAATAGTCGAAAAATAAAAATATCAGAAATAATTGGTGTGCAATAATTATTGAACAGAAACTATTAAATTTAATTTTATGTCATACATAATACTATATTATAATAAAAAATATTAAGTAGTGTCATTAACGATATAGGTAGGTATGTAGGTAATACATTATATAATCTTAAATTATTAATTTTATAAAAACTGTAAAAATGGAAATATATTACTATTGTTGTTGATGTTATTCAATTTCACTAAAAAAAAATCTATCATAAATAACTTACTAACAATTTTCTTAATTTATATTCAGCATAAATATGTTAGATTTTATTTTTTTTAATTTATCAAATTAAATAAATATTTTTAAATACTAATATTTATTATACCTAGTTTTTATATTGTTTAATATTAAATTATAAAAAAAAAATTTTAAATTTACTGGTTTGGTAAGTAAAAATTATACACCCCTCGTCAATACTTATCTACTTTATGGGTAGTTCACTCGCTAGCAGGTGCTGATTTAACTGCATACCCCCTACTGTCACTTAAAACTATCTTAGAATGTATGGTCTGGTAACCAAAATGCTACCCTTACCAAATGTCCAGTTAACGGAACAAATTCATACATATCTACACAGCTACAAAATGTTAGGTATTACCAGATGGACGTTTTAAATTATATTATAGTTAAATAATACAAATAACGATTGTATTTTTAGTTATTTAATACCATATGTCTGAATATGAATATATATATATTATTTAATAACATTAGAATAATCGTTTTTTCATGAAAAAGATATTTACAAACAGTAGTTTCATTCCTATAATAAATAATATGGCACTTAATTATATATAATTAATTAATTATATATATAGTATTATTGTATTAGTTTTGTAGACGATTTAAATTTAATTCAATATTCAGCGAAAATGTTCAGATAAACGAGTTGTCCAACCTAATCTTTAAATAAGACCAATAATTATCAACATTAATAATAAGTGTCTACAACCATTACCAGCTACAAACCCAGTTAAAATTTATTCACGATTCACGACAATTAGAAAACCAATAATCATATTAGATTAATAAAACGAATGAATAAACTACTACAATTAATAATATAAAAGTATAATACAATTTCAATATTTCTTATAGGTATTATATAAATATTTTTAATATTAAATTAATGTCATTAGGAAGAACAACATATTAAAATTTGAAAAAAAAAACAAATTATAATATAATTGTAATCATATAAAATTCGTTACAATAGACTAAAAATAAACCAAAAGGCTTAAAATGAATTGTTACGTAAAAGTAAGATATAACTACCTAGATATATGAGTTTTCTAAAGGGTTCTCGTATATAAGTATAAATTATGCTATACAATTTGGGAATTAAATTCATTATTTACGTATGTAATATTATTATAAAAATGAATTTATTTCTAGATAATTCATCTTCCCGTCTGTAAATGTATAATGCCACCCGGCACCCAAAGCGCTAAACAAGGGTGGACATGACGAGTGTGGAACACTGGGAGTAGTAAGTATATTCCACATAATAAAGAAAAATGTCATATTTACTGAAACAAAGAATACAAATTTTAATTTTTCATTACTTAACCAATTGGACTGAAATGCAAAAATTACGTACTCTCGGGTCGAAAGTACTGATTCACATAATACCACATCTTAATCGGTATTTTAACCACGACTATCGAAAGAACTATAGAAAAATGATCGAGTCGTAATGGAATATTTCGAGAAAAAAAACAATATGATATAACCGCGATTAACGATGAAGAATTGAAAAGATGAAGTACACGCGATGAAGATGAACTGTAGGATAAAAATAAAACGTCAAAGAAAAAGGAAGTCGTGATAAGAGAGACTAGTCACCAGGGTGCGTTAACGGCTAAAGGAATCGACGTTTTAGTCTATAATCACGCCCTAGTCCACGACAAATGAAGGTGCAGACCTAATTATAATTATAATAATAATAGGCACCTTACTATCTATTTGGAATAAAATTAAGTTGTACACGCGGGCTCCCAGAAACACGTATTCACGACAATACGATAGTAGAAGACTGCATTAAATGTGTATAAAATATTTAAAAGCGAAAATAATAATAACAACAACAACAAAAATAATATTTATACAATTTATGGCATAGGTACAATAAATAAATGTATGTGTTATATCTATGTGTGATGACGGTGTGTATATATATACGTACCGCTCTGTCCTTCCGAGAAACACCTGCTACCAATGTCCATTTTGATCTCGGCGTTAGTAGTTGCGGTCGTAATCGTACCTCCTCCGCGAGCGACCGGCATGTGGATAGTGGAATTCGCGACCTTACAGAAACTCGCTCACTTATCGCTACTCGGGTGTAGCATAGTTGGTCCGTTTACTTGAATTTAACGACGAGACGTTTAAAAGAAAAGAAAAAAAGGGAAAAAATTCTCGTAGGATATTAAAATATAATAACAAATTGCCATATAACGTTACGGTAAGAGGGTGTACGTTTTCTTTTCGTTCAACACATAACCGCGGTATAATTTATTATTGTCGCGATTATACCCGGGTATATACGACACCCGCGGTGTTCGAGGGGTGGGCCGCCGAACGGGGTGTGTGGTGCGTGTACGTACACGAAAACGCGGTACCGATCGCGGTTCGACAACGACTCCGGGTGAACGTGCAACCGTCCGCGCGCGGAGCATGTGTGATACTGTCGTCCGGCCGATGCCCGATAGCAGTCGGTCTGCCGCGCTCGTATCGTGTGCCCTCTCCACGGTCCGCGCGGCGACGACGAACGAAAAACCCCATTTGGGACTACGGCTGCCGCGCAAAATCCTCTTCGCGCCCGTCGCAAGTACATCGTTGTCACGGCAACTGCGTCGTCGCGAGACCTTTCTCCTCCATACCCAACCCGCCACCGCCGCAAGTCGTAGCCGGAAACAACACGCCAAAATATCCCTACTGCAAATTCACTCGCGCACGCCGCGCAACAACACGCGTGTTCTTCGCCGGTGCGAATAATAATAATCCCTCCCGCCACCGTCTGATCCGCATTGGCGGATATTGGGTGGGCCATAGGGGTCATGACCCCCCTCCCCCTCCCACCATCCACCGAGACATTTTTTACTTTCGATTTTGGCTATCGATGGACATTTTTAATGCAAGTAGCTCTTAAAAACTGTATATAACCTTGTGGTATATTGTATTTATATATATATATATATATATATAATGGTGATTATTTATGTATATATATATATCAAAAAATATTGCCCCCTAAAAAAGGAACCAAATCTGCCACTGTCTTATTTTATTATTTATCATTATAAATTGTAATACTCGAATTTGAATGACTTAAAAAAACTAAAAATTATAATGACAATATTTTTTTTTATCATTTGAAATCAAGAAATATTCTAGTTTTTAAAGTAAAGAAATAAAAAATACACATAAACGTCCGTGGACGTTTTTATATTAAGGGACAAAAATAAATTGAAAATTTTTTTCCCAAAATAATAAATCAACCCACAAACGATTAGGTTTTGTGTGCAACAAATTTTTTAAAATTTGTTAATTAATGCGAATACAGTAGATGGTACTATCGTGATAAATAGATACATTTGAACAGATTAAATATTAAAAATTTGGAATGTTGATTGTGGACGTTCCTCCTTAGTCCCTTCGGTCCTCGGAAAAATAAGTGGTTTATAATAAATTAAGTAATCATACAATGATATTGCATTAGAAATACGATTATGAGCGAAACTCAATATATTACAATATACTATACTAATAATTTATTCCAAAATTTTACCTCATTTGTATACTACCTATGTTAATACTTATAAAAATTTTCAAGTCCCTACGATCAAAATTCAATTAGTTATCACGAAATTAAATAATTTTAAATAACAGAATCACAAATTACAATCGTAATTTTGACGATTTTCCGCCATTTTTTGGTAGTTTTTCTTCTTCCAAAGAAAAACTTTTGAGAAATTAGAAAAATGAACTAAATAAAGTACCAACTAGACGAAATTTGCTACCAAAAGCATACCCGATTTGTGGTAATCGGACCATTATTTCTACCCGAAAAAGTGTTTACATACATAATATATATATATATATATATATATATATATATATAATATTCAATTCTACTAAAAATATTCAAATTTTAGAAGCTTATAAAAAAAAAATTGTCGGTCACGATTTTCAAAATATTTTGTAAAAAGATTAAGTTATATATGATTAGACTCTGATAAAATTTTCCAATCAAATACAAAAAATTACAGGAAATGAAAAATGAGCAAAAAAATAAACCAATCCGTTCCAACATTTTACCACATTTGTATATTACCTATGATAATACTCAAAATAATTTTCAAATCCTTACGATCAAAACTCAATTAGTTATCACAAAATTAAAAAATTTTAAATAACAGAAACCGTAATTTTGCCGATTTTCCATCATTTTTTTTTGGTAGTATTTTTTCTTTTCCCAAGAAAAAACTTTTGAGAAATTCGAGAAATGAGCTAAATAAAGTACCAACTAGTCGCAATTTGCTATCAAAAGCATGTCTTACTTGTGGTAATCGAACCATTATTTCTACCCAAAAAAATATTTTCATACATCAAAAAAAAAAAAATTTTTTAACCAATACATTCTTCGCTTTGCTCAGAATCTAAAACTAAGTGGAAAATCGCTCCGTTTTGCCTCCCCTCGGAACACCTATGAAAATACATAATAAAATTTTATATAAAAAATTCGGTATTTTTTATTCTCGAATTATAACTTATTAAAAATTGAAGATTAAAAATAAAATTAGTTTGATCTCTCTGTGATTCAATCTGAAAAAGTGGGAAGGCCGATTGTGGACGTTCCTCCTTCGTCCCTTCGGTCCTCGGAGAAATAAGTGGTTTATTATAATTATTAAGATTTGAATGCAATGATATTGCATTAGAAAATACGATTCTGAGCGAAACTCAATATATTGCAATATATATTGATACTGATAATCCATTCCAAAATTTACCACGAATGTAAATCACATATGTAAATATGCAAAATAAATTTGAAATCCCTACGAACAATATTCAAGGATTTATCATTTCATGATAAAAATTGTCAGTCATGAATTTCAAAATATTTTGTAAATAGATTAAATAGTATAAAGTTGGCTTCTATAAAAGATTCATACCGTTAAATCAAAAATCGCAGGTAATATTAAATATTTTTGAAAAAAATTCAAAACTCTATATTAGCCAAAAAACAAACCAATCTTTTTCAAAATTTTACTAAACGTAATCTTTAGTAGTACTCAAAAATATTTTCAAGTTCCTACGATCAAAACTCAATTAATAATAAAAAAATTAAAAAATTAAAATAACGGAAACCGTAATTTTACCAATTTTCCAATCTCAAGGAAAAGCTTTTGAGAAATTCAAAAAATGAGCTAAATAAAGTACCAACTAGATGAAATTCGGTACGGAAAGGGTGCCTATTTGTGGTAATTGGACCATTATTTCTACCCAAAAAAATGTTTTCATACATCAAAAAAAAAATAATTAAAAGTCTATAAAAAAATTGTCAGTCACGATTTTCAAAATATTTTGTAAAATGATTAAGTAGTGTATTATTAGGCTTCTGTAAAATTTTCAAATCGATAAACCCAAAATTGTAGGTAATATTAATTTTTTTTGTCAAAAAGTTCATAGCCCTATATTTTGCCAAATATTCAATTCATCTGTTCCAATTTTATCACATTTGTATATTACCAATGTTAGTGCTCAAAAAAATTTTCAAGTCCCTACGATCAAAACTCAATTAGTTATCACGAAATAAAAAAAATGACAAAAATCGTAATTTTGTCAATTTTTTGGTAGTTTTTCTTCTCCTAGAGAAAAACTCTGGAGAAATTCGAAAAATGGGCTAAATAAAAACCAAGAGAACACAATTTTCTACGGAAAGTATACCCCACTTATGATAATCGGACAATTATTTCTATCCGAAAAAATGTTTTCATACATAAAAAAAAAAAAAATCTTTTAAGAAACAATACATTCCTCGCTCCGCTCAGAATCTAATAAAATTTTTAAAAAAAATAATATATATATATATCATATAATATTATTGTAGAATTTATTTTTTAATTATTTAATCACGAGAAATTACATAAGTTTAAAATAAACTGTAAATTAAAAATTCGCCTAAAACGTTAAAACATGACCTAAAAAGAATTCGTTATTAGATTGATGAGAATATTATGATCATAAAACACATATAGCTTGAAAATCTTCGTGTGTCAAATTATCAAACATTAAAAATAAAATTCTAACTCATTAATAATCAAAACCATTTATTATTATAAGTATAATACAAGGTTTATAACACAAAATTACCCATAAAAGCATATACAATAATGACACATCCACGTTAGTAGCATAGTGAATTTGTGATACTGTATTAACTTTTAAATTAATTTAATGCCTCTAATGTATATTATTTATTACGATTTACGTGATATTTACGTTATTATTCATTTAATATCTTTATTTTTATTTTATACATTTGTATCCCCATAGGAGGGGATCAGAATAATCCTATTCATGTCTGTTGTAATGATAAAATACGACTGAAATAAAGTTGCGTTAGTTCGACAGCTAGTGTAAACACATAAAAAAGTATAAAAAATAGGTGAGAGATAGGAGATCAAGTTATATTGAGGTGTAGGACTATGGTGGTCGATCCCATTTAGTTGGCACAGAGTTGGTCAATCAGAACTACATTTCTAAATACAAACGCATGATTTCCCCCAGGCCACATTGAATACTTGACAATCATTTTTTTTTTTTTACCGAAAGTGTTTAGGCCTTTAAAGTAAAGGCAATATCATTAAAACTTTAAAATTATGACAAAAAAACATAATGTAATTTAAAGTCTTATATTAGGTACATGTAAGAACTCTCTGTAAATTATGTTCTACAAACCATAAACTATAAACAATTTAATAATAATATTTGTAACAAGCGATTTTTAACCCATCGAATAAAAATTTGGAAGGTAAAAATCGCCTGACACCAGTTTTATTTGTTATAAATTATTATAATATTATTACCATTGAGTATAGTATATACTAACACAATGTTCACACTACCAAAACACCGGACAGTACAATGTATAGTATTATAGCTAATCAATGTTATTACTTAAACTAGTATACCTAAATTTAGGTATACTTCAAGGGGGATATTGCCCCCTTGAAATTTAATTGCTCTCCTGAAATATATTATATCTATAATATAAAGGTTTATTTATTTAAACAAAAATTGACTGTTTTATATTCTTTTAAAAACCCCCCTTTCAAGCCCGTATTAAGATAATTTGTGCCCTCATTGCTTCAATATAAAAAAAAAATTTTCCATATAGTATAGTTTAGTTTTAGAACCTTTAAAAAACTACAAAATTAAAATGTTTTTCTTGCTTTCACATAACAAACTCAATAAATCATTTCATACACATAATTTATACTATTCAATACTGTCATAAAAAATTTCTGAATTCATCACTGCTTATACTATATTATAGTATCTATATTAAATATTTATTTATTTCCATTATAATGCACCAAATATCAATTTAAAATAAATACTTATCAAATTGAAAGATGTACCTAAATATGCATAATTGTCATGTTATATGCATTCCTTCTTTCACTTATTGCACCAAGTAATTTTACATATTTACTTTCTTATACATATCTTTATTTAAATAATTTTTTTATGAAGTAGCTGAAATCGGCAACGATATGTAAGAGTTTACTCGTTTATATTGTACTATCATACCCGCGATATCACTTTTGGCAATAATTAAAATAACTTTAATAATGTTCGAACATTAAATTATTTGCATTTGATAAAAATATTCAATTATTTCAACTAGTGACATTTTTGGTTTAGCAAGACGCAAGTGGAGCACCGCCTCAATAAATCACATATAATTCATAAAAAATAATTAAGTATTTTTAACTTAAAGTATAGATTCAATTCATTCTATAACCTTATAAAATATTTATATTTTAATTTATACCTATACTATTTATTTATTTTTTACTTAATGGATTAATATTCATATTTGTTACATTAAGTATATAAGTTTATAATTTATAATCTATGTTCTCAGTAGGAAAAATTAGCAAACCTATCTCTGTAGTAGATAAATATCTACTATCTATTAGGAAAAATATTGCCCACAGGCCTCAAAAATTGTAGTTCTACCACTGAATTGATAATTTATAAGCCATAAAGCAAAGTAGAAGAAGACTTTTATGTTTTATTACCAAATTTTATCAATTAATTGATTATTCGTATATTTTTTTTTTTAACAAATATAAAAAATACTGATTATTTTATTACATATTCAGACAAATATGATAATTTACTTACATTTTCACCCAACCAAACTTTCAGGTATAGTTTTCTTAACTTATAATTATTAGTCGTTACATTTCTAACACAACTTAGATTAATAATTGCTATTTGTTGTTCTATTATTTTATTACCAATGTAGAATAATTAGTTTTTTTTATGATTTCCATAATGATAATACCAATCTGTGTGCTTACTTACACAGTTATACCTTCAGTTAAGAATTCTCTGGGTACCTCCCAAATTTGCAGAAGGAATAATTCATTCATCATTATTTTATTATTATATTTTAATTTATTTTATTTCAGTCATAAATTCCAAAAATATTGATCTTACTGTATGCTGTACCACTACCAAACAATCGTTTAGAGTTTCGAGATAGAATCAAACATAGTTCATTTTAACCTTTTCTGAATAATATATATCCTCAAAATATTATTCAATAGTAAACAATATTTATTTCAAACAATATGGGTATATAATGTATACATAGTTAAAGTAAAGTCCAAGTATTTATAGTTTTTTGTTTTCACAGTAGATGCTTTAAAGAATATTAATAGCTAAAATAGTTGCTGTGTAGATAATACATTTCCTGTAAATTGTTTTAAATCTTAATTTATAATGCAGATTATAAAATAACACTAATAAATATTTGTCAATAATAAGTGTATTTTATATTAATAAAAAATAATAATAACACAATAATAATCATATAGAAAAGTAATTCAGGACACCATGTGTTATTAAATAATTATATAATAAAATATATACATACTTTACAAAGTATATTATATTGTAATGAAACACATAAAAAAATTCATACAAGAGTAAAATATTTGAAAAAAATAGTATTCAATTAAAAATTAATTTATCTATAAAACCGGTTTATTAGATATTTTTTAATACATACAAATATTATAATTGTTTTTCATGAATGTTTTAATGACAGAAACATTTTATTTTTTATCATTTTTTTTTCAGGATTAATTTTCTTTAACAACAAAGCTATAATACTAACTAGTTGTTCTGAACTTAAATTTGAACGATTCTTAAACTTGGTTACTAGTTGAGTCGTAGTAATTGGTTTACGAGATAAGTAACGGCGAACTGCATCTTCTGTGATACCATGTGTATCTGATATAGTTACTGGTGAAAATTCTAATCTGGCTTTTTTATGAGCCGGTTCCAAGCTAAAATATAAATTTAAATTAAAAAACAATACTATTCCTTCTATCTATACCTTACATTCCCAACAATACTATTTTTTAAATAAGAATGCAGTGGATGAAAACCGATAAAACTAATAAACATATCTCACTCTAGGCAGTCTCTATCGCTGTAAGTTACCAAGGTGACACTACCTTATAGTAAGCTGTAATCATAGATATAAATAAACTAGATAGTGTACAACGATCTAAAACTGTATCGCTGGCGCCATTTGCTAATGTGGTAATGTTTACAAAAATTAACCAATAAGAGCATTGATTAACAATGATTTCATATTTTAATCACAGATGTAGAAATAATATGTATGTTTATACATCTGTGTTCTGTGTTAAATCGTTCAGTTCATCATCAATATTGTATCTTAATGTAAATATTTCCGCATTAGCATATATTTCATTACACATTGTAAGTGGTCATACGCTATCTAGTTTTTTAACTATAGCTGTACTAATATACCATTTAACAATATTATAACAATCTAATATGATCTAATATCATGACACATGATGTAACAAGACACATAGCTAGTGACACTATGTTACATACAAGTGTATTAACTGAAATGATAATACAAGTAACATGATACTTTTATGTTGATGTATACATTTTATCACAATTCGTTAAGATGTCAGGTAAAGAAGACGTCTTATGTGCTTTAACTTTATTAAATTTTTTAAATAAAAATAAAAATTCAAGAGTGTGTAATTATTGGGTTCATCCATTTTGGCATGATAACTGTCATGGCCATGAAGCTTTTTCAGTATAAAATGATTTAGAAAAATTGGAAATTTAGAAATTTCACCCCTAGCTTTATATTGTGCATTTCGATTCGAATATTCACTACTTATGTGGTCATATGAACAAAAATACATTTGTACTGCTTGTATAAATTCTACATTGGTATCTTGATCATCATTCATACTTCTATAATTGTAAATAATTAATATTAATAAAACTATTTTAATTTTAAATTAATATTTTTTTTATTATTATTATTTTATTTATATTAATGTATTGATTAAAAAAAAAAAAAAATGTATGGAATATTAATATGCTTCGAATGACTTGACCGATAAGTAAATGACGAGTAAATAAGCTCCACTTTTGTCACAGACAAAAGTTTAAAAATAACACACGAATGATGCATGATCTGACATGGCAGACCTGTATGTGGACTTGTGTGATTTTTTTTCTTTATTTTTAAAACATAATTTTGCAATACTATAAAATCATGTGTTACGTCACTTGTTAGATCACATCTTGTCATGTTAATTTGGTGAACGCTTCGCCTTATATACTTATTTCTTATTCTATCCTTTCTAGTTACACCACACATCCATCTTTTTGTTCATTGTTAAACATTCTGATCCATACAACATCACTGGCCTTACTAGTTATAGACTACTGGCCGTATATTTACCTTTCAATCTTATTGACATCCTTTTAAATTCCCATTCTATTTTACATGTCCTCTTCAGAACTACCATTCTTTGCAGTACCGATACTAAGTAATTGACTCTATCAGTCTCATCTAATACATCCTCGTCACTCATCCTCATGTGTCTTGCCTTATCAATTTCTCGATTTCCGCTGTTTAGTCCTACTAATATATTTACCACCAACACTTAAATATCACCAACACTTCATCACATTAAAAATAAAACTATTCTACATAAATTGAGAGCAAGTTTATTGTATTAAGAAAAAATATCCTTGTTGAAACATGGAAACATGAAATATAGTTAAACAATAACTAAGAACTATTGTTAAATAAAATAAATTCTTAAGAAAAGATAAATTTACCTTTGCGAAGACAAATCATTTGAAAAGCCATTTGGATCACTATTCATTTTCATTCCATCTAAACTAAATGGTCTTTTTCTTATTGGCTCAATGTCTATATCTGAGCTATCCAAAGAAGAATCTGATTCTGAATCTTAAAAATATACATGAAAATAAAATAATAATTTGGACTATTAGTACATATATTAAATCACATTAAAAATACAGAATGATCATTTTTTTTAATCAACAATATATTTCAGCAAAATGACCTTGAATCCAGCCATGGGGCTGGAAATTAGCTACGGGCTATAATTAGTGTTACATATAAAAAAATGATCACATCAACTATCAAATTACCACTATCTTTTGTAATTTTTTTATCTGAGCTCTTTTTCTTTTTCTTATTCGGTGATACTAGTTTTAACTTATTTTCATCATTTTTATTTTTTTCTTCTGTTTCATCATTTATTGGTTTTTTTTCTCCATCCTTCACTTCGTCTTCATCTTCATCATCTTCATCAGATGTCAATAGACTTTTTAAAGCTTTTTCCTCAGATACACCTTGCATTTCTTTAAAAGCTTTTGCATCATCATCTGACACACTAGAAAATAAATTAGAATTATTTAATTAAAATTTTTAAGTTTGTAATATGTATCTAAGATAATTACTTATCAGAAGAATCAGATATATAATCTAATTCTCGTTCTTCTTCATCACCATCATCACTATCTTCCATAGCAGATTCATCTGAACCTTTAGATTTTTTTTTTTGTTTCGCTTTAGTTTTGGTTTTTTCTGTAATATTTAATTATTATTATAAGTTCTACTGATATTCACATTATTTATGTACATCTAAATTATGTTAAATTAATATACAAATTTAAAAGTTACACTTTTACATTTTGGAATCAATAGATCTTATTAATATTATTTATAAAAAACAAATTACTTATTAAATACAGATAAATATCATTATTTGCAACTTTTACATTTACAATTCCAAAACACAACAAAAATATACTATATTGATCAAATTATCGATATTCTAATATTGTATTCATTTTGTAGTTTTGACTAAAATATATTTAATTAAAATGAAGTACAAAAATACATACATTATACATATAAATATAAAAATATATATATATGCATAATTATAGTTATAATTATTTATAAATTGTATTATAGAATAATATTCTTATTATTCTATGAACAAGATTGATGTCCATTTTATCTGAGACCATGTTGTAAACATTCACCTCTTTGATAAAAAATTATGATGTTAAAACAACCACCAATAAAAACGAAGGAATACAATATAGCCACCTGCAATATATTTCCTATAAGTATTTTCCTAACATACCTCTTTATTTATTTTTAAATAAATGTTATGGGGATTATAGATTTTTAGATACTGTATTGACATAAAAGAATATAATTGTTGTACTTGTCTAACTTTGCAAAACAAAAATGCAAATGTAGAAAGCAGACTATACAATTCAAAATATCATAAAATTAATTCTTGTACTAAACTTAACAACAAAATATGGAAGACCGTAAAATTGTAATTTGCCACAGATCATATTACATGCCCAGAAAACAAAAAACAAAAACTGTATTTATGTGGACTGTATATTGACGGAAAATGACACTGTGTTTAATTTCAGACTGTAAAATTCCGGAACGATTTTTACCGGACCTTATATGCACAAAATTCAAAAGCAAAATCCATATATAGGTAATGTTTACATTTCTGTATTGTATACAACACGATCCGGAATTATACAGTCAATCAATATATATTCCGGGTAATTAGGATTTTTAAATTTTAGATTCAGACATACGGTTTGTGAATTTACGTTTCAGAATTATATGTTCCGGATTGTTATAGCCTTCCAAAAATATTATAATATGTTTTATCATTCTAAACATAACTATTAACAATTGTAAATAATATTACTCTCAATATGTTGTTACCAATTGATATTTCAATAAAATACTAAAACATCTATAAACATATTGTATTAACTTAACAAAATTATAGATAATTTAGATAAATTTATCATTTTATATAGTTCGGTCAAAAAAACCCATGCGACTTTTCTTGTAATTTTAGGGGCGCCACTGATTACAGATTAATAATATTTATACAACTTTAAATATAAATCATAATTGTGTAAAAAATCTAAGTTCACAATGATATACAATAACATATATATTTATACATTTTCAAGTTTTTAAATGAATTAAAAATTATAACTTACGTTTTTCTTTCTTCTTTTTTTCAATTTGTTCATTGTTTGATTCATCAGAATTTCCAGAATCTTCGTCTGAAGCTTCCCATTCTTCAATTTCGGAAATTTTAAGCTCTATGTACAATTTCCCCAAAATAATTAGATATTAAATACATTACATCACTTTTAAACCACGATTATGATTTTAAATACAGGTGAATTTGCCGATGTAGATGTTTTTTAATACCTTTTTTACTAATTTGTATACGTTTTTTCCCTTTTGTCTTATCTTCATCATCAATTTCTTCTTCTTCATCATTTTTTAGCCTTTTTTGTAACATAACAGTAAAATGATTCATGACTTTATTGCGCCTATAGAAATCGTTTGGATAAATATTATGTTATATATAATTTATAATAAATTAATAATTTATCAATTTATTACCGTCCAAATTCTTCCTCAGCTTCTTCTACTGTTAATGTTTTATAACGTTGTATTGGTTGGAAATTATACCACTCTTCTAATTTTTGAGCATTAATGACACCATCATCTCCATGAGTAAATAAATAGTATGAAGAATTATCAGTAATACCACCTTCGCGTATACCTCTAAATCTAAAATAAACATAGGTATAATACTAATAAATTCGAAAAAAAAAAACATACTTTTTTCCTCCAACTTTTAAAAGCCATGGACTTGATTCTGAAACTTTTTTGTTACCCCCATAACGTTTTTTCCTGGCTTCTTGTCTAGCTTCACGGCCAAATTCACTACCCGCTCCAAACCTCAAATAAACAATATACTACAAATTAAATACCCTCTAATAAATTTTGTTAGTTTTATTCTCTAAGATTTACTTTGGCATGTCTCCATCTTCAGTTTTGTTATCTGCTTTTTTGATATCCCTCTCCATTTTTGCATGTGCCCATTTTACAAAATCAATGTTCAAGTTACTATTGAATTTAATTATTTGATGTTTCACTTCAGTAATTCTATTTTTATTTAAAATTAAAATAAACAAAGTTTAAATTAATAGTATATAAATATTTTATTTTCATACAAAAATTATTTAAGTATTTGTAAACAGCTTATCAATAAGTGTTTATCTTAATTAAATAATAAAATTAAATACTATAAAAATTACTTTCAATTGAATAAAAATATTTAAATATCATATTGTCATATCTTAAACTTTAAAATAATTCCCTACACATAATTAACTTTGTGATCCAAAATGAAATACAATAAAAACAAATTAACTCTAATAATAATATATAAATATATATACATACATTACTTAACCTCTTCCAACACATAAATTATACAATATTACATAAGAAAAACTATTTTAATGGTTATCATATGATAATCATTAATTATACAGTTTGTTATCTTATAAACGTAGTATTAATAACAAATGTTATAATTTTTAATTAATATCATTAAAACTTTACAAAATCACAATTAATTAATTGATAATAAATTTTATTTCTTATAATATTTAAGTATAAGTTAATATTTAATACATAAAACAAAGAATAGAAACACTATCTAGCATTATATTATCCTATTTAATGAAAATAATAAAAAATTGTAGTTTAATACTTACTTTGGTACTTTTAATGAGTATTCCTTAGTACTACTTGCCGGCGTTAAATATGAATTACTACTTGCTGGTGTCAAATATGATGTACCACTTCCGCCTACTTTCTGTATAATTTGTTTATAATTAATAGGTAAAAAATATTAATGAATTATTATTTATGTAACATATATTATGTTTAACTTACGGGTGAGAAACTCATCGTTGTACAGCTAAAACCTAAATTCTCATTGAAAGTTTATTTATAAAAATTAATTGATTGCATGGTAAATAATAAAAAAAATTAAAAAATAAATAATATTTTTTAGGAATTGAATTTAAAATAGTTGCACAACAGTAAAAAAATTTAATTAGAATAATGACAGTAGCCAGTGCGGGTCTATGGGACGACGGAGCAGAATGTAATTGATGAATGTCGATGTAGGCACTAAGCGTACGCATTGCAAATACCACATAGGCACATACAGTTTCTGTTATCTGTTGACAGTTATTACGTGTTATCATTCTTCTAACCATAATTGTATTGTATTTTCCTGAAAAATTACTAACCAGTAACCACACACGGATAAACAGCGCATAGTCGACTGCACAGCTGCTACTGGTTCTGAAAAACATGCAAACAATATGCCACCTCCAAATTTCACATCAAAAAATCTAGCACACACTCATAGCCACGGACATTTAATTACATAAATGTTCACAACGCTTGCTGACGAAATAAATATCTATCGTTCATATAAATCAAATTATTGAATATTCAATATTGATATTCTTGGTACAATTACAATATTAGAATGTAGAATACATGATGTAATAATACAGTATAATCATAGATGGCGTTGAGAACAGTGAATTTTGTATTTATTTTAATTCTGTATTCTGTATTTCTATCAACCATTAAATATTAATAATACCATTATTATATTAATGTAATAAACTGGATCTAAATTCTGTATTAGTGTTATAGATAATTACTGTTTTGGGAGGAAGTAATGGAAAAGCTGTATCCTTCTGGTTCTCGGTTCAAACATAAAAAAAAGGTACTGCTATTGACATTATTCACAAAGTTCACTGACAAAAATTATATAGAATAAAAATATTTAAAATAAAGTATACAATTTACTATAACAAATATATATATATACATATATTTAAACAGTAGACATCAGGGTTTATATGCATAAAAAAATCACGAAATATACTTATAAAAATATATGTTTATGCCCCAAAAATAACTTGGTAAAAATGTAAAATTACCTATTATCTACCCGTAAAAACCAGTGTTAAGAAATATCTAGATAAAAACAGGCCATCTATGATCTTATCTAGATAGATTTAAATTAATTTATCTTTATCTATATATAGATAAAATTATATAATTGTCGATTTTTTTTAATGAATATAATAAATTATAAATATTTGTTCATTTTCAGATCATCCTATTAGGCCAGTATACTTGGGGGGAAGAGTTTTACCCCCCACCAGCCATTTTTAAAGTAGGTATATGTAATATGAAAACATTAGGTATCTACACATATAACAAATATTACAAACCTTATATATAAATTGTACAGTTTTTTAGATTCTGAGCGAAGCGAAGAATGTATTGGTTTTACGAAGATGTTTTTTTTTTTTTTTTTTATGTATAAAAATTTTTTTGGGGGGAAAAAAAGTTCTGTTTACAACACGTGGGGAATGTTTCTGTAACAAATCATGTCTAGTTGGTACTTTATTTAGCTCATTTTTCGAATTTCTCAAAAGTTTTTCCTTGGGAGGGGAAAAACTACCAAAAAATGGCGGAAAATCAGCAAAATTACGGTTTCTGTTATTTAAAATTTTTTAATTTCGTGATAACTAATTGAGTTTTGATCGTAGAGACTTGAAAAAATTTTTCAGTATTAACATAGGTAATATACAAGTGTGGTACAATTTTGGAACGGATTAATTAATTTTTTTAACAAGTATAGAGCTTTGAACTTTTTTCCAAATATGTTTGATATTTCCTGTAATTTTTTGTTTTTGATTGGAAAATTTTATCAGAGTCTAATCATATACAACTTAATCTTTTTACAAAATATTTTGAAAATCGTGACTGATAATTTTTTTTTATATGCTTCTAAAATTTGAATATTTTTAGTAGAATTGAATATAATATATATATATATATATATATATATATATATTTTATGTATGTAAACACTTTTTCGGGTATAAATAATGATCCGATTACCACAAGTAAGATATGCTTTCGGTAACAAATCGTGTCTAGTTGGTCCTTTATTTAGCTCATTTTTCGAATTTCTCAAAAATTTTTCTTTGGGAGCAAGAAAACTATCAAAAAATAACGGATAAACGTCAACATTTACGGAAATCGTAATTTTGATGAAATTGATTTTAGGCTCTTCATGATAACTAATGCAATTTTAAACATAGGTGGTAATTTAAATTTTTTTTTTAGTTTTCTCATATGTATTTAACTTTACACACGTAGTAAACTTATGAAACGACCTATCAGTATAATATATTATATTCAGGGATGTATTGGTAAATAATATTTTGAGTATACGTCATATTTTTCTTAAAATTACATTAAAAAAGAAAAAAAATACTTGAAATGATTGTTATGACATTAATTTTTTTTTATATTTTTAGTCAAATAATTAGTTTTTATCTTTAATAATTATATAAAATAACTATAAATAAATTATAACTAGAATTCTACACTTTATTAAATGAGAATATTTTTTGTTTTAAAAATGTTTAATTTTAAGTCCTAGAGGTATATAATATACTATACACATGAATTAACTAATAGAAACATAATACCATGTACATTTATTTTCATTAATAAAATACACTTAATATTAAAATTATATACATGTATTGTCATTAAATGTACAACAAATTTATAAATTATGAAATATTATGGCCATATACCTACCGTATACTTATAAAATTATTAATTATTTTGCGTATACGCACTTTTATTCAAATATTGTTATGAGTATACGCATATACTCCCTTATACGCTCCAATACATCACTGATTATATTGAATTTCACTCAGAATCGTATTTTCTAATCATTGCATTCAAATATTAATTATAATAAACCACTAATTTCACCAAAAACCGACTTTACGAAGGAGGAACATCTAAAATCGACCTTCCCTCTTTTTTAAGACGTACCTAACAATTTTCCACTTAGATTATGGTGTTTAGATAACTACATTTTTATCCAGTTACAAATAAAGTTAAATTCATTTATCTAGATAAGATTTAGATAATTGATGGACTGATTTTATCTAGATATTTTCCAAACTGGTTGTCGCAATAAATACAAAAACAAAATTGATATAATATTGATAATTGTAATTATAATAATAATTAAAACGAAAATCATTACAAACAACACATACAAACGCATACATTTTACTAATATTAATTCATTATTTTAATAATATTTGGTTTTTTAATTAAACAAAACATTTTTTCTCCCTTATTTAATTATTACATTTTTGTATATTATGATAAAAAAAAATGTACATAAATATAAACATTATCATTAATCATTTTCGGAGCCGTAAAAATTTTGAAGACATAAAAGAATCGTGGAATGAAACACTTTGAATAGGTTAGGTACCTATCAATAGTAGGTATAATTAACTTCTTTTAGATAATATGACTATACTATTAAGGATAAGAACATGTAGAGTAGGTATTGTATGGAGTAGCATGGTACTATAATATTATGGTATTATAATACATGAATATAATAAAATATAATAACTTAAATATAAATCATATTATAAAAATTATGATCAATTAGTATTGTTAAATTATTTCTTATTCTCGGAGGTGATTAATTTTCTTGATATTATTAGTAGGTACCCCTAATTAATTGACATTTAATCAAATATTATGACATTTAAACAATTTTATCTAGGTTACATTTTAATATTCGCTACATATTTCTTAAATTAAATTCTAACATTTTTTGTTGCATGTAGATTAAGTTGGTATCTACACAAGGCCATAACTACAAAAAAATTTCAGGTGGGGGGAGGGAAATAAAAATAGAAAATATTTGAAGTATACTAATTTTGTCTTATACATATTTTATAATTTCGAGTTTAATATAAAAAAAATTTTAGTGGAAAGGTGGTTTAGATCCCCCCCCCCCCCACAAGTTCGGCCTTGCACCAACATAAAGTATACTATTCTAAATGTTATTATGTTACACAATAAAATAAAATTAATATATTTTTATGTTACCTATCATTTTCACTATTAAATCTAAATTATTAACTCTATTAACACTTTTAACTATTCAACACTAGATACAAATTACAAAAGAATATGTATGATCTTAATTAATCTATGCTTATACAGCTGTATATATAGTCATATGTCATTTATAAAATATGAAGAATACAAATTTTAAATATTTTTTAGGTATTGTAAAATAATAACTTTATTATTATTGATTCGTTAAATTGTTTAATCAAATAATTAAGTTTAATTAAGTTATTTTTCAAATATTTAATCACACCACTTACATCAAAACTTACATATTAATCTAGTTTAATGTCTGAATACAATTGATATATTTTATAGATATATTTGTATCTAGAGACTACAATTGTTATAAATTTAACTAAACAACCAACTTCTTAATACCTTAATAATAACCCAGATTATTTGTTTCTTAATATTTAATATTAAAATTATAATACGTATCATTATTGTATTTAAATACTTAAATTATATAATAAATTGTTATAATTATAAACTTTGTTTTTTAAACAATAATTAAATTTTTAATGAATCTTTTGCAATAGAAGAACTATTATACCTGGCTACATAAATTAACTGTAAAAAAAAGATTAATTTGGGAAAATATAAACTTAAACATAAACTTAAAAAGTAACAATCTATGAGCTAAAAATGAAATAAAATGATACATAAACACTAAATAGTTATACATTATATGAAATATTTGTACTTATAAATTTTAATATAATAATAGTTAAGTATGTTATCCAATAAATATTAACTAGAAAGGTACTATATAACTTGAATAGGTTTTCGAATACATAATTATTTCGTAATTCTTAGATATAAACTAAACAATGACTAAATGCATAAATAGGTACTAATGTAGCTTATAATGACGCTTATGTTTGCATACAAATATGTTTTCTCTTCGATAACTTATAAATAAATCCACTACGATATAGGTAGGTACTTAATTTATCAATTGCTTGTAAACACATTTACTGGCGAGAGGTGTAGATAGTCCGACGAGGAGGTGTTTTAGCTTAAAATTTAACAAAATATGTATCAATTAGTTACACGTATAGGTATATAAATATAATATTATAACAATACAAATATTGTCGTAAATACAAGTTAATAGTTTTAAGATAAGTATGAAACTATAAATATACGTGGAATAATGAAAACAAAAATTAATTACCCGCAAAAAACTCGTCGTCCAAATCTTCAAACTCAGCTTCCGACATAATTTTATTAATTTTCATCTTGATTGTTGCCTGTCGTTTGGCTGTAAATGTACTCATTGTTTTGGCCCAAGCGAGAAATATATGCTCTTGAGCGGTGAAATCCGATGATCTCTTTACCTCAGGTTTTGGTTGCGGTAGATCCGGAAGAATGTCTGTATCAATTTTTTGAGTACTCTCGTCGTTACCAGTGCTGCTATTTTCTTTGGCACTGTGTTCTTCAGTGTTATTTTCAGTTTTTTCGGAACTTTCTTCGTGCTTACTTTTTTTAGCTATAGACTGCCCATCATCCGCTTCATCGTCTGTCTCAATTTCATCGTCTGACTCGTTATTTTCATCTGTGTCCATGCCTTCATCGCCGGATGGCTGGTCCAATCCCATCATAGATACGATATTTTGGATAATCGATTGGTTATTGCCTACATTTATTTCACTCCCAATTGCTGTCATCAGTACGTTTTCCATGAACGCGGGTATTTGTATTCGATTCATTGGTGGTGTTTCACGTGCCATCTCAGATGCCATCATCGAATGTGAAATATTACCATTTACTGGAATTCTAGGCTCGTCTCCAGATGAGTGTGAAATTTCAAATCTTGCCATTTGTGGAAAATTTGGTGACAAATCTTCAGGATTCATTTCAGGGATTAACACTGCGGGTTGAAATTCGGGTATTTGGCTGAAAATTATTTTCATATTTAAATAATATATGGATTTTTAAAAATTCAAAAGTGGATTAAAAATGGACATAAAGAAATATTCTAATAATAATAATGTTGATATCTTTTTGTTATTCCTTATTCATATTAATTGAATTACGTTTTAAAATATACCATACAAATTACAATGTATTAATATAAATATCAAAATACCTACCAAGGCACAAGACAAACCCATAATATAATTTAGATGTAAATTGTTTATTTAATAATAATTTATGAAAAGGACACTTTTACTAATGTTGGGAATAATACAAATAATAATGTATTATTATTTGGCCATAACTGTTTAGTTGATTACAAAGTAAATCCACAAAATAACAATAAGTATACATTCGTAAGTACTTCAATAAATGTATATTCAAGAAAATGTGAATATAACATACTTATTTTAATAACGAAACAATTATGAATCGCATGCATGTAGGTCTGAGTAAAAACAATTTTACTTTTAAATCTGTGACAAAAGAATAATTCACAAATTTAATACAAAATAAACTTTACTTTCTCCTAAATATTTTATAACTTGAACAAAACTTTACATAACGTATACAGTATATATATTTAATAAATTTAAGTCTATTGTAATGGAAATATTTTTAATTTCTTCAAAATTTAATTTAAGTGAATTCTGGTTAACTGGGAAAATAAATTAAAATATAATTTGTTATACATTAACTTAAAATAAACTTTAAATAATATATCGTATCTATTTATAATTATTGTTCTAAAAGGTTAGATTTGTAGGATTTGTTTTAAGTTATTATGATCAACATTTGAATAACATAATATTGCCTACAAAATTTAAAATTTTAAAAATGTTTTAACAAACAGAATATTCATAAAATGTAATTTAACTTACAATTGCTTACGAACATATGGTTTAAAAATGCGCATATGCTTTGTCCAAGGCCATTCCATGAATCGTTCCAAAACCGTTTCAGAGGAGTCGTCATTGCTCAACTTTCTAATAAAACTTGCATACTTGTTTAATATTTGATCCCATTTACGACTAAGTAATTCGCCTAAAATGTAAATATACAATTGATATTTTTACCTAATAAATATAGAATATAAAACATAGTATGATATATTTTATTTTTTATAAAATAAAAAATTATTATTAAATCACCTCAAAGATATATGTTAATACTTTATTAATTTAATTACTACTATCCTCTATTAGTTCAAGACAGCCAAAGTGGGAAAAATCCCAATATAATAATATCGCCCGATATTAGACAATCGGTGTATACTATTATCGTAGATCAGATAAATCGTTTTTTTTTATATAGAATCTATAATAATCGATATAATGCGCCTTATTGCCGCATACTTATCAATTTGTTTTAATTAATATTTTTTATTAAAATATTATATAAATGTTATAATATTAATATTAAACACTATTACAGAAATATATCGGTTTTGAATTTAATATCGAATATTGAGAATGTTGATGATTAACGCCTAATGGTTCACGTATACGAGAAAAATTATCAGATCGTTTTATCGTTGTTATATCCGCTATGTATATCGGATATAGGAAAAAAATAATATTGGCCCAGCACTAATATTTTTTAACGATCTGTGGTATCTAAAATAATTTACCATTATTATTTTTATTAATAAAGTATAATTAATAAATATCATTTATTAATAATTATTTTTACATAATTACATTTTTAAAAATGTTTACTATCTATATAATTAAGTTAAATATATTATGTTTCTTATATATTTAGCTTTGAAGTAATTAAATTTTCTTTTATTATGAAATTAGTAAGTTACAATTCAACATTATATTATCCTATTTGGTTATTATAAAATAAATCATTTATATTTATCTTTTTTCATATTATCTACGTAAAATACCCAAAAATAATATGTTATTAAAAATACTTATAAATATAATAAATAGCGTAAAAAATAATACAAAATTTAGTTTTAATTTCTCTTTGATAATAATATATAATTATTATCATATTATTATTTTAAATATTATTAATACATCTAGAATTAATCTAAGTATACATAATAAAACAATTCTTATTTTAGATTCTAAGCGAAGGAAGGAATGTTTTACAATATAATGTACACAATTTTGTTTGTTTGGTCTCTGGAGTATAAAAAGATAAATTTTCTGGTCGGAATAATTGCTTGATCACTTCATTTGGAATTAATTTTCGATAGCGAATTTGATCTAATTTGTACATTGTTTAACTGATTTTTAAATATCATAATTTTTTTTTTTAATTGGTAAACTTAAGTTATTAAAATAGCATATTATCATTATATTTAAACGGTATATTATACAGTATACAAGGACCGAAGGGACGAAGAAGTAACTTCCACCCAGACATTAATTCAAAATGTGTTTGACTCGGGAAACAATATAATTCGTGCGTGCTCCGTATAAATACATTTAACTAATATTTGTTTAACGTACTAGTCATATACAGAATACACATTATAATATATTATGTCTATATTTATTCACGCAGATACACAGATAGAATAAAGTAGTCATAGTCATATAGTTAGAAACTATAATAATAATAATTTTGATAAATTTTCAGAGAATTGAATAGTTCTTATTTATTAATAGTAGCTTGTTAGATCTCACAGAAAAAGGCTTCTCAGTATATATTTGTCTTTCTTAGCAAAAATTTAAATTTTTGTATTTAATTATTAAAACAAAATATTAATAAAATATAATGTGTATTATTATTATATATAATTTTTAAGGGATTTTGTAATTTTGCAAGTGTAACGTCAAAGGAATGAAAACAAAAGAGAAAATTGTGTGAATAAAATCGTTTTACAGTATACTATAGGCAGGGGTTAAAGTGGGGGGAGCGCAAGGGGACTCAGTCCCCCTACCTCTAATGGTGGTTTAAAAGCGTCCCCTTTAACAAATTACACGTTACAAAACGTTCTGCAGACATAAAATTATATATGGAACGCTTAAAACTATATGGAGACATTAGTCCCCCTGAAATTTTTTCCCACTTTAAGCCCTGACTATAGGAGTAGTAATTTTTTGCCGGAATAAAAAATTTATCATTTAAACAATATATATATTTGTGTTACATCATATAATACAAATATACTTAGTTCTTCTTAATAACTATACGAATTTCAAACGTATGGCTTAAAGACATTTTTCACACGTTTAAAACTTTCTTAAACTGTATGGCTATATTATGGATAGTAATAAAAATGTATTTAAAAAACAATTAGGTATAATAAAAATATAAAATTATTTAATATTGTTTTATTAAATATACTCGTAACTTTATTTAGAATTTAATTGTTTATCATTGCGCCTATATATTATTAAATGTTTAAATAATACGAATCTATATAATATATACTTTATAACCTATTTAAAGTAAAAGCACTTAAACTAAAAGGTTTATTCTTAATATCCTATTATCTAAAATGCATTTCAATTTTCATTTTCGTTTGTTTGAATATAAATTCATTTATGTTCTTCAAACTCAATTTCATCGATCAAATTACATTTTAACGCTCATATAGTGTATGAAACCAAATAAGGTCGAACATCGGACTATATAATATTAAGTGATGGCCAATAAGTAAAAGGAAGGATAAAATATTGTTTCGGTGTTTGATGTCATCGAAGTTGACATAATGTAATTTGATTTATTCACTCTGACATTATACAGACTTTATTGAGTATAGTTTATACTCTTTTAAACAAAATATACATAACAAATTTATTTGTATTACATTACAAATATTAAAATAAAATAAATATCAGTGTTAAAAATACATAAAAATCACACGTAGTCAATATTTTTGCCCCATAAAGATGTAATATTTTGGAACCTTAAATCATTACTGACTAAAATTAAATACTAAGAATTTAGGTCTATAAACAAAATCATAATACACCAAATTGTTTACGTGACCTTAAAGCCTAAATTGAACACTCAGTATGTAGTTTTTTAGGAACATAAAATAACTATAATATTTTTATAAACTCTACAAATATTATGCTTTTATATTTTATTTTAAAATAAAATAAATAAATATTCTTAAATTATTATTTATATACGGTTTATTTATAGTAAGTATAATAATGAATTATACATTATAAAGAAGAACAATGTATTTATATTTAAAATAAACCTTAAGTATAAATAATAAAATATCAGAAAATAAGTTCGGCTAGGTTTATATTTTTTTTTTTAAATACGTTTGAAACACATACAAATATACTTCAAATTAGTTAACACCTTATAGAATCTTATCCTTAAAACATGCATATACTTACCTTGTAAGTATCTAGCTGATTTTATAATAAAATCGAATATGCTTTACTAGAAATAGTCAATAGATACGTAAGATTAAGCCAAGCTGTACCTATATATTTAATGTATTAAATTGTATTATATTTTCCTTAAAAAAATTAAAACATGTTATTATAATAGTATAATACTAATTTTGACATATGATTGTTTTTATTTCCTACTGATGAATAATGTAAATGTATTTGATTTATTTATATATAATAATATAAATTATTCTAATAAAATTAATAACAGCAACTATTCTATTTGTAATATTGTGATTAGATTTATAAATGTAAATTATAATATTTAATTGACCATAAATTACATTTTTATCAAATTAAATAATTATAATATATTAAATATTCGTAACTAAAAAAAAAAAAAATTATTACATTATTTTACGTTTAAAACTTAATAATGAGTTATGAAAAATGGTTTACCTTTTATACCATTCATCTCCTTACTAATGACGGTATTGAAAATGTTGTCTCTAATTTCTTTGTTAGCAAAATCTTTATGATCTGGGTTATAGATCGGAGGATTTTTGCTAACTATATTTATCAATTTTTCTACGTCAATTTTCATGATTTATTAAATGTTTAATTTACAAAACAAATAAAATAAAATATGAACTCTAAAGAATGAAAGTATTGAAATATTTTTTTGTTAAGTACGTAAATATATGACGTGTATTTTCATAGACGATTCTTGTTTGTTGGACATCCGCCGATGAACGTGTTTGGAAGTACACTGAGCGCCGAAAATGTGCGAACTTTCGATAAGGCACCTACATACTAATGTAAACGTTTGGATTTGACGTACGCAACTACGCATTTTATTGATTATTTTTGTTCTATCTACAGCAACTTGATGAACAACAAGTTTTGTTCGAGCAACAAGCTTGTTTAATAAATAATTATTAAATAATAATAAACATTAATGTTAAATCTTATGATTTGTACCCCTTTTGTAAATTATTTCTTATTATTTCATTCATAATTCGACCAATTAGTTGAATTAACTATTTTATTTTTTTTAATATTCGTTAAATTTAAATTTAATCCACATCCAGTGCATTAATTATATTAAAAATAAATACAAGTATTCATCGTATACACATTTGTTTGAACATATATCACAAACAGTCCAATGTTTAATGTTTATATTATGTTAATTGTGAAACATAATATATGATATGATTTATGGTTACACAAATTTAAGTTATATGTTTATAGTTTAGTTTACGTGCGAGATAATGTGTTGAAATTATAATTAATAATAAGTAATTAAGAACCTACTATGTATATATAATTATATAGTTATTTAGTAATACATACTGATTTAATATAATAATATGTAGATATGTAATAACTTCAGTCAATTCAGTCAATTATCATGTTGTGTGAAAATATATATTTAAATAGTTTTTAATTGTTCTTTTCACTTTTAATAAAACATTAATTCTGATCAGTGGCGTTTTTTCAGGAGATTAATAGACCCCCCTCCCGGACGAAAAATATAATTAAAAGTATATGTCTAATAGTTAATTATATATACTATAAATATAAATTACTAAAATTTTGGACTCTTCAAAAAATTATTGAAAACCCACTACTAAACACGTTGTCATACTAAACGAATCATGGTATTAAATCGTATTTGTCGTATATCTCGTAATATTGTTCTGAAATAATTTAATATTATATTGACATTCAATTTGTAAATTATAGGCATTATAATGTTATATTTACTTAAAACGAATTACTTATAACTAGTGTTTGAAAATTTCATGAAATATAAAATTGTGAAATATTTCGTCATATGAAATATATTAAGACGTTGACTGCGGCATGTGTCGATTTAGGGTGAGGAATTTTTTTGTTGCTAAATTGGTTCTTTTTGCCTTACATAAATAATATCATGTATTGGTTTTTCCGATTTTTTAGTTTTTCACTGACAAAAACCAATGACAACACGTCGACACGTAGTCGTCATCTGCATCATAATAGAGTGTTACATTTCGCCTATGACGACTACGTGTTGTCAATAGTTATTATTATTGTTGGGCTCACACTAGTGTCAATCAATGTTAAGTCACTTTTTGAGAGGAGTCCTTTGGAACATGACGTTCATAGGTGGTGAACGGGGAGTGCCTGGGGTGCTTAACCCCCTCTAAAAACACTTCGAGGCTCCCCAAAATCAGGGATTTAAATGAGGTTAAAATCATCAGGTTTCAGCTTATTTTTAATATATTTATATTCATTTAATAATGGTAAAAACAAAATTAATACTTTATACTAATACTATACTAATACTATTTTTCTATAGTGTTTGATATAATTTAGAATATTATACCATCTGAAATTTCAAACAATAAAATAAAGTAAAATGTGTATATCATGTACAATTTATAAACCCATATTATATAGCATATACTATTTAAATATAATACGTATATTACTATTGGTATCACATAATAAATAAAATACATTAAATGTACAAGAAAACAATATAATAAATTACATAAGGTTGACAGATGAATGTGAAAAATTATAAGAAATAATATTATTATAGATTTAGGTATATCACAAATGATTCATTAATGGACACATGTAACTAATTATTATTAATATTTCCTAAATATAAATATTTCGTCTGGATTATGGTAATAAAATTGCCTTTAATGACAAATAATAATAATATGAACCAGGAAAACATGATTATCTTACTTTATGGTAAAAATGGAAAAAAATTAAGTAATAAAAATATAAATGAAAAATAATAAACTATAATATAATGACTTTAATAATATAATAAATAATGACTAGCTAATAACAAATAACTAATGAGTAATGAGTTATTATAAATTAATGTATAATAATTTAAAATTATTAAATTTATATTTATATAAGTTAACATTATCTTTCAAATTGGCGGGATATTTGCTTATATCAAAATTGTATAGTGATTTGTGATAATAATAATGTATAATTATAATATTATGATTTTATGGCCTATTAAAGCGCCATGTCGAATGAAAAATACATGTTACTTACAACTATACAGTAATATTGTAATTAATTAAAAAATAGTCGAGTTTAAAAGTAATAAAATTCAATATTTCACAATTTTGTGAAATATTTCAAACTTCAAACACTACTTATAACGATAAGATATGTATGATTATTTAAAAAAAAAAACATTTTCTGCGGTTTGTAAACATGAACATAATATTTATATAACTTTAAATTTATACTAGTATATATATTATTATAAATAAACGAATATGTAAAATACATTTTCATATTTTATTATTATAACATACTTGAGACCTAGTAGTTATTGTAGATACAAATCGAATATATACGTAAATATAAAATATACTTTTTAAAATAAAATCCATTTCATTTTATTTTTAAGGTTTACGTTACGGTTTGGAACATTAATTTTTATGGATTCTTTCTATCACGTTTTGTATGAACGTAAAAATCAGTCAATACAAAATATTAAAATGAAACTACCTACAATGTATATTTTTGTTTTTAGTTTTGAAATGACCGCTATGTATTTTACACTGTTTTACTTTGTAAAATGCATACGGTTTAAATTCCGAACATTTCATAAACGTTATATTATTGATTTTACATCTATATGATAATATCTATAATTTATATCTCTTTAAATACGTATAAGTTATTTAAAAAACTCAAGTTACTTTATTTTATATTACTTAGAAATTATATTATTATATTTGATAATGGTGATTTAATAAGTATAGATTTATTCGGTGGCGAATTTGAAGGGGGTTATGGTGCGATCGCCCCCCCCCCCACCCATTACGACGGTTTATATATGTTTATGTATATTATGCGAGAATATTTATTTTATAAGGGCATTGTAATAAATTTTCATTATTAATTGTTTATTAACATTATTAATTATATTATTGTTTATTAAAATATTATGTAATTGCTATATTATATATATTTTATGTTTTACTATTCCTACCATGGGCGTGCTCACGAGAAAGGGGTTCATAGGGTTAGTACCCCACCCCAAAAAAACCTATGAACATTTTACAGATAATCCCTGTATTCGCTACTGGATTTATACATTAAAGTTCTAATTTCTTTTAAATTAAAAAAGGAAATTCTGAATAAAATACAAAAAAAATAATATACTTTTTAATGTTTTAATATTTTCAGTACCTGATAAAAGAAATGTAACAAACGATTAATATTATACTCATCAGTTAGTAATATTAACATTATCATGCACGTTTTATCTATAACATTATTTGTTATATTATAATTTTGTTTATACAATATAATATACAAATTTTTAATTTTACGTATTTTTTTTTTTTTTTTTTGTGAACCAATGACCCAGAGGGGACTTTTTTCGCATTACTTACTCCGAAATTTCAAAGCGTATATTCAACGTCCCGATTAAATATTATAAGTTGTATAATATTATTATTTTATTTAAAACGTTATTAATACTGTATTAAGTGTACACTGGAATAACATATGTTAATTATTATTTATTATATAAAAAAAAAAGTTGAAATAATTTATAGTAACTAATATCTGATATCTATAAGATTTTTTTTATATTAATAAATAAGCATATTATATTTTTAAAAAATTACCTACATTTGACTAATGACTACAGTTTATTCAGAATTTTATGGTATAAAAATGTTAGAAATTTTTTAAGTTTTTAATGTCATCTCTATTATTATAACACAAAATACCATGATATATAATTAACTACGTATGGCTATTGTTAATATAAAGATTATATTCGTATTGTTTACTCTAAACATATACTATGACTATGATTTACGTCGTTTATTAGTCAAAATGAATAATTTTTTAATTTAATTTAATTCAAGCCCGGATTAAGATAACTTGAGACCCTTGGGCCAACATTTCCCATGAAGCCCCATTCTCCAATGTAAAAAAAAATGTCATAAAGTATAATTTAATTTTAATTTCATGCCTCCCCTCGCTCCTCCTTAATTTGAGCCTGAATTAATTTATAATTAACAAACTGTGGCTAGTGTATAATACTATTCTATACGTAATATTCATTATTCAATAACGATAATCAAAACTTTACTATAGGATTTTATTATGATAAATATTTATATACTGGCAGTATAATAATGCAAACGGATTGTAGCCATAAAAATCGATTATATTCTACACAGTCGTCATAACACTTTGTTTAAACATTTCAATAAGATTCTTACTACAATAATGATTTTAATTAAATGTCACCAACCAGTGTAAAATATTAACAAAGTTACCAATCCGTATATTTATACATTTATAATCAAACTTATTTTTTCATGCAAACTTTTTTTAATTAAACTTAAAGTAATTGTTTAATGATTTTGTATTTTTGTTTATAATATAATAACAATTTTATTTAGAGATTAGTTTAATTTATTATATGAAAACAGATTCCATGGGCAGGCACATAGAAACAAGAAGACGGCACATAGATTGAGAGATTTAATTTCATCATCATTTTTAAAATAAATAAAATTAAATAAAACAAAAACTACTATAACATTTTTTTTATCAAAAAACAAAATATTAACTACTTTTTCTATATAAACAACAATTGTTTTTTTATATGCGATATTACATTTATTTCTAGTATAAAATAATTTCTTATATTCAGTAACCACTGAATAAAAAATCCAATTTATAATTTTTTTTTTTTATTATTTAAGCCGCGGTAACTGAGCCATTGGTATTTGTTTACAATTTAATATTCATTTCAAAGTATAGCATTTCAATAATTTTTTTTTTTATAACATAAATATGAAGATATATATATATATATAAGTTTAATAAAGTTCCAATATAAGTATTAGTTCCACGTCAAATTTTGCTGACCAGATTTGCTTCTCCCAAAAATTGGAGAATTTTTGTAGACTCGATAGAGTCCGGTCCCAGAATCTGGCAAAGAGGTGGTAAACGGTTCCTCAGCCTCAGGTTCTCATATACTTGACATTCCATAAGCATGTGTTTTATTGTAAGCGGTGTTCCACATGTTTGGTACATAGAAGGCTAAATTTATAATTATTAATCTAAAAAAAAAATGATAACTTCATTATAAGAATAAAAATGTTTCTATTTGTATAAATAATTTATTCAATTGACTCATTATTTTAACTCAAAATATTTATACCTGTATTTATACATACCTGCCTAATGCCTATATTATACATGTAAAAATATAAGTTTATTTCAAATGTGACGTAATATGATCAATATACAAATTTAATTTTAAATTAAAGCCTATAGTCTGTAAACCTTTGGTTTTATTTAGTTAAAATATTAAAATATTGATAAAATGACATAATCAGTGGCGCAACTAGTGAGGGAGATTTACCCCCTCCTCCGAAATCATAATTTTATTTTTTTCGTTGCAAACATGTTAATAAATGTTTCTTTACGCAAATTTTTTCAAACCAAAAATTTAAATTTAAAATCAGTTCTAAAATTTGGTAATACTACTTATACTATTGTCAAAAATCTATGAGAATGTTGATGCTTAGTTTCATGATATATTTAAAAAAGTTGAGAGTGCCTATTTTATTTTCGAAATTAATATTTGTTTTCCAAGAACCACAAATCAAAGTTATTTCTAGGGGATCCAGGGGGGGATTTGTTTTCCATTTAAAAAAGAAAAATGTAATTTGTTATATGTATAATATAAATATTCTGCATCGTTAGGTAATATACATATAATAATATAAAATAATATATAATTCCTCCCTCCACAATTATCTGTAACTGGATCCACCACTGGTGTTTAGTACCTAAATAATATAATATAATATAAGTTAATATTAAATTCTGACTCCCGACAAAACAATTTTCTAGTTGCGCCACTGAACATAATACTCAAGTTTACATTATTATCAAATACAAAGTACATTATTTTAAAACGTACCCATAAGTATAATTAGTTTTAACAAAAATTCAAACAATAAATATTAGCATGTTATTCATTGTTCTATAATAGATTTATTAATATTTTTGTAATAGGTAATACTATAACATAAATACCTATAGCTTATAGGCTATAACTATAATACTAAAATACATAATAGGTACCTATATTTTAATTGCTTACAAGCAGAATACGAAAACTTATTGTATAATATCTATAAGTATACAATAAATAAATAAACGTTAATATTTTAATAATAAACGGTTTTCACATTTAATTTATATTAAACTATTTAAACTTCAATTAATTACACAAAGGTTCCTAATTATTATATTCATCAACACATTTATAAAGACAAACTTGATGAGCTTCACTCATCATAATGTCATTACCATTCAGAAAAACGATAAGATTTATTAATTATTATTAAAAATATTAATTTCAAACAAATGTATATTATAATATATTATATCTACTACCTATTAAAACTTCAATATCTAAATTGTCCATAAAATGTGTATAAATATTATTTGTTGATTCAGATTTTATACAAAAATAAAAATCAATACCTATTTCAATTTTTGGGGAAATTATACATTCTTCATCCACTGACATGCATTTTAATTCGTTTATTAATTGTTTTCTATACAACCAGATTTATGAAATAATCGGTGAATTAGAATGACAATATATGTTTGTATATAAATTACAAGACGTTAAAGCAATTTGTTTTTAATATAAATTATTGTATAGTAGGTATAGTAAAAAAAATGTCAACTTTGATTCAAAGAGCAATTACAGTGTAAAACTATAAAGATAAACCTATCTAAATATTGTAGTAAATGTTATTTATATAGAGACGTAACTGTTATCATTTAAGCCCGAAAATGTGTATCTAATGTAAAAATAGTGTAGTAATAATATTGTATATGTGTCAATATCGAGTGCCGAGGGTGATATATTATTCAGCCAAATACGAAATACAACAGAGACGCTATAAAATAACGTTTTAAAAAGAAAATCCATTAAAACTAAATAATCGTGATCCAACACAGGCTCATGACCGGGTGGAAGAGAAGTTACATCCGGTCGACGTCAAGGGACGACACCGAGAAATACTTATATATTTTAAAAACTCGTGAAGCCCATATATATATATATACATATATTGTATGCGTGCGCGCATCCTGACGACCCTTTTGAGAGTATTGCAGATGCGTATAGGTATACAACGCAGGTCGAATTTATAAACAGCTCTCCTTCTTTTCCCCCCTCTAACCCATCGAAATTCCCAGTCACCATCGTTTCACTTTGCCAGCACAATATCCCTTCATGACGACCGTTTCTACACACCACCAGCCATGTAATTACAAAGACTCGGGACTCGGGAGTTATCCGGGCACATCCGACCGCTGCCGATTGAGGGGACGATTCCTGGGTTAAGGGTGAAAATATATGTATACTATATAGAGTGTGCTCATATATATGTATGATCATATAAGAAATATAAGTTACCCTTATATATTTATTTATGTGGTGTACTGTATATCTAGAATATTGCCAGTGATGGTACCATTAAATAAAAATATACAGAGTGTTGAATGTTCTTGTTATGAAGTGTATATAACATTACAAAATTATCCATGTAATTCCCACCATTTTGGTAACATAAAATTCTGATCACTCTGTATATATAGTATAAGCCAAAAGGATATCCGTGCAATGTATTGTTTTATGAGATCATCGAATCGTATATAATGCGTGCAGCTCATATATATATATATATATATATATGACTGTATATCTAGAAAACAAAAATATATAAGTATCCAATGTTTAGTTATTTTAATAGAAATTTCATGTTTTATACATTTTTCTATACTTGTTATTTTAGTTTTACTTTTATAATCACATATATTATGTATATTATTTACACATGTCGACTATCGTCTATTTGTTTCAATGGTAAGATCTGTATACTTTATAGATCGTGGGAATGTTCCTGTTGACTATTGTCCACCCCCATTACAAACATATTTAATGTACCGATAAAACGATGAAAAGTTATATTACGTTTTATAACGGTTCTTTATACTTTATACTACTTGGAAATTTATGTGAGATGTGAGAATAAATGGTATACAACATAGGTTTTGAACATATTACAACGAAACTGTTTATATCTTTAAGTGTAACCAAATAAATAAACAACAAACTTATTTTATCTATACTATAGTTATTACTCATTTAATTTAATTTGTTTTATAGATGTTTGTATTTTACTATTTTATGTATATATACAAAGAGATGACATATTTATTTGATGGTTGAAAAAATCGTAGTCTCCCTTAAAATGTATATAGGATTCTGGATTAGACACATTACTTAAGTCTTTATGTTAAGCTTTTTCCGTCCATTTTTTTGAAAAGCCTTCAAAATGTATAATTTCACATTGATGTTTGATTTTTGTGCTTTTATAAGTCTGAAAGCACATTTTTGGATAGTGGATGTGCTTCAATTACTATAAGTAAGGTATGCTTTCGATAGAGAATTTTGTCTAGTTGTCAGTTGGTACTGACTGATTGGTTTATTTAGAAGTTTTTTTGAAATTCTCAATAATTTTCAGATAAAATAGAAAAACCAATAAATGGCAAAATTGGAATTTACATTTTCGACGAACTTGAATTTCAATATATATGATAATTAGTTTTTCTGTTTCATATTAGGAATTTGATATATAAAGCAAATTTATGAAAATAAATATTATCAATATATTGTAAATCTGAGTACGTTTCGCTAAATATCTTTTTACAATATTATTGCAATATTAATATTATAATACAACACAATAACATTCTACCAATAATTTCTTAAAGTACTGAAGGGACAAAGGAAGAATACCCAGAATCGCCTACCTAGCTTTTTTTACTTTAAGTTTGAAACAAAGTGAGGAACTTATTGATTTTATAATGATGTATTGTTTGTTTGTTTATTTGTTTGTTTGTTCATTCGTTTGTTTTTTCTTCAATAACAATATTCTAAATGTTTTCGATTCCTATTGGTTTAAAATTAAATACATTTTATTCAACTTTAGACTGTCACTTTTTAGAATTTTTCTTATATTTGTTGTAGATACATTGTATATAAAATATACTAGTATTAATAATATTATAATGTTATTGAAATACTAAATTCATATTTGTATTCCAACTTTCAACTTAATTTTAATACATAATTAATACGTACCTAATTAAATGCATTTTAATGTAAAGAAATAACTACAGTATTTGTATTATTTAATCTGGTACAATAATTTTAAAAATTGTTTATGTTAAACTTGGAATTATGGGTTTGAACTGATCTAATCCAATTTTTAAGATAGCTTTATTCCGTTAAAATATAATTTATAATAATGCGCACTGTGCCTAAACAAATTACTACTATTAAACAATTAATCATTTAAAGAATCCGTTCAATTTGGTACTCGATAATTAGTATTATTCACTATAACTGTAGTAATTCCAATGAAAAATATTTCGAATGAACAGAGATGAGTACCTACATTAATAAAATTTTAAAAACATATGCAATACCTTGTTCTTATATACAATATTTTGTTAAATCGTATAGCTGTATGGATAAATATTTAATACTCATATGAACATCAAATATATCAGTAGCGTAAGCAAGGGTAGGGATCTAGAATTCTACTTTGCCCCCACACGAAATTTCTTCCTCTATCAAAATTGTATTTATATTTAGTAACCAACTCTATGATTTATTTTATTATTATATTAATAAATTTCAAATTATGTGTTAAGACAAACATAAAAATAAGAATTTTGAATTATTTTGTATTTTATTGTTGCTGTTATTTATAGATAAGTTAAAGTGTGAAAAGTGTGTGAAAGTATAGCTCCTTATGGGTCTATCATCAAGCTATACAGTGAAAACCCTAACCTAACTAAAATCCTACGTATGTTAATAAATATAATTACTAATGTTTGGCATACAATAGTATAACAGAACAAATACTATGTGGTAATACACCAGATAAGTTTTCAACCTGCAGTGGTACGCAGTAATGGTGTAAATAAAATAGAGAACAGGCGGACACGAGTCATATATAACTTTTTAACGGCCCACTAAAAGTTTCACTCTCTGTTGTGACGTATTTAAAGAGAGGGTTCCAAGGGTTACTGTGTTTCCCTCAGACCTTCTGTAGTGATCCGTATTTTAATATAAATAAAGATTTAAAAAGTAAGTGTTGGCAGAAGAAATGTTAAATAAACTAGCGAATAAGAAAATAAGATTAGTTTTATAATATTATTCTATAACTATGAAAATAAATACAAATTTAATCTAATTTAAATATTAAATAAATAAAAATCTTTCCAGAAAATTTAAAAAATACACTACTGGTTTCTTGGCTCAAAATATTGACCACTGCTGGCATACCCGGATAAGAGATAACACAAGCGTAACATGAACATCAGAGCTAAGATATTGTTGCAATAATGTCATATTATTTTTTCTGTTATAGGCGTTTTCCATTAAATTAATTAATTTTTAGGTAATTTTCTAAAATTCCAACCATAGACTTATCATAATGAATTATAATTGTTTGGTTGTTAAACTAAATCGTCTCTTTTATTGCGGCTTAAAATGATTGTTTTTCCGGAGTCACTTGGAAGTGTGGAAGGATATACGGGACGATGCCGTATCATTACGGGCCGTAATAGGTACATATTTTTGATGAACACTATCCAGGATTAAGAAAAATTGCGCCTAAAGTCAATTTACGCGTAAAGTTTAACCCGCATCTCAGTACTTAACATTTTTGTTGGACCCTACCTAACACTTGAACGTTTACAATCTTATTTTATAAAAGCCCGTGCATGTGTAAATCGTTCATACTATGATATTTTATGTGTTTTTAATAGTCTGCAAACATTTTTTCGGGTATAAATAATAATCCGATTACCGCGAATAGGGTTTGCTTTCGGTAGAAAATTGCATCAAGTGAGTACTTTATTTTGCTCATGTTTCGAAATTCTCAAAAGTTTTTCCTCGGTGTATGAAAAACTACCAAAAAAATAATGGAAAATCGTTAAAATTACGATTTCCTTTAACCACGTCAGAGATGTATTTATTATATATTTTAATCCATGACCACGGTTTATAATAGTTTTGTGAATTAACACATAATAATGTAAATAGATAAGAATTTATTATTATCTCTCTAAACATAACTACTCTTAATTCATATTAAGCATTTTTCGGTAAACTGTAAAAAAAAAAAATACAAAACAAAAACCGTGAAAAAATTTTGATTAGTTAGTAGACTTGGAATTTTCTTGACGCCTTTTATAAATTTTGCGCTTCAGGCAATTGCCTATACTGCCCATGCACGTTAATCCGGACATGGTATTATCCATCCCTTAACTTACTATGCCCATAATAATGAAAAAAAAAAGTATAAAAAAGTGTCTGTAATGTATAGTGTTATTAAAATCCATCAGCTAACTGGTCGTCTCTCCAATCATTTTAATAACTACGAAACATTTCGGACATCGCTTTCAGTCTTTGGAATGATATTGGGGCGGGTAAAAGTTTGAGAACCTGTGGTATAATATTATATACACTATACATTATCATTATATCGCGCAGCGGTGTTCACATAATATGAACAATACAAACTATATATATATAGCGAAATATAATAAAACGGTATACGGTAGGTAACCCATAGTATAATATATTATTATTATAATGTACGCCGGTGACTGCACTCACTGTGGCAGCGTGTGCGTGCGTCCGGTATAACCTAACCACTCTTGTGTTCGATCCCCTCCAAAACGTAAGAGGAAAGGAAAAAAAAACTACCGGCGCCGCACCGTTCCACATCCACGCCGTTTGACGACGAAATAACGAAACCCACCTGAAAAAAATATATACGTCTATTATATAACATATATATATATATATATATATATATATATATAATATTATATTGTGTTGTGTTAGTAAAACCAGATCCGATGAGACACGACCGTTTGCTTTGCGCTCACAAATCCACACGACCGTCGCGCGAGGCGACACGTTCGTTGCTGTCCCGCGTCTATAATAATAATAATAATAATAATAATAAACAATTACTTGCTTGCTCGCGTTGACATCGACGTCTAATTGTTATTTATAAATTTATAATATTATCGTGTTGTCGATTATCCGTTTTACACTCTACTCGATAATACACTTACTTATCGGACAATCAAACACGGTCGTGTGTCGCCGCACACCGGCATGACGTCGTGACCATGCAGCAAACGCAATGCGCAGCAGCTGCAGCCGGTTGTGCGACGGCAGACTGCTGCTGGCGGTTTTCCTGCTGTCGCACGCGTGCGTGGCCAGTTTGCAGTACACGCCGGCCACGGTGGTGACCACCACGGCGGTGGCCGAAGATTTCGCCGCGACGGTGGTGCAGAAGTGTTGCGGTCGCGGCGAGATCGTGGTCGTCGACAAATGCCTGAGGGCGAACATCACCGGCACCGCGCCATGGATACCGGAATTCACGGAGAGCCGCGAAGACGACGCGACCGCGGCACAGAAAACTCTACCCGTCTCGTCCGTTCCCTACAAGTGAGTGCCGAGTTTATCCAACATAAAAAACACTCTTATTGTTTCAGCTTCTGATGACAGATTGTTGAATAATTATTGTCGAAAACGCTTAGCTTTTAGTCGATTTTTATTTGGAAAAATGATACTTCGTGAAACATATCAAATATCTAGTCACGTAGTTTATTTTTTATTTTTTGTTTTCAATACGAAAAAACAACCGTTACACAAATCAATAACCAAACTATGCCGAATGTTACGCATTCGTACCAACTATAGGTTACGTACTCGTATGTAGAACGTTCGTTTTAAATTATTTAAATATTATTAAAAAATAACTATTATAGGCACTGTTTGAATTGCCTACAAGTAATTTAAATTGGTCAAATTGTTTACATTTGCATTATTTAATTTCTACATTAGATTCTATGCGTAAAAACTTACAGATATGTTATAACGAATGACCATTACAATTATTCGCTTGAACGCGCGCATTAATTTGAAAATCTACATTCGAGTTTAATGACAGTAAGATAATATAGGTACTTAAAAAAAAAAAAAGATGCGATTTATTAAATAGTATTTATAGCCAATATATACCTAATAAAATAATTATATTTTAAAAGTTAATTTATACACGTCCATTAATAAAGCAATGAAGGACGTGTCGCCATATATAATATTTTATTATTTTGCAATATATATTATATGTAAAAAAAAAACAATATAATATTTACCGCCAAATATGAAGAAAGCTATTATTTATTATATTACATTGCAAAATAAAGAGGGAGTAAAAGACAATGCTCACGTCTACAAACATGATATTATTATATACAGACATGTTATATCGTCATAAAAATATTTTATATATCATACACGAGTGATTCGTACTTGTTGTGTTTTTTTCATTATTTTAGTCAACCGCAAATCTCATATTATTTCGAGTAGCCTATATAGAATTTGATAAATATCGTTTATCTGACATAAGATTAAGCTATTAATAAGGATACAGATTGTAGATTATTAATTTTTTTTTCTAATGTGATAAGGGTATTACATATATTTACAACCTATATGGTATCATAATTATAGGACGGAATACTGTAAACTATTTAAATATATATTTTTTTTTCAAATTTACGCGATATTGTTTCAAAATTATCCGATGCGTATACCTACATTATAATATATTATGAGCTATATGAGTAAACCGATTAGGTAAGCAAGTAGCAACGATGACGTGGTATCGCTTATAATACCCTATAGTTGTATTATAATATTATATTAGCTAATTCTCTAGATTAAATAACAATTTTATGTATGTTTCTTATTGATGCGTACCTTTACATATTAAGTTCTTATAACTTACCGTATATAATGTATCAGTGTGTGTTTATTTTTTTTATTAGTTTTCGATATTTTTACATCGTCTATATAATATGTTACATAGGTATTTATATGGGATTATAGTTATACTCGGTGTGTGTTTATATTTATAGTAATAAGAAAACCTCATCCATGATTCATAGGTATACCTACGTAAATACAGTATGATTATGTAGCTGCGAGCTAAAATTCCGAAAACCGGTTCTCGTAATTCCATTCTCCATTCGCATTGTTGTACTATTATATGCACACAAGCGGAATCCGAATATATAGGTACTTGTTTTATGTTTAGGAGATACGAGATGCCATTGACTCGACAATGCTTGCAATGACAATGAACCTTATTAGCACTAGTATAAATCATGAACAACTGTATATATTATACTAGCAGCTCGCTACTAATTGCCTAATTTGCCCTTTGAATTTCGAAAATTATTCAACACGCGATATCAACATCATCTCGGGTTTTCTTTTGATTTCGAGTAAACAAATTTAAATTCAAACACAACTTTTAGTATAGATATATTTAATTCTGAGATTCTGGGACTATTGATTCTGCGTCATGGAGGGTAATTTAATAAAGCTTGCTGTTATTGATTTTTCCCTTGGTTCTCACTTATGTTCGTATTAACTATAATGTCTGTGTTATGAAATACAATTTAACCATTCATAATCAAATACCGAATACTCTTTAAATGTTTAATTTACATTGCAATTAATTTTCCAATGACAACATCCATATGAGGTTTTTGCTAATTAAAATTTCTGCACTATTTACATTATTACGGTAGTAATACAATTTAAATAGTACCTATATTAATTCATATACAAATTAATATTGCTTGTTAATGTGACTGATACTATATTCCGAAATGTTTTATGTTGAACTTTATAGTTCTATAGCAATAGTTCTAGTTTTGATTTATATGCGGTGTCTTATATTATTTTTCCATTTTATTTACTGTTAGGCTTTAGTTATTATAACTAAAATTGATAAATTGAAGTAGGTTTATTCATAATATATGTTTAAAATTATTACTATACAGTCAAAGTAAATTTAAAATCAATGTGTTTAATATTTTAAATTATATTTTTATATTACCTATTATATTATTATTTCACTTTAGCTAAACGATAGAATGTTTTGAAAACGATATTGATATTATAATGATATTATAAGAAAAGTGTTATACACACGTTTTATATTTCAATAAAATGCTAATCGCCCTTTAAATTACAGATTTAAAGGATAAGACTAAAAGCAGTCGTTCGTGATTTTATACGTCTTCTGGAGATTATTTCTTAGAAAAACCGTTTAACGAATATTATAGTAGGATAACAGCATACAAATAAATATATAATATAATAAATTAATAACAGATATGTTAAGGTACATTGTATACAAAGTGATCACAATTCCGTGTTATACATATAATAGAGATAACATTTAAAACTTTTTTGTCATGTATAGTATATATTATTATATAATTACATAATTTTATTTCTAGAATTATTTTTTATTATTTAATCGACGATTTACAGCACGGGGTTAAATGTATGGAAAAATAAATTTTCAACTAATGAACATTAATAAAAATATTTTATTATTTTATTAATATTTTTGAGCAGTGTAATACATCATACCTAATTAATCATTGTAATATTTACAATTATATGTGTATATTTTCAATTTTATAGTTAGTATAGACTATAATACTATACAATAAACTATATCGTACATCACATTATAAATGTCAATACTGATACAACTAGGAGAGAATTTATAATTAGACATGTTTTATCAAGCAACGTGTCTATACTTAATTGAGACTATATATATATTCAAAATATTTATATTTAATTTTTGATATTCATAAATAATAATAATTGTATAATAAAAATGATGTAAAAACTTACAAAACTCGCATATATTTATTCAAATATAATATATTAATTTGGTAAGACAATAAATTAAATAACTTTTCTGATATACCTATACTATTAGTACGTATATTGTTTTTCTATAATAAATATCAACAACTAAAATAGTAAAACAATGTAAAATTACTGACTCGCTTAAAAGTAATACATGTAAATATTAAGTTTAATATTATTAATTAATAATATCGTGTTAAATATGAATTATATTTGTAAATATTATATACTGACCAAGCTACTTTATGTACGTATAATATAGTAAAACATAATTTCTATTTTTATGAAAAAATGTTTTTATTTATCTTTTAAATATATTTTTTTATTGTTATGATATTTAGGTATCAGGAGATAATAAAAATAACTTTTAAATAATATTATAAATGTTTATAAAGTGTCGCACGATATATTTCGTTAATATTATAACATTTTTGATAAGTTTATTTTGTTTAAATAATAATCAAAAATGTTTATTTAAATATACAAACTACAATGAATAAAATAACGAAAATGTTAAATTACTTTTATAATCTATTTGCGTCTCGCAAATTGAATTTTTTAAATAATAGCATGATTAACACATAATATAGGCTATACTAAAGCCATGTAGACAGTGACGTACGTACACGGATTGGGTAGTAGTTCTCCCTTGTTGGCTGTTGCCCCTAGTGACAAACCCTAAGGGTGGTTGAAAATTGTGTCAAAGTATACATAAATGAAATTACTGAACCAACAGAAATGGTTGCAATTTAACGTGAACAAAGATAGGATAAAAAAGATAAAAAGGATAAAAAGCCAAATATTACTTGAAAAAATAAAAATCTTTATTTTTAACAACACAAATGTCGAAATTATGAATTAATAATATAATTTATACCTATATGTATGATTTCGGTACAATTATTGATAGGGGTAAATGTAAAATAACTGTTTAAAGTTTACTCATTTATATAGTTATTAATAAGTAAATTTAAACAATTTTTACTAACATTTTTCCTAAAAATAACATTAATTATTTTTAATTTAAACGGAAACTGTCATTTTATAATTATATTTCATAACTGCATGATATAATTGATGAAAACATGATTAAAAAAAAATTATAAACATAATTTAAACATTTTATGGTCAATAAAATAACACGCGTATTACATAATTGTTCATTATGTTCAGATTTTTTTGTAAAATTATTTGGTTGAGCAAAATTTATTATATAATAAAGTTACAAATTTTTATTTTAGTAAAATTTATTATCTATAATTTTTTAAATTGAATACATAATCTAGAATTTACCAGAATAAAATTTGAATATCTATCTTATCTTCAATATCTAAATAAAAATTTACTTTTATCTACACTTAAGAAATTCTTAAAATATTGTATTTTTATGGAGGTAAAAATAAAGTCATTATTATTTATTTTTCATGGTAAAAGCGAAAAAATTAATGTATTAAAATTTTAATACTTATTTAACTTACTACTTTTATTTAAAAAATATACAATATACCTACAATACTATAAACACTATTTATAATGACGATTTATAATATCTTCTAGTTAAATACATATTTTTTTTTAAATAATTTTAACTAAAGAGTATTACTGATATGGAAACTTACAAAAAAAAACAGTTCAGTTAAAACAATTTAAAAAATATTTAACAAATAATTGAAAATATGATATCCAATTTAAACAATTATTATTTATTTATCGTAAACACATAGCTTGCATATAGTATTTAAACAATTAAATAACTTAAATATAGCAATAAAGTATTTATAGTTTATAAATTCATTACAGTACACTATATAATTGAAACAATTAAATAGTATACTAAACATTTTTTTTTTCGCTTAATATTTAATTTGATCATGATTAAGATTTTTTTTTTAATTTACTGTCAAGTTAGCGTTTATTATATTATTATAGTATTTCATGTATTCGTTATCTGTATTTATTAAAATTCATTGCACACAGCAACCTACATAATATAAATCGGTAGGTACCCAGTGATGTATTGGAGTGTATAAGGGAGTATACGGCATATACTCATAACAATATTTGTATAAAAGTGCGTATACGCAATATAAATAATAATTTTAAAAGTATACGGCCATAATATTTTATAATTTATAAATTTGTTGTATATTTAATGACAATAAATGTATAAGGTTGTTTCTATTAGTTAATGCATGTATATAGTACATATATACCTCTACGACTTAAAATTAAAAAAATTTAAAACAAAAAAAATTCTCATTTAATAAAGTGTAAAGTTCTAGTTATAATTTATTTATAATTATTATTAGGGATAAAAACTAATTATTTGACTAAAAATATAAAAATAAATTAATGTCATAATAATCATTTCAAGTAATATTTTCTTTTTTAATATAATTTTAAGACAGATATGGCGTATACTCAAGACATTATTTACCAATACATCCCTGTAGTACCTATACCGGTATATATATATATGTAAATATCAATAAAATATAGTAAATTAAATAAAACCACTAAAATAACAATCTTAAATAAATAAATAATTTTACTTATAATTGTTTTTAATAAAACAGAAATAAAATTGCGTTTTTTAATAAAATATTATATATTATTAAAAGTGTAAAATTTTCAAATGTTTTTTTTCATTACGTAAAGTTATATATTAGTGTATTAAATTTAAATTTTACTTGAATTCAGGTTAAAAACTGGATTTCCAAACTGTAAAAACCGCCAAAAATGGTTTGTCTATCATTATCGAGGTTCCGGTGACCGTCTGGTGTTGTATCCAAATGGTAAACTCAGGCATTACGTTCTTAAACACCAACATGGCAATGACGAACAACAACAGCAAGACTATATTGTAGATCATGAACGATTCTTTGACTACGACCAAGGATTTTATTGTTTAGACAAGGTACCTAATGGCTAATAATTATTAACAATAGATAACAAAATACTAACTAGTTACAAGTATATTGATTATTTTTGTGAATTTGTTTGACATATGTTAAAACGTATCCAATTTTTTAACTAATTGTGTATTTTTGCAACAGGTAATAGAAATTGATCGTTCCGACGCACAAGTAGCTGTTATATGTACACCACATATACCATCACCGTGGACCGATGCCAATTACGTTATGCGAAGAGTAGTAAACCCAACTTGTCACGCTATCGCGATTTCTTGTCTATTATTAGTAGCTATTGTTCATTTCGTGTTACCACAACTCAGAGACTTAATTGGAAATATGGTTACTACATTAGCCGGCTGTATGATTGTAGCTCGAATCGCCCACATTGTGCGCATATTTGTCGAATATAATAGTCCAGTCAGCTATTTAATAGCCGGTACGTTATTAATTTATCTTTTTAAAATCATTAAAAAAAAAATTAAGCAAATAAATTGTATAGATAATATATAATATTATTCGAGCCTTTGAGATGAAGACGAGTGATTTATTAAATTCTTGCAAAATTTTATAGATAATACCCATATATCTATTATTTCAGTCTATTTCGAATAATATTACATTTAAATTGTTTACAAAACTAAAAAAAATATACCTGAGGTATATCTACCTCATTATAATTTTTTTTTTAAATTGTTATTAATATTATACTATATTCCATAAGTTACAAATTCAACCATCATTTTAGAAATACAACTTTATCAAAATTATAAATAACCAATAAAGATTTTTTAATGATTTTAATAAATCGATTTAATTCAATCATCTCGCACGTATGACACATTTAAATAACTTTACTTTAAACTTTTAGGTACAGTTGTATCTACACAAAACTATATTTAACTCATTAGTAGCCTACGTTATATCAAATTTGAAAATTACGATAAATAATAAATTTAAACAATTAACTTAAATACTAAATTATATACAAATTATATGTTAAATAATCTAATATATTTGATTTTTTGATTTTATGTGTACTTATATTCAAATAAATAGTATGATTGATATAAAATCGAATGTTACCTATACGATTTTAATTATGAATTTAATTCGAGATAACAAATAAGTATGAAAAAGTAGTATGTATGCAGTGACGTTGCTAGGGTGGGTGTTGTAGGTGCATAAACACTCCCCCCCTAGACCGTATTTACTTCCTATATGTAGGTATATAATAAAATAGTGAAAAATAAATTATTTTACAATACAGTCATATTAAATATAAATTTAACTATGTAAATGGTGTAATAATGTTCAAATAAAAATTGCAAAACTATGTATAAATATTAAATTTTTTCAATTATGATTGTTACCTTTCATAAAACCCCGTCACTACACATTGAAAATTCCTGGTTACGCGTCTGTATGTAGGATACCTACTATGAAATCATATAGGTATATTTATCATTTATGTAGCAAAGTCCTAGATAGTAAATACTAGTTTTTTAACACATATTTCATAAATTTGTTTTTTATTAATTATTATTTTTCTCTTAGATGCATTTCTTTATATCTCAACGCTTGGCTCTTTTTTTTGGCTTAACGCAATGGGCTATTACATTTGGCGTACATTCAAATCACGAAACGTGTTCCTACGCATTACCGATGGACGCAAATATTGTTATTATTCCCTATATGTGTGGGGCTGCACATTAACCATGGGAGGTATGGCGATTTTTGCTCATCTCATATTAGATTCACGTCAAAACAACATCAATATAAATTATTCATCGCAGCCGTCGTCATCTACATCAATAGAAGGAGCTATGGGTAATAATTTTATAATTTTATTTTTTTTGTAAAATTACTAAAATTAATGAATTTATATAAAATTTAGAAAAAATAGATAATAAATACATTTTTGTCGTTTGCAGGATGGCTTGGAATTGCTGTCATTTTTGTCCCGGTTATGTGTACAATTCTAGTCAATTTGTTCTTTTACTTTTCGACAAAGACAGTGATAAAACGAATGTCAACATACGGTCAAATTCATCACAAAATGAAGTATAGGTAAGAACAATAACTAATAGTTAATACTATATTATTAATTAAACGTGTGCTGGAAGTAAAATTATTATTCATTAAAATATTGTAAGACTTTATGAGCTATTATTGACATTTTTGCCACACGTGAAAAATAATTTGTGTGCCTCTGTAAATATGAATTTATTTTTTATGCATACAAAATACGGCATAAATAATCACCTATAATTTACGTATCCACCTATTTATTACAGCATTATTATCTACATATGTAATTGTTTTATAACAGTTTCAGCATGTTCTCAAAACTATTTGCAATAATGGTATTCGATCTGGCATTATTCATTCTTTCTTGGACCCAACAAGACACAGTATTCTATATATACATTGTCTCAAATCCTGTGCAAGCAGCGTTAGTACTTTATGTAACCGTTGTACATCCGAAACGTGTAAAATTCCTTTTGCGGAAAGCGTGCTGTTATGCGCGATGCATATTGCCATGCTGTCGACCAAAAGAAACTGATGTTCTTGCAGGTACCGAATGGGGCGAAGAAATGATGGCATTTAATACTGCTGACTATTAATGTTTTAAATTGTATTGAATTATTAACGATTAAAGACTAAAGTCTTAACTTTTAAAGATCAATAATTATTTATATTTTCTCATTTTATAAATTTATAATACTGTATTTTTAATTTTATATAGTATGTAATATAAATATAATAATGAATATTATAATACCTACTTGCTGTTTTGTATGATTGTCGATTTCTTGTAATGAAAATATGTATTAATTTATTTTTCCTAGTAAAAGATACTAAAATTTTAAATTATATATAGGTAATGCAAATAATAATAATAATAATAATTAGGTATTATTTGACAACAGACATATCTACTAAATTAATATAATTAATTATTGTATATTGACAATACCTACTTTTTGTTTATCATTTAGAATATTTAGATGGACAGATTGACAAATTATATGTAACAACAATTAACATTATTGATATACCTACTGATTTCTGATATAGTGGCATTCTGCAGTAGGTCCAAAATAATATAATTTGCTATTTTAATCATAATTAATACTTATTAAAGCAAGTATGTTTCTTTTATAGTATTAGATAGTTATATATTAATGTGTATAATATAAAATAGCATCAAGGTAAATTAATTTAAACAAACAATTTTAAATATAAACTCAAAGTTATATAAATACCTACCTAGTTAAGCATTAAACCAAAATTAGTAGATACCTACCTTAGAGTTTAGTACATACATATACATCTCAATCAGTTACTATAAATAATTATAATGATAATCCGTTATAAAGTTTTACTATGAATATAAATTTTGTAATCTTCATTTACTTGGATTTTTTTATAGTTAACACAAATAATGAATATTTTATGTCTAATTATTATTAATTTTTTTTTTAAAAATTAAGTACACTTAACAGATTTCTTATAAGTACTAAACAATTTATAATTTGTAAATTATGTCTATAATATACATATATACAATATACCCAACCTAACCTAACCAATATACCATATATCAACAATTACCACTCACCGGTCCATCATGTATACAAGTATATTTTTGTCCCATATAACCATCAATATAATTAAAAACCGTATAAATATTATTCAATAAATTATTAGAGAAATTAAAAAAATAATGAAACCGTTATTTTGCCAATTTTCGAAAATATTAACTTTAAAAGCCAATAAAAAAAAATAGTCAGTCACGATTTTCAAAATATTTTGTAAAAAGATTAAATAATATATGATTAGACTTCGACAAAATTTTTAAAGCAATAAACCAAAAAATGCCAGAAATATTAAACATTTTTGGAAAAAAGTTCAAAGTTCTATACTTGGTCAAATAATAAACCGATCCTTTCCAAAATTGTACCACACTTGTATATTACTTATGTTAATACTCAAAAAAAGTTTCAAGTCCGTATGACCAAAACCCAATTAGTTATTTCGAAATTAAAAAATTATTTAATTAATCGTAATTTTGCCGATTTTTCATCATTTTTTTGTAGTTTTTCCCCTCCCACGGAAAAACTTTTGAGAAATTCGAAAAATGAGCTAAATAAAGTACCAACTAGACACAATTTGCAACCGAAAGCATACCCTACTTGTGATAATCGGACCATTATTTCTACCCGAAAAAGTATTTTCATATATCAAAAAAAAAAAAAAAACATCTTTGCAAAACCAATACATTATTTGCGCTTCGCTCAGAATCTAAAAATAGAGAAATAGTTTATTAATTACCTTTATATTATATGATATAACAATGATTAAATAATTTAACACTCATCGTAACCAATTAGGTATCTACTATACATGGATATAGTTACCTAAATAATATATAAAGTATAATAATAGTAAACCCAAACATAAAGAATAATATAATTTATAACTAAACAGTTGAATGCAAATCATATACATACAAATGTCAAATATGATATATTATTTATTTTACATATTATTTTCATATATTTCATTATACATTTGCGATGATTAATAAATAATAAGACAATGGGAGTAATTAATCAAAATAAAATAATGATATAAATGTTAAAATGTTTCTAATATTTTATGTAATATTGTTATTAAAGTATTAAACAAAAACTATGTATGATGTACCTTTACGTTATTTATGTAAATAGTGAATATAATATATTATATTAATAATTGAACTACTCTGTGGTAAAAATAAATTATACCTATGCCTGTGTAGAACAGTAGATTACCTATTATATATTAGATTTTTTTTAGATGTTTGTTTCAAGTAAAATTATTGACATCCATCCTACTATTCTAAAAACTAATTTTTCAAATTTGTTAAAAAATCGATATTAATTTATTTAAAAAAATGTTATTTCTCTCGTCAATTCAAGAAATTAACTACTTGCATAGTAGTAAATACTAATTACAATTAAAAAATATTTTTGAGTCTTAGTTTTGCTAAATAATGACCAACCCTTTTTTGGGAAGTACCTTGACTCTGCCACAAAAATACCTAATTTACAAAATATAAATGAGCCCTGGTGGAAATTATAGGACCCATAATATTGGGCTTGACTTTATATAGAAAGAATATTATAACAAAATGTAGCAAATCAATGTTATTTTATATAACGTTATTATTTTATTTTTATAATTTAAATTATTATAATTATATGTTATATACCTACCTACGTAAAACTACAAATTTAAATAGAATAAATATAAATATTAAAAATTTTTGTATTTAAAATTATATTATGAAATAAAGTAGAGCCCAGAAGACAATTTCTTCTCCGTTTCACGGGCCAGCTACCTTGGAAAAGTGAAAATGGAGACATACATATATATAACTGATCTTTTTTAATGTGTATTTATATTGATAATTAAGTTTTCGACTTAAGTTTTAAATACGTCATTTAATATCGAAATCATCTTATTAAAGAAAAAAGATAAATTTAATCGATATTTGATCCAAAATAATTTTTTTGTCATTATGTACAACAAGAAAATTACGAAAATATTTTTAAAAAAATGTATACATATGTAATAACATAAAATAACAAAAATTAAAAGAAAACAAAGGAATTTGAAATGAGAGATGAAAGTGTTAAATAGGTAGGTATCTATTTTTTTATAGTATTAATTATAAATTGTTTATCAAGAAAAAGTAACTAAAATGGGAAAGAATCGAAAAATGTTTTTAATAAGTAATAAAAGGACCAGAAAAGAAAATGTAATCACAAATGTATGTTCTCTCGTAGTCCTATCTCCCATGTGCAAAGAGTGGAAAATTCAAGAATTCGAAGAAGATAAAGAAAATGGCTAAAACAAAGTCGAGTTAATAATGCAACGATTAAGTGTCTGGGTAAATAAGACTCCAGTTCTAGAACTAAAAACGAAAGGGGATTTATAATAATAATATTATTGAATATTATGCGATTACTTGTTAAAGGGATTCTATTTTTATAATAACTACCTAGTACAGTACTTAATTATATCTATTGCATCAAATTCCTTAGGATAAATGTTTTTCAAAAATTGTTTATTTTATAGTGATTATCTATGGCCACTATAAAACTTTTCTCTTCGCGATCGATAAAAGTACACTATTATTTTGAGTCTCTGAAATAACTAATGTATACTCGTAGACTGATTTGGTTTTACTTATTATAACAATCTTATTTTTTTAATTACAAATTACCTAACTAATAAATTTCAACTTTTTCAATGACATAGATTACCTACCTACTTAAGTTCATCACCATATCTGGATATTAAGATTTAAAACATCTTTTTGTATTTATTTCTATATACACCCAGAATCATTGCTTAAATTAGTTTCATCATAATTAATTATATTCTCGGGAGAGATATCATTTAAAAATAGTTCTGTTTTGAAACTTAAGGTTCTCTTATACTTGTATTCTAGCACGTTAGATTAATTAGGTGTAACCTTAAATCTTATGACATATTTGTATTTGTATTTTTGTATAATATGATCTAATTAGATATGTATCTAAGAATGAAAATATGTAATAGTAAAATATTAAAATCATGAAGATGATAGTAGATTCCTTAGTTTGAGTAAAGAAGGCAGAATTTCAAATAATAATAATAATAATAATAGTAATGACATCATTTTTAAAAATACCGTGGTTGAAATTGTACATAGAAGAAAATTCCAAATAGCAAATAAATAAATAATAATTTTATTGATAATACTCCAAAATTGATAACTGTTATCAAAATTATTTATTATCTATTAAATTATAGAGTTGGTAATTATTGCCATTATTGGTAAATTTTTACTATTATAACTATTATAGTATTATGGGTAGATAGGTATATTAATATTTAATATTAAATAGAGATTAAATATTATTTGTTAAGTTTATTGTGAACAAATATTATTTATTAATCATTGTGATATTTAAATGTTTTTCTAACTTTTATAGAATCTGTTATGATTTTGGTGTTAATTTTACATGAATACAATTTAATTTTATATTTCAACTATAAACTATTATTTAGTTCTTATACATAATTATGTGGACCATATTTTCAAGAGACACATCTAAAGACTTTCCATTTGAAATTACCGAATGTCCAAATTATGAGTTCGATGTAAAAAGTTTATGGAAATTAAACAAAGGAATAAAGAAGGTAATAATGAATGTAAGAATATTTCCTACATATCTGTAGTCCTGAAAAGTGAATATAATTGTCATTTATTTTGCTAATGTTTAATAATACTTATATACAAATATTATTTAACAAGTAATATATGCAATTGTGTTTAAATGATTTGTTATTATTAAAAACATTTTCCTTAATTAAATTAAAATAAGAACTATCAAAAATTTGATTATTAAGAACAGTGACCGATTTACACATGAAGGGTGTCATTGGTTTTCGACTTACAACCCAATATATTTAAAATTATAATTTGTATTAAATATAATTTCATATACAATTTATATTTGAAACGTGGTTTTTGCAATGTTAATAATGTTAATAGTAAACAATGTATAACATTTATGTTAACATTAATCATCATATAAATTAAATAATTACAGAATACTGTTCAAGATGTTTCCATTTTTGAATTCATGGATAAAGAAAATATTCCAAGCTGTGAATCACGATTAGCACTTGCTAAATGTGCAGTAAAACACTTAAAGACTTTAAAACACCCGAGTATACTCAATTTTTTAGAAAGCTCTGAAGTAAACAAATTTTACTATACTTTTTTGATATTTTAATTACATAATATGTTAATTAAATATAAAAATTAATTAATATAGTTACATAATAAGATAATAATAATTTCCATTATTATGTACCTATATTATGTATAATTTACTTCTAATTTTTACATATTGGATGTCTCTAGGTTAAAAACCATGTATATTTATCTACAGAATATGTTGAACCACTTCAACATTTTTTATGTTCTCAAAATGATCTTCATACTCCTATTATGAAACAATATATTGCTTGGGGAATATTCAATATAATTGTTCGTATATAAATATTTTTTTATTATTAGAATTCAAGAAAATCTAAAAGATCTTAAAAAATCTAATATTTTAGGAAGGATTGAAGTTTTTAAATTTTGAAGCAAAACTCTGTCATAATAATGTTTGTATATGGTCTATATTCGTTAATAAAGGAGGCCACTTTAAAATAGGTGAATTAGAGTATATGAGCTCTGTTAACAATTCTCCTCCATCTTATATAAATGAATTATATCGAGTACCAGGAACTGATCAATCATCATTGTAAGTTATTTTATTAATATTATATACTTCTTATTTAAAAAATTATAAATTGTATATTTTTTAGTTCCATAGATGTCTGGGGTCTTGGTGTACTTATTTGGGAAATATTTAACTGTCCATTAAATCATCAGTCAGCTTTAAAAAATGTTAATAAAGTATGTATACCATATTAGCATATTTTATACTTGAAAAATACTCTTATTTATTAATTTTTTTTTTTTTTTTTTATTAAATAGATTCCAAAGGAACTTTTGAAAATGTATTCAAAAATGATGGCTGTAAATCCTAATAATCGTCCATCATATGACAGTATAATTTCTGCATTACGTGAACAGGGATATTTTGGTAATCATTTGGAAAAAACTATGACGTCATTAAGTCGGTATCATTTATTAGATGATTCGCAAAGAACAACATTTCTAGAGAATTTACCAAGTCTAATTGAAAATTTTCCAAAGAATTTGACTTTATACAATGTATTGCCTAGTCTTTTAGAAATGTTTAATTTTGTTAAAGACCAAAAAATTATATTTCCTTCAATGATAAAAGTAATCAATTTTTTTCTTAATAATAAGTTTAATTATTAATTAAATTTGTATTATTAGATAAGTACCATGTTAGATAATCATGAATTTGAAGAAAAAGTGATTCCTTGTATTATCAAATTATTTGAATCCAATGATCGAGCTACCAGATTATTATTGCTTAGTAAAATTGAATTATATGCAAGTAAGTATAAAGTTAATTGAAACATTAAACTATACTCTATTCAAAATAAGATCAGTACCCGGCGGCCAAGTTGTGCGCATGGGCATGGCTTTGCTCTGTTACTCGACCTGACGCGCCGCTACCAACGAGAGCGCCGCATTATTCTAGTATCGACTGTTGATGTGTACTATTAATTAAAAATGCATTGTGTTACAATGACGCATATTATTTGCTAGAGCACTGTCGTGTTCGCCGAGTGGTATACATGCGCACCTATGCACATTCACCTAACACAGCAAACGTACAGGTGACCCCACCATCGATAATGTGATCGATGGTGAGATTCCTGTCTGACCGTCAGGAACAAAAATCGGTCGCCGCCCTGTACCGATCTCATTTTGAATAGAGTATAGCTTAATATAATTGTATAAAATTATTATATTATAGACAGATTGAAACCGGATTTATTAAATACGATTATATTTCCACTATTAGTTAGTGGGCTTGGAGATGCTAACCCTACTATAAGAGAATTAACTGTTCGAGTAAGTTGCAACTTAAGTCAAAATATATCAGATTAAAAAATAGCTTATAAATACTTATTGATTTTTATAATATAGTTGAACTCACATTCATATTGCATATATCAAACTACTGTACAAAATGTCTTTAAATATTTTTCATTCAACAGTTTAAATTATATTTCACTCTCAATTTTCATTATAAATTTGTTGTTTTATACTTTTAACAAAATAAAATGTGTATTATGTTATTAATTAAGTTTGGTATTATAGAGTATGGTTCATATTGGTTCAAAATTGAATTATAATAATTTAAATGTGGAGTTAATGCGACATTTTGCTCGATTGCAAATGAAAGATGATCAGGTATAATGTACTAAATTACATGCATTAATGTATTATTTACATTTTATTAATCTATTAATGGAAATTAAAAATATAGGATAGTATTCGAACAAATACCACTGTTTGTTTGGGTAAAATTGCTCAATATCTGGACCCAAAAATAAGAAGCAAAATTTTGACATCTGCATTTGGACGTGCACTTAAAGACCCTTTTACTCCATCAAGATTGGCAGGTTAAATTACAAAAACATTTAAATATTATATTATTTATAAAAATAAATGTATTAAACATTAAAATAGGTGTATCAGCGTTTTCAGCTACTCAAAAGTATTATTCTTTGTTTGAAATTTCAACTCGAGTTTTACCAGCCTTATGTCAAGTAACCCTTGACACTGAAAAAGAAGTACGTGATATAACTTTTCAAACAATAAAAGGCTTTTTGGCAAAACTTGAAAATGCTTCTGAAGATGGTAGATTAAAAGATATAATTGGTACAAGTATTAAATATATATTATTTTAGATCACCAAAAATAATTTATTTATATAATTTTGTTTGTATTGCATAGATGATGATATTAATAATACTACAAGTTCAGCATTACCAACCTGGGCAGGTTGGGCTGTTACTTCGGTAACATCAAAGTTTTATTCATCTAAAAATTCTCAAAAAGATGATAAACCAATTGAACTATCAAAAAGTTTGTAAAACTGTTTTATTTTTTTATAAGAATCATGTAAAATTAAAATTTTAATTATTTATTTTAGATGAATTAAACAATGGAGAAATACTTAATAATTTATCACTACCTATAATTGACAACAATATAAAACCCATTTCCATGGATAATAAAGTAATTGATACTTTACAGGTAATTACCATAATAATTTATTTAGGACATAATTAAAAGTTAATATATATAAGAAATTTATTAGATTAATATACATATATATATATAATGTTAATCTATTAAGTTTCTTATGTTGTCCATAAAATATGGACAATTTAATGCTTAATGTTCATTTAACTGTTATTAGAATATTCAAAATTACAAAAATTCTACAGATGAAACTAAATTTTCTAATGATTGGGATTTAGATTGGAATATTGATGGCGATAATTGGGAAAATATTGGATCTAATTCCACAGTAAATTATATTATTTTTATTATTTAAGTTTATAATTGATAATGTTTTATGATTTCAAAAATTTCATAACCATTGTTTTAGAATTTTGAAAAAGATCAAATTGATTCTGGTTGGGAAGTGCAAAACTCTCTTTTGCTAGACAATTCTATTGATATTACTAAGAGTAAGTAAATTAATTAGATACTATTTTAACTAATGTTAAATATATATTTTAATTACATTTGAATAAAATGTTTAAACAGAAAAAGAAGTTGATTCGGCAAAAGAAGTAATAATTAGTAATACTGAAGAACAAAAACCACAACGACTTGAATTGAAACGTAATAATAAAACAACTTTAAAATTAGGAGGGAAAAGATTATAAATCATTTATACACAACATAAATTTGGTTTTCTATTCATAGTTTATATTTAAAGAAATCAATGTACAGCCAATTTGTGTTATTATGTAAATAAAATAAATGATTAATATTATCAATATACATATATAAACAATAATTTATTAAAATGTAATAGGATATACTATATACATTTATGGATTCATATAATGTTTTCTGTTTATTTAATAGAGAGTATAGAAATATCACAATTATCAGCCTTCCAAAATTAACATTGTAAAATTAAAAATTAAATATAGGTATATTACTAAATGTTAAGGGGAAAATATTTTAAAAGTAATGACATTAATTGTATAAAATATTGACTAACAATTGAAATTTCTAATTAAAGAATTTAAAACCTAAAAATCTTGAATATTATAATTAATATTATAAATTATGAGTATAACTAATTTGAAACACAATAATTTTTATTAGTTAAAATATACCTTTATTAAAATTAAATAGACTCATAATTAATAATTATTTCTAGTTACTTTTGGAATATTTTTCTCTGTGATCTCAAATCGTAAATTTCAGTGTCGAGTGTCGATACATGTTAAAAATATATAACTTTCTCCCAATTTTTTTAAGTATCAGTTCTATATGATAATAAACTAATAATATAATTTTAAATAAAAAAGAAATTGTATAATTGGTATATAAATCCATAAATTTCTATAATATTAAATATATTATGTATATTAAATAAATATAGGTTTATATCTATACATTGAATATATTTATATTATATTGTCTAAACAAAACCTATTCTTTTTTTTAATTGTTTATTTGTTTTTAATTATTTAATTTGTTACTTTATTTCAACTTAATTAATAGATATAGCTGTTATTCTATTATTTCTATTGTTTTATTTGATATTTGCTTGTATTATATTATATCGAAAATTGCCATGCATGAATTTATAAAATATATCGTTTATAAATTGTTTATGTTGATTTAAATATTTTTTGTGTTTACTTTACTAGTTATATAATAATTACGAATTTACAAAATTATAAACAATATTTATAAATTTATTTTAAACGAATAAATACATATTCAAACTAGTTATAATAATTATTATATAAATAATATAATAATAATTAGTGACATTGTGAACTTATTTATTTATTTTTATTGTTTTTCTTTTTTAACGACATAATATATTTTTTTAACATATTTCATTGACAATTTTGTTCTCATACTCTATATTTAATAGTTTTATACAATATACTAAAGTACTAAATGATTAATAATAACAATAGTCATAATTCATAGAACTCACTATTAGACATAGACTCACTAATAATAATAATATAGCCTATAGCTTCATAGGTGGAAATCGGGGGCTTAGGGGTACTTAAGCCTCTCAAAATGTAACTTTTGGTAATCTAATCCCCCTAAAATATATGAATAAAATAAAATGATTACATTTATAAATTGTTTAAAAAAGATTTGTTATATCTTAATCTATAAGAAACAATTAAAAATAACATTTCTGCATTGCTTAGACAAATAAATAAAATACTTAAATTTACTATTTGCAAATCAAAATAGATGTAGGATATTAAATAATCATGTTTATATTTTGTTTATTATTATTTGTTGTTAAAAATATGATTAAACAAAAATTATGACGTGGGTTTTTTTTACGAGTTGGGGTGACGGATCATTTTACAGGTAATTAAATGTATAAACATAATTACATTTAAATAAATAGATAATAGTAATAATATTAATGGTAACAATGGGTGGTTCTTAAACGTATGAATTGTGTTTTACATTTTGTCACTCCAAAATTCTGCCATTTTTATAGCCTTGCTATTTGCGTCTTATAAGTCTGTTACATCACATTTGATTAGGCATTCGTTGTAGTTTAAGACTGGTGCGACATTGTCTGGACTTCTCCACATACACAGTTCGTGTTTTCATTCCCTTCGCTTATTCCCCATTTTTAAGGTTCTCCCTCGAAAGTTCAACTCCTGTACGTAAGCGATTTAGTTTTCTCCAGACCATCCATTTATTGTTATGTCTTACGTGTAATTTCTCTTCGACTTTTTACTTACTCTCTACCTCCCTAACCTTGCTGTCTATGGGCTATCTTCTAATTTCTTCGTGCATCCTACAAAACTCTTTCTTGATTTTAGTCGAAAACTTTTACCTTGTGTGTTATACATCGGGTGCATTTCATCCGTGATCTGTTTCGTCCATTCTATGTCACATGCAATTTGTCTACGTAAATGGGTTTAAGGATGGAACCTCTATGTGGTACACCTAGGCAACATTTCAGTGATTATCTCACTAATCGACTAATCTTTCCACCACGGGGCTCGGGTCTTTATGGACTAAATGATAAATACTCATGGGTAAAGGGTATAATATTTTGATTAATGTATGGGTAATAAATATTATCTCATTTCATTTATTTAACGCCTAAACAGGCAGTTTATAAAGAATTTATAAATATAGTACCTATTTAAATGCATAATATACTATCTTAGTCCCCCTAAAAATTATTATAAATTTCCGCCTATGATTTAGACTGAAATATTAGTATAGTATTATAGTAATATAATTATAATTAATAATTTCGTAATTATAATTCATATTTCCCGGTTACTATATATTTGAACGTACCTTATCGGTACAATTTTATGTTTCCTTTATTCGGCTACTTATTCCTCCATGATGCCAACAAACTCTTCGTATTATCGCTCTCATGACAACGTGTAATGGTTTTATGGTGTGTGTACATTCTTAGTAAGTGGTGACCGCTTTCGAAACACGTAAACACTAAAGAGACCAAACGTCAATTCAATATAAATATTAACCGTTCGACGACCCGTACAGTATTACAGTCTACTATATATTTTTTGGCCAATTTAACGCCGTTATACGTCCACCAAACGATTTTTGTCCATTTGACAATATTCAATTCATTCCGAATTTCCATTTATTTTGAAGAAAATCAAATCAAATCAACGAAAATGGTAATTTGTACATACGTATTTTTATTAATGTAGTATGCAACGTTTTATGTTACCTTTTATTTATTGTTTTCTATAATCTACATTATTGAAATAAATATTTAACATATATATCATAGTCGTAATGATGAGATTTATTTAAATAATTATTACACACATAAAACTATTAGTCGTCATTATTTATGTTACCTATTAGGAAAATAGAAAATGAAATAGTGAATTGTGTGGTAGGTTTAACGTTAAATTATTGCACTCTAGAACACCGATACCTTCCATTTTGGAGTTTCGATTAAAGTGTTCTTAATATTAAATTTGGTTTATCAGTTGTTACAAATATAAAATGTAATATAAATTAATATATTTCTATACCTACATACAGTGGCGGTTCTAGAGTACGGTTTAGGTTGGCTGCTGCCTGTACCAAATATTTCGTTATTTATCTATTGAAAAGTTTTTTTTTTGTCTTATAAGTAATGTAAATGAATAGCTATTTGAAAGATTTAAAGATTATAAATATTTTTATAAGTGTTTTTCTTTCTAATTTTGGTAAATTAAAGTACCTAATATTATTTAGAAATGTGATAATATTTGTTTGTAACCCATAGATAATAAATGGCATAGAAGTAGACTAATTTTATATTCTATTGTATAACAGTAGTTAATAGACATAGATACTGTATTGATGTAATGTATGTGCCATGTACATTAACTGTGCATGTGTTTACCTCTATTTGTGAATATCATTTATCATTTGTTAAAAAAATAGAATAAAGACAATTTTAGTTTGTAGTGTTTGGGGGAAAAAAAAAAATGATATTAAAGATTCGATTATATAGCACATTTGGCTTAATTGAAATATATTTGTACTTTTTCGTAAATTAAACCATAAATCGCACTTGCTTATATTACATATTTTAAAAAAAATATTTAACAACATACCTCATTTTAAAACTTTTTGCTTCGTTTAAAATTATGTTACAGTCAATATTATTGTTAACATAATAATAATAACCAATTGCAATGACTGACATGTAAACAACATTTATAATTATTTAAGAGATTGTCAGTGTTTGATGTCCAATTTACTGTTTTTGTGTTAAAATGTAGTGTTGAAAAATGAAAAAAGACAGAATAATAATTATAACATTTAGGGTAAATTTAGAACTCGAATAGTCTTTATACAAATTTTTCTATGTGGGAATATTTTGTAATATTGAAAGTTAGATAAATTGTGACTAAAATTGTGAGCTAACATTCTCGTAATACAAATAATTGTATTTGGCTACATCTATCATTCATCTTAATTGTATTAAACACTGACATTTAAATGATAGATCTACCCTATCGTATGTTTCATTTCTTATGAATAGAACTCGAAAGTTATAGAAGTTTCATTTTTTTCTATAATATGCTTGTTTATAACAGATCTGGACAGAAATCTATTCTATACAATAATGAATTTAAAAACGAAAATTTAAAGTTTTTATTTTTTCTACATATTTTGTAAATTTGTAAATATTTAATTTTATATTATTGTAATAAATTTATGTTTTTCATTCATTACCCGTGTAGTTTCTTATTTAATTATTGTAGTACATATTTATAGTTATTGTTAATGTCAATTAATAAATATTTAATATGATAGAATTACTATTTGTTGTGCAAACACATCATGGAATATAAAGAAATTAAGAAACTATATTTTATTCGTGTATTGTATTCCACAATACAATTTTTATATTTATATGAAATGTGTAATTTTCAAACTAATAAATTAGATAAAAATGTTTATCTCTTGATCCGTAGTCATAAATTGATTTATCATATATTTTATTTCATAAGTTGTACACAATTAAGTTTTGCTGTAGATGCTATATTATTGTTTATAACAATTTTTTTTCATAGTCAGACTCTTAATATGTATTCATTCGTTGTTGTACATGTGTTGGAATTATTTTCATATTTTATTAACATTTTTTTGCATATTTTGAATTTTTGTATACATATTTTACTTATTTTACTTCCTATCTTCTGAGTTCTAGTTATGACTTATGCAGTATTCTACTACTTGTATAGTAAACTATACATGTATGTATAGTTATATTATATATAACTATATATTAAACATAAGCAATTTATTAATTTCTGAATCAATTCATATTACTTAATTTTAGTTTCTAGAAAAATATATCTTGAGTATTTTTTAAAATAATTATCAATATGTATTTAATTAAAACTATCCAAATATTTTAGATTAAATCAAGTATTTTATTAAAATTAAAATATAGTAAATATCAAGGTACTAGATTTATTATTTAGTAGATCTATATTATTTATTAATTTATCAAAAATTAGTTTTAATAAGTTAATATATTTAGATTAATTTAATTAAATACACTTATGATGATTACTACTCAATTTAACTTTTTTTTATAGATTTTCAAATAATTATAACTAATGTAAAACTATATATCACAAATATTGTATCATATTGATTTAATTTCTCATGATTATTTGTATAATTATTAAATTAATATACTTAAAGTACCTATGCTTTATATTTTAGCCTGTAAATCCAAGTGCTATGCAATCTACTAACAATGGTCCTAGATCACCATCCAAACCTGGTTCTTCCAGGACAGCTGGAAATGTTCTCAGACAACGGTAATAAATAATTATGCAAATACATGCATTAAATTAGCTTTCTTATTATTTCTCAATTTATATCTGATTATAGAAAAACAACTGCTCCTACTACTTCAGTAAGAAATCGTAATACTGGAACTAGTAGTGGTGGTATGTGGCGTTTCTATACAGATGATTCACCTGGAATTAAAGTGTAAGTATTAATTATATAATATTATATTAATATTGATAGTTTTAATTTCAATATTTCAATATTATGTTGTCAAATATGTCTCCTTATTAATTATTAATTATTATGATTTTATATTTATATTAAAGTTATTTTAATAGTTCTAACAATTTATTTTTCAGTGGTCCTGTGCCTGTATTAGTGATGTCTTTACTATTCATTGCATCTGTGTTTATGTTGCATATCTGGGGAAAATACAATAGAGCTTAAATATTTTTGTTATTATAATATTGTAAATAATTCATTTTAAGATCATTCCCAATTTACTTTACAAAAATTATTGAATTATGTATTAAAATATAATTTGTATTTCTTTATACAAAATTAAAAATATAAACCGTTCATTTTTTTAGATAACAAAATAATATGTTTATGTTATACACAAAAAAAGTTTTTTACATCCAAAATATAGTTTATTATATATATATAAATAAAATGTCATTTTATATTTTTATGAAATAATTGATTTTCCATACAAATATCATACTTATATTTTAAAATCAAAAATATTTATAAATCACAACAATTTTAGTATAGTATAAGTATTTTATCCATACATAATCTTTGGTTGTGGTGATTTCTATTATGGATGTCTTGATTTTTACTTAAATGGTTATTCAAAAATGAATATTTAGTATCCAATGAACCTAAAAAACAATATATATAACAAAAACATTTTTTTATGGAAGTGTCACTAAAAATATGTTATACACCTAATATATAATATTACATAAACAATTTACAAATAAAGCATATATTTTAATATTATAATATTTTTAAAACAAATTATTAAATTTGCTTGCCTTAACGATTTATTATAAATAGTTAACTATTTATTTAACATAATATTTTTTATTTTTTGAATAAGTTCTTGATTTGACATCATATTTTCTAGAGCTGTCAGAATAGAATTTTTCTGAAAAAATATGAAACAATTTATTTTAATGGTTTAAATAATTATAAGTTTCTAAAAATAAATATTGTTGCTATAATGCATAATTGAAAATAATACAACAGGTTATACAAATATACCAGATTGATACAACTAATATGGTCTGACCACTGAGAGAGCACAACGGCCGGCGACTAAAACGCATCATAGTTCACGCATCTCCCCCCATAAACATTTCAAGCACACTTTAGCCTGGTGTTCGACTGCAAAATTTGTTTGACGGACAACAAACAATGTCGTTCAACGCATGGCAGTGGTTCGCTTGGTGTGGGAAAATAGAGCTCGGTCATTTGGATGTGTTAGCGAGTTGTGTTCTCTCAGTGGTCAGACTATGTATTATAATTTAAAATTTTAATTTGTATAAAATTGTCTATTAATTAAACGCAGGATAGATGTATTTAAAATTGTGGTTAAAAGTTATAAATAATATTGATTATAATTAATTATACAATTATAATATCATTAACAAATTTTTATCTGGAGTTCTTAGATTTAGGTATATTATATTAAAATAAAATTAACTTGTGATTATGAGACCAATAAAGCTGAGCATCCACTAGGTCGGGCGGTCGGTGCAGCGCAGCTTGGCACCCAAACAAAATGTGTGTAAATTAATGTAGATGCGTCCACT
>CM023361.1:15928562-15979460 GCA_013282895.1 Eriosoma lanigerum
TTCAAGGTCGGCACCACACCACACCGACCGACCAACCTAGTGGACGCCCTTAATATTCATATATAATTTGGTATACCTTGTATATATTTATTACACAATATTTATTATTTAGATATAGAATATTGTAAAACATAAAATGGCAAATAATCATAACTTACTTGAAGAATTGATTGTGAAGGCATATCATTAATATGATAACATCTAATTATTCCATTTACATCACCAGTAATAATATTCTATAAAAAAAAAATCTAAATATTACTGAAACTAATTATACTACTCATTTGTTCAGGAGAGGTAGAGATAAAAATATTTTTATTTGTTCATTAGTCTAATATGAAATCACAAAATAAATGATTATATGATAAATTTATTTTTAAATGATACTTTTTCATGCAATTACTTACATTACCATGCTTGGAAAATTTTACTAATGTGAAATGAACATCTATTCCACAGGAATAAATCATAACAGGTTCCACCGTTTTTCTTGCAAAATCCCAAATGCAAATGTTTGCACCGCTAACACTTACTATCACCGTGGAATTAATTGGTGACCAATCAGCATCGTCTACAGCATTCTATAAAACGATAGTATTTAAAATTGATAAATTATGGTGTTTTCACTTCAATTGTTTTTATTCTACGCACACAATAACACAAAGATAATATTGGTGATTCAATGTTTTCCATCCAGATTTTTATTTGCCAGTCTGCACCATAAGTTATGTAAATATTTGAACAGAACGGAGAAAATTTAATTCCATAAACTGGACCATTATGAGCCATATAAATGCTGTCGTAATGGTTACAACTATCAATTGTATTCTGTTTAAAATTAATTTTTTAAAACTTAAATATAACCTGATTAAGTATTACATATGAATATAATAAAGGTACAATAACCAAAAAAAAATTTGAAATAATAATCTATCGTTTCTAAATTATAATTATTAACCAATATCGATAGTACATTAGTACCTATAAGCTACTGCCTACTGTAGTATAAAATATTAAATTAGTAATTTTAACAATTATTGAAATTTAAAATAAATGTCAATAAGTAGGAAGTTTACCTGCACAACAAAACCAATTTTAGTTCCAACAAAATATTTACTCTTGATAATTGGGTGAAACGTAATAACTGTTCCAGACATATTTTGTACAATAGATAAATCAGATTCATTCATTTTTACGACATCTTCATCATCTTTTCGAATACCACAATATATTAAAGACATTTGTTCTGAAATTAATAAATTAAATACATATTAAATTATATATTCTATAATAAAAATATAAATGTGTCAATCATTAATTAGTATATTTTGTGTATACAAATGGTACTTACAATAAAAGTGCAACCTATATAGGCAATAGGTACTAAGTTAAATAAATATATTTCCTATTATATGTATCAAATTAATTAAATACCTTTAATAACCAATCTTAATCGTTTTTATTTGGTAATATAGGTAGGTAACTACTTTAAATATTTACTATACCTGTAAGTTTGATATCAATTTTAGATACCTACCTGTATTGGAAGTTCTAGAAAAAGTTGACCATTTTCGTACAGATCCATTTCCGTCCACAGATAAAATAAATTCATTTTCTGAAGTAAAATTTGTTTGTAAAAATGATACAATACTCCATATAGGAAAGTTTTGTAAATATTTCCTACAATAATAAATTGATGTATTTTATTTAAATACACGTACCTACCTATATCAAAGTGTTAATATTATATATTTCAATGTTGAAATTTTAAAATAAATTTTAATATTGATTTGATAAACTACTTGATTAAATAACCAAAAATATCACGACATGGCGATATACCAATGTATATATCCCATTAAATTATATATTTTAATATTAGTTAACTCTTTAAACAATAAATAAAATTATATTTTTAAATTGCAATTAAGTTAAGTTAATAATAATTATTAATCTACCTACATACTTAATCAAAACAAAAATTTAGGTATTTTAACTTTCACTTAATTTGCCTATTTGTTAAATTTTAACTTTCGGCTTTATTTTAATATAAAGAACTTAATTTTATAATTGAACAACGATTAATTATAAACAAGAGTGAAAGAAATTTACTATTAATACTTTTAACTCTCATTAACTTGTCCAATACATTAATGTCTTTATTTGACTATTGGAGACTCTGATATAAGTAATGAATAATTATAAGTAATAATGTATAAGTCATGAACCTATAATCTTTAGGATTTATAATTTTTTTTATTTTTTTTATTAGTGCTTTTGTTCACTTTTTATAAGTTATTATACTTAGCTATTCTACTGGCAGTAAGTACCTAATTTTGGTCACATATTTTATACCTAAATGTTACCTTCATCACAAAAACAAAACAAGATAGATATTACTTATTTGCTATTATTGGAACACAATGTTCTTGTGTTATGTCCAATGTGTAGATGACTCCTCCGTGATTACCAGCAATAAGAATGTTACTGTTGGTTTTTGAAAAATCAAGACAAGTAATGGGTTCGTCGAATTCATACATTCTTTCTGGATATACAGGATTTTTTAACGACCAACAGCAAATAATACCTTTGATGTTTGGTGATTTAATATCATTCCATTTACCGTACCCCACAGCCAATATATCCTAGGAATAATAAAACTTAATATTATTTATAACTATTAAAACAATAGTGTTGTAAATGGTAGAAAGGATAATGTTAAAGTGAGCTCTAAATCTATTTACCATAATGAGACTGATTTATTTTATGAATAAATTGGTTAAATCCTTAAAACTGATTAAAATTATATTAAATTGTTTATGTTTTATAGCAAAGTATGGTATTGCTCTATCTTTCTCTACCTAGGTACTACTTTCTGTATTGATCAAATACAATTACAATTAATTAGGAAGATTTAATTAGGTGGACTTTTTACGGATTACTTCCAATGACTTAAAAGTAAAAGTAAATATAAAACTTAGATCTATATATTGTATGTTACACTTATGATGGTCCTTCAAATTATTTTTTATTATACATAGATAATTCTATATTTATGTGTACATGTAAAAAAAAAATTGATTTTACTAAAAATGTGCGCTATTCCTTTAGTATTAAATAAATCAATTGAAAAATATGAACCAACAATTAATACCTACTGTGATTATACAACTATTATAGTTGAGATGTAAAACCTCACTTAAAAAAATTGTTTTGTGAATCCTTATGACCAATATAATATTAACAGTATCATATCCAGCGAAAGCCAATTATTTAATATTTTAATACCTACTACCTACAATCTATAATAAATTATTATGTATAAATGTATAATAATATTAATTTACATAAAAACAATAATTTATGATAATATGAAATTATTTTACAGATAATAGGTACTATAGTCTATAATATAATCGATATTAAGCAGCTCGTGATCGCTGATAAAGGTAAACACTAAACAGTCGAAATGTAAATGATCTAGATAAAAAATAATAGAAATTGTTACATTAATTCAAATAGTAAAATATGTTATGGGGGGCTTATTATGGGCTCGCCATAGTATTTATGTCTCTAAATATATTCATGGTGAAATTTTTAGATCAACGAAAGTACCTGATATCTTTCTAGAAGGAGCTTGAATACATTTTGGGTGATCTAAGCTCCCCTTATAAAATTAATTAAATCTAAATTGTGTAATTCGTAATTAATTCTTATTTTATTATAATATGCTTTGAATAATATTTAATATCTTGCATTCTTGCGTCGATTTATCTAAATTTTAATTTTAATTGCTAGACGAACTAAGACAATATTTTACTCTTATTAGCGCTGAAGTCAATGGTCGGTGAATAATTCCCATTTGTATTTGTTAATTGTATTAAAGTTAGTTCGCTTATAAATCCCCGTGCGATCACTTACAAACAATAAAATTATAGTCTCCTTACCTATTTGCACCACTCCTGCTACTTCTACTCTTACTAATTTTCTTAAGTCGGGTTTTCACTACACCATATCGTGTCATGTATATTTTTAACCGATAAACACAGACATCGGTCGATCCTGTGGGCAGTTATAATACTTAAAGCAGGTAGGTTTTGCTGTTTCTATAGTTCCTACTTACTCCTATTTCTATTCCCATTTTAACTATAACTCAAATTCCAACATCTTACTCTTTCTCTAATCTTAACCTAGCTTCCCACTACACGTCTACATCGTGTCGTGTGTAATGTTCGTTGAAATCGATATGTTGCTTTTTAGTATCGTTGTTATTGTTATACCTTATACCTACAGCTAATTGGTATCAAATTTTCATTGTTCGCATTTTTGTAATTTGGACTACTAATTACCTTATTATATATTTATTGTGATATTTTAATATTTGTAAATTATACGATTTTTCTTAAATTTTCAACGTCTCAATAATTAAAACAGAAAAAAGATAAATAGATAGTAGATACCCAGGTATTAAAATAAATTTTTTCCTAGAAATTTTATTGTTAAATATTGTAGCTCGAAAATTTAAAAATAGATATTGTAACAATATTAGATTAAAACCCCAACATCCAAAATATATGTGATGCCACAGCTAATAATGAAGAAAAGTGATTAATGTGGTATAATCGTACATAAATTATAAATCATGGATAATAAAGGATACAAAAAAATATAAATATATGATATAAATTATATATTATATTGTGTTTAATTGTTTTGTATTCTTATTATTACGATAAACTACCGATTAACGTTTTATTATTTTATTAAATTTATAAAAAAATTAGAATTAAAATTAACTATTATTTTCTTATTTGATTTAGACTAGGTACCGGAATATTAGTCATAGAATTTATTATTGCAATTTGTTTTGGTAGGTATACCTAATATATCATCATGATGAATCATAAATGTATGATGCGTTTGCATATTAAACCATTGATTAATCAATTATTTAACTAATAAAAATACAAATATAAAAAATTAAATGAAATCAATTATTTGAAAAATAAGCTATTATATTAATTAAAAACGTTAATTCCAGAAAATTTGTGTGTAAAATAGGTACAATGGGAAGCTAATAGCATCCAGAAACGCGTACCTATTTAAGAACCAAAACAAAATGCAAATGTAAGAAAAGACTAACAACATACTGTATGGAATACAAACGAAATAACGATCGAGAATGGAAATATGTCATCAGATATCGATGCTATACAACACATAGGACGTGACAGGAAACCGCATAATTATTGTAGACGGAACCAATGTCCAAGATAACCATTCAGTGAAGACGGTTTCAAAACGTCAGAGCACAAATAAATTGAATTAAAATTTCCACAAAATATAAGAGAACAAATTTCATATAAATTCATGAAAATTATTAAATCTTTAATGTGTTAATTTCAATTCGAATAATAGATAATATAATAACATGCCTCAAAATAAATAATAAAACATATTATTTGGGTTTTTCAAGACGGCGTGTCATATAGGCAAATCAATAGCATTCTTGCTCGTTGTGTCGGTTTTGTTGTAAACCAAGTAAAAAGTAAAAACTACTTAATAATTTTATCAAAATGATAATTGATGGAAATAGATATACATTAATATACATAGTCCAGTAACATAATTTCTTAAATTTAGCATTCCTACTATGATTGATATTTCGTTAAATTATTACTAAATAACGAAAGTAATTTTCGTTAAAAATTAGTTTCTGCGAAATTCACTGTTTTTCTTTTATATTTCGAATAGTTTTTTCTTACGTTTAAAAAATATGTTGTAAAATTAAAAAATTACCTAAAAAGTACCAACTAGATAAAAGTCTCTACCAGTTTTATTATTATTAGGTCTTATTTCACTTGACATTATTAAATCTTTATTTACCCAAAAAAATGTCTACCTACATAACGTAAATACAAACCTCATTTTGGGACTATTAGATTAATACAATTCTCGCTTCATTAAAAATCTAAAATTATGAAAATATTACAAAAGTTTATTTTAAATAGGGTATGTAATTAATATTGTTTTAAAATTTTAAATACCTTTTTAATAATATTATTATTTTACAGAAATATATTTAAAATATTTATAATTAAGTTTGCATTATGTTTATAACATAATTTTTATAAATACACTTATAATATTCGTTAAACAAAATAATATTCAATAATAAGTTATTATCGAAACCTTTTTATATGTAGTTAGTAACAATTAATAATAATTATTACTTCATTGACAGTGTTCCAAAGAAATGAAGTAACCGCAAAATTAGCTAATTTATCATTTGAAAATGTTAATATTTCTTCTAATATATAACGGTAAGACATCGTATTTATTTCTGAAAATATGTTTATATAATTTAAATGTTTTATTATTTATAAGTAGACTTTATAGGAATAGTATAAAGTATTATTATTCATATATGCTCACCTTTATGACATGTTAAAAATTTAATCTGATTTTCGGAAAAAATGTTTGACGTCACAATTCGATCCATTATAGACACCATTTTTTTAAAATTATTTAGTTCTACATCTAAAATAATATGTTTAATAATTAAATTATATAAATTTAGGTAACTATTATATATTATATAATAATAATCAAAATACAAAATGACATTGATATATTCTATATAATATATGTTCTATAATTTTAATGTACGCAATTGTATATTTGTACATATTTAAATATTTATTGTCAAAATAAGAACATAGAATATATTTAATATTATTCTAATTTTTGAAATTGTAATACCTATTTATTTAATGATTACATTGATGATTAATACTATGTTTTGACTCTTAACTATATTTATAATTTAAATAGTTTACATTTAAAAACAATCTCAAAGTAAGGGGGGGGTAGGGAGGGCAACCATCTCCCTGTGAATAATAAGTTTTATACTTATTTGTTTTTAAAATATAATTTGTAATACAATTTTTCTATACAATTGTTTAAAAATGTACCTATAATGTATTTTATTTTACATTAAAACTAAGTTTTAAATCACCAATGTAAGCCTTATGGCTTATATTATAAAAAAATTTAATTTCAATATTTATTCCCCCCTCCTCTAAAAAAAATCCTGGCTATGCCCTTATCTCAAAGTATTGAAAATTTAAAAAATAGATACTTTAGTAAATTTAGTAAAACTGTTTTTCAAACGAAGTCAATTATTATTTACTGATCAAAAATAAATCAAATTTTACACTTTTATAAGATAATTATCATTTGTCACTTTGTCAGACCTCACTACCTCAAATAACCAGCAGTAACCTATATAGTATATTAGATATTACTGTATATAGTATTTATTAGAAACCTTGAATAGTCATTTGTATGATTGATTAACTTATACTTACTTGGGTGCCTGTCTTGTTTTTTTATGAATGAAATGTCATTGTATTTTTCTTTTTGGAGTATCCATATAGTTGCAACATTCGATTGATCCTAAATAATATATAAATTGTAATACATAAATAATACCTACTAAAAAGTGCAAACTACTTGTTATACCTAATTTGTAGTTATTAAATTAGGTAAATATATCTTATTTTTAAGTTAGTTTATACTTACAAATGTACTTAAAAAATATATTATACTACTATGATTAATAGACATTATTTATTTATTATTATAACTAGGGTCTAAAAGTTGATGCATTTGCATGTTTTTACTGAACGAACTAAACAATTACTAGATCAGGTACAAATTTGAATTACACGTATATTAATCCAAATATTAAATTTTATTTAGTATATTTTTGCATATTTTGATGTTTTTTTAATTTATATGCTTATATCACGACAAATCTAAAATTTATTACTAATAATAACGTTATTACTTGTGATTATTTTCGAATTTTCGATATAAATAAAAACATACCTATAAAGCTATGGGTACCAAAAGTATTTAATATAAAGCCTCAGTAGCAAATAGAGGTAAAATCTACGTGGCTGAATTTGGTGAACAAATTTTTTTTATTTGACGGTAGTGTTTTATTTTGTAAAATGTACGAAATAAAGGTGTGAAAAGCGATTTAGTGTTACTCAACATTTAAATATTGAGAAACATATTCGTGTCTCTTATCGCCAAATAAAAAATGAAAATAAAATTCAACTGCTAATTACTACTCCGATACGAAAATCAGACTTTTCCAAAGATTTATGTGAATCATTTTTAAAAGCGAATATTCCATTAGAAAAATTAGGAAACTTTTATTTACGTGTGTTTCTTAAAAATACACAAATAAAGATATTCCATTAATTTCCATAATCAGAAAAATATATGTCAATGATTGTTGTCAAGAAACGATGAATGAAATAAGAAATTAAGTACTTCATAAACAGATTTGGATATCTATAAACGAAATGACGAATACTGATAGACGGTATGTTGCGAATATGATAATTGTTACTTTATCAACTAATGAATCTAGTAAAATTTTTCTGCTTGCATTGGAAGTGTTGGAAAAAGCAAAACACACGACGATTAATAAATTATTTGATAAAATCCTTTTTTCTTTGTGACCAAATGGAATAAATCACGATGATGTTATTGTATTCGTAAGCGACATAGCCCCGTATATGGTAAAAGCTGCAAAATCTATACAAGCTTTATATTCTAAAATAGTCAATAAAACCTACCTCGCCTATGGTTGTTATCAAATATGCGAAAAAATTCGTGCAGAATTTCCAAAAGTGAACGAACTTATTTCGAATATGAAAAAAATACTATTATAGGCTCCAGCTCGCATTGAATTGTTCCGTAAAGAAGCTTCGGATACACCGTTGTCCTCTTCGTCCATTTTTTTTACGCGTTTGAGTACATGGTTAAATGTAGCAATGTACTATTGTAAAAAATTTATAAATGTATTAAACTCTAATGATGCGATAACCATTGAAAAAGTAAAACAAATTGTGTTAGAATTAAATTTAGTTTTTATTTTCACCAATTATGGATTATTAGGCAAGATAATTACCTGTTTAAAAACTCGGTGGACTCTCTTAAATTATTCAATCAAAATTATTGAGAATGTATAAAAAAATATGAAAAAATTTAAATATTCAAAAGGCATTACAATTTATAAAAAATTTAAACAAGTTATTGAAAAAAATCTGGGCTATAAAACACTATTAAAAATTTTAAAAATTATATCAGAAAAAAAACTACCAATAGATGATTTTCTAGAAGATTTTTCAAGTAATGATTTGATAATTTTTAAATCGCGCCCATTACGTCAGTTGACGTTGAACGGAGTTTTTCAGTGTATAAAAATATGTTGGACGATAATCGTCGTTCATTTATATTTGAAAATTTATCAAAATCTTTAATAGTTAATTGTAATGTTTAAAACTTTAAGAGTTTAAGATAATTAACACAAGCATTTATATTATATACATTTTTATTTAAAATATATTATAAAAATATTATTACATTTTGAAATTTAAAATTATAATTTTTATATTAAATAAATACCATGAGCTCTATTAAAATTTAAATAATTTTAATATAATGTATAATTTTTTTATATCAATATAATAAACACATAAAATATAATTTTAAGAACATAAGTGCATGCATATTTTGGTAGTTTTTAATGCATAAACTTCCGGGCCCACATTATAACTAATATCTGATACTAATAACTAGGTATAACAAAAATATGTTAAAAACAATTTTAGGACTATACTTTTAAAGTGATTGGCTCCGTTTGTGAATGTTGTGTTCTATGAAAGTATCTTGACGTTTGTACAGTATCTGATAATACGTAATTACTAGATTCTTTTATCTGTAAATAAGATTATTATAAATTATTAGACGATTAAAGCCAATTCAATTTTTAAATAAAATAATTATTACTCAATTAGTAGTTTTAATATAAAAAATTAATATTCATATACCTACAGTTTACCTACTTACGATTTGGAAAAAGTGTGAATATTAAAGATATTGTAAATTATTGTTGATTTATTAATAACTATGGTATATATGATGTACTTATAAATTATAGTTATTAAAAATATGTAGGTAATAACTATTTTGTTTTGTGTATTCTACTGTAATATATAATAAATAATTATAATTATAATACAAACCTTGATTTGTACCTCTGATTTATTTTTAATAGACGTAGGTAATAAAGATGGTAATTCTAATAGAGTTATAGTTTCAGTTTCAAATAATGCAGCTTTGAAATATTGAGCATCAGGTGTCTTTAATGGTAGACTTTGATTTTTAATCACTTTTAAATTATCAATCTCTAAATTATAAATAAAAGAGATAATTAATAAATATTATACAATTAAAAACATGAGCAGATTAAGTAAGACGTAGGTAAACTAATTTGTTTGTGAGTCACACATACTTGCACTGTAACTAACCACCTTTGTGAAATCCAATTAAATTTTGAAAGCTACTTTTATTAAATATTTTATTGTATAAAATATATTATACATAGTATAAGCATACTTATAAATTTTAAATTAGATTAACTTAGAATAATAATATAAATATATATATATATATTATATTATATATAATATTTACACTCTAGGTATGTACTGTAAGAACTGTTCACAATATTTAACAATAAAATTTTTATTAGTACATATTAATATATATACTTATTACTTATATATTAGTGGAATTTAGTAAATAATTATATCTGGAATGAACTTATGGTTTATTTTCAGTTTGATATAGGTACCTAGCAAAAAGGTTAATATTGGTTATGAAAAAAACAAAAAACTTTTTTATAATTCGGAATTAACATCTAAGTATGTCAATTAATTGATTCATATTATTATATTATTTCTTATAATTTATTATAAAAAAAAATATATCTCTAACAATATCTATCAACTATAAACCATTATATTTATAATCGATTTAAAACTATTAATAGATAAATTTAAAAAGTAATTAAAGAGTTATATAATTTATATCTAAGTATTTAATTTAACTTAAAAATTTGCATTTCAAATCATTGTTATGTCTATATAATAGTGCCTAATTCCAAACTTGCATACTACAAATAATTTAGTTACACTTACATTTGGTGTAGGTACACATGTTAAATATAGTCAATAAAGTATTTAATTTTATATTAAAATCGATTCATTGTAATATCAACCTTTTTATTTAAATATTACAGAGTATAATAATAATATACTAATGAAATTGAATATTCAAATTATATAAAAACATTGACACTCGCTCTTTTTAAAATATTAGGTACGTATATTATATTTACCCATTTGTTGTTGATCATAAATACATAACTCATCAAACATGAGTGTTATTATTTTTATAAAATATAAATGCAAATTTTTATTAAATTTTAAATAAAATTTATTATAGTTATCTAGGTATTAATTGTCTATAAAATACCTACCTATATTTGTAAAATATATTGTATTACTAGTAATAATTTATATTACTTTAGGTATAATAAATAAGCTAAAATATATTAATGCATGACGTATCTACTTATGTTATAATTTTTTTTAATTTTACAGACTTTAAACATCATTATATATATGGAAAATATATGTTATATGTTATTATTTCATGAAGTGTTCAAATTTTCATGAAATTAGCGATTTCACTAAGTGTTTACGATATACTTATACATTGATATCATAAATCATTTTTTAATATATATTTTATGATGTATTATAACTAATGTAAAACTATTATATTTATTAAATAAATTATGTAGGTACTTATTATAAATTATATGTTTTATAAATTATAACATACAAATTTTAATATTTATTAATTTAATTTTACCATAAAAAATTGAACTATTGAAGTACTTACCTACTTGTTTTCTATATAATATATTAGGTATTTAATCTTTGTAATAGATACTGTACTACTACTGTCTACCACTTATTATAAACAAATAACAAAATAATTTTAGTTAGGTACGATATTTCAAGGTTGTGTATTATTTTAATATCATATTATGCTTAAAATTTATAATTATGTTAGGAAATTAAATTTCACACTTTTGCCTGACATTTATATAACTATATAAGTAAATAATAATAATAATAATAATAATAATAATAATGAAATTGAAAAAATAGTATAATAAATAAAATAATCTAATAAATTCTATATAGGTAATTATAATTAATAACTAGGTATACAGTTTTGATTGTTTTGTGGTAGTCCCAATGGTACATAATGGTTTATGTGACTAATTGCACGCACTAACAAAACGTATTTTTATATCGTTTAAATTGAATATTTGAATATATAATCAGTATAATCTATATGTATATACGATATACCTATGTACAATTTGTAAAATATTTTAAAAGTATAATACATATACCTAACCTACTTACCTACATATAGTCTAAACATAATTCTACTTGTTGAAAATTTATTGATTTATATTATAACAATAGGTATATTATACCTACTTTTACTTTTCATTGTCGGTGTACGTACTTACTACTTGTAATAATAATCAGTATTTTGTTTAAGTATGAGAAGACAAAAAAAGTTAGATAGATATTGGTTTGTAAAGTACCTTCTATATATTAACAAATTACAATAGCCCAATATATAGTCATATAAATATATAACTAAAATTCTTAGAGTTGCCAAGAGTAAAAATTAACTAAGAATATACGCTTATACTACAAAAAAATCGTCTGCTGTTACATTTTGTTAAAGTATTCTAATTAATGATTAGTTAAATTAAATAGTGTTTATTATTCGGCATAGCGCATAAATTATCTGATTATAAAACGCATTTAAACATCGTAAATAATAAATATATATCATAATAGTTTATTTAAAACTTTGAAGTAAGTAATTTTCAATCTCATATGTCATATTATGTAAAATATTAATTAATAATGTATTATGTTAAATTAATTATTCTATGTAAATATTAAATTATTAAGTTTAACTATGCTATTCTCTGTTACACATATACCTATACAGCTTACCTATTAAAATTCGTATTACAAAGATGGTGTGAATTACATACGTTTTCAATATTATTTCCATCAATTTTGTAACACGAAATTCTAATCACTCTGTATATATGTTTAATACTGTTTATGTTATATATCGTATTATGTCCATGAGCTCGGCTTATTTAGACAATATATAATAAAAAAAAATTATAATAAATATGTCATACAAATTATATATCAAAGTTTTGTTTTTTATGTACATTTTATTATTTGAAATACAATTTCAAGGTTAATATTAAATTTTAATATAATAAAAAAATATAGGAATATATCATATTATATTGTTATGCAGTGACGTGCCCAGGGTGGGAGGTAGTTAGGGGTTATATCCCCCTTTGTGATTTTTTTTCTACCATCATTTAACGGCAATAATTTATTAAAGCTGTAATCATTAAACTTTGTACAGCAACATTCCTTTACACAAATCGCAAATATAATAAATTGAAGAAAAAATAAAAATATTCAAGAAAATAAGTAAAAACAATGATTAAATATTTTTAAGTGGATATGATTAGTGATGATGAGTGGTTAGGAGTTAATAGTGTTAAGACAACCTTACAACCATTTAATCTACTATTCTACTCTGCACTATAACTACTGATGTGTTATCAGTAAACATGTTTATTATCATTTATCACTAAACTTTATCTGACTCCGATCAATCGCCAAAATCATAATTAAATAAAAATACACTCATGACTACACAAATGAGTAATCACAAAGACAGATCACAGATACCTACATTTCTTTTAGATTTTAGAACGAACTAAGTATTAAAGTTAGACGTTTAAATTTTCCTAAACCCATCTATTATAAATATCTATAGGTATCTATTGTTTTTTTTATTTTTAGGGAGAGAGAAGAGAGAACAATATATTTCCGTGAATTTTGCCGTTTTTCTTTACTTTTTGGTAGTTTTTTTTCTCCCTAGGAAAAACATTTGAGACATTTGAAAAATTATCTAAATAAAGTACCAATCAGATGCAATTTTTAACCGAATGCATACCCTATTCAATCGGACTATTATTTCTATTCGAAATCGTGTCTTAAGACTTTTAAAAACACAAAAATTAAACATCAATGTGAAATGTTAAAGTTTGAAGACCTATAAAAAAAAATTGACTTTCAATTTTCAAAAATGTTTGTAAATAGTATATGATTATATGTTTTTATAAATTTTTCAAATCATTAAATTCAAAATTACAGGTAAATAAAAAAAAACATATTTGTAAAACAATGATTCTTCGCTTCGCTTAAAATCTAAAATTATTTCTACATTATAATAATTTTCAATATAGTTTATATGAACAAAATATTATTAAAATTGTACAGGTAATATTTAATTATTTTATTTAAAATTATAGGATACAAATATATAATGGACATACACCTCCCTACAATTATCTCACCACTGATGTATGCATAAAATAATGGTTAAATACCAACAAAAAATTTAATTATTAAAAAATTGTTTTTCCCTTATACAATGTTTAAGTAATACTCGTGCCTATACTTGTATGCTATTATAGTAATTCCCTAAATTTATTACTTATAATATAAATAAATAAATAAAATATATTTATCTAAAATTAGGTTGATACATCATACAACATACCACTTTCCAGACTTGTGCATATTTTCTTGATGTAATGTTCATCAAAATGAAATATTTTGTGTGATTTATTTATATCCATTTCGTAGATATAAATTAGTAATTTAATTAATCATCTATTTTCCAAAAACACAATTAATTAATTCGATAATTAAACAAAAATTATTTATGTAAATATATCTAATACTATTAAGTACGTATACAAAAAAAAAAATCGTAATACCTGTCTTAGTTACCTATCTATAACTAATAATATATTATCGACTAAACAAACAAAATATATAAATCGTAACTAATACCTACATTACACCACCAATGCCGTAATTTTGAATAGCTGTAGAAATAATTTCTTACTGGCAAATATTAAAAAATATATAATTTTAATATATATAAATATGATATATTAAACTTGAAACTAAAAAAATAATTTCACTATTAATCGCTTTAGACTTCGCATTAAATATTAATATAAAGGTATCAAATGTATATATATATATTTGATATTAGTGCTACTACTTATAGTAATTATACTACTACTAGTAATATTAAACATTTTTGGAAATAATTTCAAACTTAGTCAGAAAATCAACCAATCGTTTCCAAATTGTTTTCTCTAACTAATGTAGAACACCTATATGAGTACTCAAAACAATTTTTCAAGTCCTCATGATCAAAATCTAATTAGTTATCGCGAAATAAAAAAATTTTAAATAATGAAACCTTAATTTTGCCGATTTTCGAGAATTTTAACTTTATAAGCTTAAAGAAAAAAATTGTCAGTCACGACTTTTAAAATATTTTGTTAAAAGATTAAGTAGTTTATGATTAGATTTTTAGACTTATATAATTTAGTTTATAATATACAATTGTGTACAAACTTATTAACATTAAATAAACTAAATATAAGTAACAAATATAGGTCGGTACTCAAAAATAACTTTTTGAAAAAAATAAAAATACCTATTGGTTATTATTAGCACAAGCGAGACCCCCAAGGTTCAACATTAGAGTGTGTTCCATAAGTGTTAAATATTTAATATTATGTAAAATAAATACCAAATTTTTGGAAACGCCTATAAAAATACCATTGGTAATTTTTATTTTCAACATTAATCCGTCTATGATTATTAGGTAGGTAGGTACATGTTAACAGTAACGCAACTAGTGCTAAAATTTAAAGGGGGCTATAACCCCACATTAAAATATCTTTAAAAAGTAAGTTGAGAACAATTTTGTTATTTTAAAGGGCTATGAATAATTTTCGTGGGGCTAAACCCCTCCATCACGCCTGGTGGCGCTTATGCATGTTAGGCTACAGTTATAATAGTGTTGTAACTTGTAAGTAGGTAGCTACCGAAACCTTAAGTTGACTTCATGAATAGTATCTAAATACCTAATAACAAAAAAATATACCTATACAAATTAATAGATTATTATCTACTTATTTTTAAAAATTATGAACATACCTATCTACATTTGACTGTCAGAGGTCAGACTGGTAGATACCATAGGTACCCATTTTACACTTTCCAACTAGGTACATAATTATAATTATAAACCTAACTATAATTTTTATCATATTTTTTAAATCGTCGTTATTAATTAGCGATAATGTAGTTATGTAAGTAACAAAGTTTAATAATATAGAGATTAGAGAATAGAATAATTTTATAATTTTTATGTATATTAAAATGGGTGGTAAATTTTTGTATTTCTCACCGGACAAAAGATAACCTTGAACTGAATCTGATTATAATTTATAACACAGAATTAATTGAAAAAAAATATTTTGATTTTTTTCCGTAATCATTATAATCATCAATATTCAATAGGGTAATCGTCGTTCGTATCAGTACCTAATCACTAATCAACACGATAAAATACCGTATTGTAGGTACATTGTCATAATATTGTAATTCTGTTTGTTATTACACACTCTAAAGTTATAAATTATATTTTATTAATATCATAGACTAACGTTGGGTCGTCAAATACTCAAGTATTATATTCATGTCACAGTAACGTTCATTGTTCAATGTTTAGATTTAATCTATTTTCATTTAAAGTTTCAGTATACAACGAGTGATGGTCAATAACATTGGTCAAAATTTAATAACGAAACACACGAATTGTTATATAAACTATAACAATATTCCATAACTCTACACTATCATATTTATTCTATTGTATGATCATAGTATCATATTATCATGCGACGACGGTAAAAAATAATATGTCGATAACACATAATTATTATCTGGCAACCCAGCCGGTACTCAGACAGCCATTTTTGGTTATGTATAAATTTTTGATTAAAATCGGGTCAGTCACAATCACAAAACGAACAAAATAATGTTCAAATTAATTTTAATAATATTATAACAAAATAAATAATAAATATCTCAATTGTTTAGTACGTCTAATAATGCAATTGTTTTTAAAATTATTTAAATAATAAAATTAAATTCACAATATATATATATATACCTAACTATGAAAATATTTGTTTCATATTATTTATTGCATCTATAATTCAGAAGCAGTCATCAGTTTATATTGCACGTCCGGCGTCGTGATTATGTTTGTAATATAACTTCTACATCTTTAATATAACTGATTCGCATTAAAATTTACGTGCAATAAATATTTAAATTCAAAATTTTTATAATATCGAATACGGACAATTCTTATATCATAAATTTTAATTTTAAATTATTATGCTGAAGTATAGCTTTTCTCTGTCGTTATATTAAATATTAATATCTTTTCATAAGTGTTTATTTCAAATCATGTCTAATAATATAAAACGATTTTAATAAACAACAATGGGAGCCAAAGTATCAAGAAATGATTTTGAATGGTCATGCACAGAAGAACCTCATGCAACGCGAAGAAAGGAAATATTAGGTTTGTTAAATTTTCTAAATACACAAATTTATTTATTTATTTATTCAATTAATAATAAATTTAGTATTAATCAATTAAGATATTCCTTGATAATTCTATCTACATTTTTTATGTTATAAAACCCCAATTAAAATTTGAAAACCAAGTTAACACTTAATATTTATTTAATTCCGTATTTAATTAATTACTTATAGGTACTTAATTTGAATATATAAAGGGTGTGTCTGGAGGATTTGACAAATCAAATAACTCTGGTTCTATGCAATATTTTTCAATTATCTCTATATTTTGTCACTACAATTATGGTACAATCATTTTTATTTTTACTTTTAAATAAAATAATTTTAATTTAATTTAGTTCCCTATGTATTTTTTTTTAAAGTAGCCATTTTATACATTTATATTTTAGGAAACTATTAGAATTAAAATATCTTCTTAATATGTTTCTATTTATTTTCAATGATTTTTTGAAGTTTTTGGAAATATAATTTAAAATATGTATGTTCATTGATAATGAACCCTCATTATATTGCCACTGTTATGCTGTTTGGTAAATAAAATGAATTAAAACAAAGAAATTTTAATATCAATATTTTTCTAAAATTCAAATTTACAAAATGGTTATTTTGTGTTAAAAAAAAATACAATTTATATAATTAGTTATAATTAATTTATTATAATTATTTTTATATTCCGGCAGTTATGTTTTACATATTGTAGGAATTATGTAATTATGGTACACTCATTAATTTTTTTATTTATAAGTAGGTACATAACTAAATAAAAAGATACAAGTTGTATTTATTTATATATTTTTTTTAATTCAAAATAACCATTTTGTAGATTTGAATTTTAGAAAAATATTGATATTAAAATTTCTTTATTTTAATTAATTTTATTTACCAAACAGCATAACAGTAGCAATATAATGAGGGTTCATTATCAATAAACATACATATTTTAATATGTATATTATATTTTTAGTTACGTACCTACCTACTTATAAATAATAAAAAAAATTAATGAGTGTACCATAATTGTCGGAGTATAGAAATAATTATATAGGTATATACATAAATATTATAATATAAATATGTATAAATGTATTATTAATAATTGTAAATTTTAATTTATATAACTAATGATTATCATATTAATATTATCACTAAACTAATATTTTGAAATGTTTACACCTAACTATCTATGAATTATATAAATTCATAAATTAATTATTTAAATAACCAACATACCTACTTACTACTTAGTGACTAGTATCTATAACCAATCTTAGATTATTTTAAATGTGTAATAAATAATAAGCAATTATAAATATCAAAACTCTGAAATTAGGTATATTTATTAATTATTATCAAAGTAGTGGTTAATATAAAAAATTGTACTGATAAAATAATTTCTTTTATTCCTCGAAAAAAAAAACTATCAATTATAATTAATTATTTAAATATCTAATCATATTATAATTATATAATATACTTAAGATATCCTTAATTTATTAAATGTTAATGTATAATATAAACAATTTAAATAATCTCAATTTTTTTTTCATATATGTATTATAGAAAAAATACAATGATTATTTATAGAACCATTAGTACTAAATTATTTATTTAAACATCTGTACTTCTAAATGGTTAAATTTCTTTATTTATATAAAGTGATTGAAAATTTGGGTTACAAAAAATGGTGATGTACGAATAAAATTAAATCTTTACCATTTTCGTAACATAATATTTTATCATTCTATAATTTGTATTTGCATTGTAAAATAATAATAATATATTGTTATTTAACATTTGATATTATTTAATCTATTTATTTTTTTTTAATTATAGAAAAACATCCAGAAATTAAGAAACTTTATGGTCCAGACAAAAATTTTAAATGGATTGTAATAGTTACAACAATATTACAGTTGGGATCTTTTTATTTAATTAAAGATTTAAAATGGTCAACAGTTATAATTTTAGCATATTGCTTTGGAGGTGTAGTAAATCATTCATTAATGCTCGGTAAGATATTATTTAATAATTATCAAATTGTGTTTAGTTTAAATATTACAATTACAATTGATTAATGTAATTAATTCAAAAAATAATTTTTAGCAATACATGAAATAGCACATAATATGGGATTTGGACCTAAATATCCAATGTACAATAAATTATTGGGAATGTTTGCAAATTTGCCAATTGGGCTTCCATTTTCAGTGACATTTAAATATTATCATTTAGAACATCATCGGGTAACTAATACTTATTTATAATTAAATCTTGAGATAAGTTATTTTACTCTATGCTTGAATTGAGAAGGCAAAGAGACCAATAGAACTATTTAAAAATATAGAAAAAGAAATTTAGTAGTTATTATAATTATAATTTTCTTTGTTGTTATAGTTAGAGTTTATTTTTAAAATTAACTGTATTCAGATTGTTTACACTTCAAAAATAATACAGATAAAACTAACCGGTTTACAGGTTGTATTCTAAATACTGTATTTTAAATATTTTTTAAAATAATTCATTTATTGAAAAATGTACGTGTTAGACACAACCATAATTTTTTTGAAAATAAACTCTAGTATTGATTTAAGTTTAAATATAATAATTAATAGGTACCTTTATATTATTAATTTTTTATTGATTTATTTATTTTATAAATTTATTGTAATTATGTTTATACATATTACCATAGATTATACAATAAACTATTCTATAATCAAGTATATTACTATTTCATTTTTTGTCTTAGTACCAAGGTGACGAGAAACTTGATACAGATATACCTACTTATGTCGAAGCAAAATTATTTAATACAACATTTGGAAAATTTATCTGGGTTCTATTACAACCATTTTTCTATGCTTTAAGACCTATGTTTATTTATCCAAAAAATCCCACTATGTTGGAAATTATTAGTGTCGTTATCCAACTAGCATTTAATTATTGGGTGTATATATATATTGGTAAGTTATAATTGTACTATTGATTAAATTTATAATTATTAATTAATGTACTATATTATAAAATATTGTAGTAATAAATATTAATAATCCTTATTAAGGTAATAATTTGATTTAACAATTTAAAAATATTTGGTTGATTTATGTATCTACTAATGAAATATTTATATAACAATAAAATCCTTTTAAAAATTCTTCAAACTTCAGTAATTTTGTGGATAAAAGTATTTTTTTTATAGGAAATTAAACCATTATATATTTCATTATGATTAATATATTAATCAATTGTTTGATCATTTTCAACCTTTTTAATAATTTACATATTATTTGCTATAGGTAATATTTAATATATTGTAATTATTTTGTATAAGGTTCAAAAGTGTTAACATATATGTTATTGGGTTCATTGATGGCCATGGGTTTACATCCAGTAGCCGGGCATTTCATATCTGAGCATTATATGTTTCATAAAGGGTATGAAACATATTCATATTATGGTCCGTTAAATTTGATAACATTTAATGTTGGATATCATAATGAACACCATGATTTCCCTTTTGTACCTGGATCAAAACTCCCACTGGTAATTGTATATGACATATTTAATGTAATTTTAATATTCTTTAATTATAAGTATAATCTAACAATTCACTCAAAATCATAGGCGTGTCTACGAAGAAGCCAAGGTGGGCATTGCCCCTCCAAAAAAATTATTTCACCATGATTAATAATAACAATTAGTAATTACGTGATGAACTGATGAACAGTAATTTTTTTCAAATTTAAAGATTAATTTTGATTTCCATCCCCCAGCAAATAATGTCTAAACATGCCAATGCTCAGAATCTAAAATATATTTTATACTTATAAAATAATGATAATCAAAATTTTGTGTTACTAAGATTGGTAAGATTTGTATTGTATCTAATCTCTACCATTTTCATGGCCTTATTTTTCTGATCACCAATAAATTTTAAGAAAAAATAATAAGTTTATTTAAAATGTAAATATTAATTTTATAACACTATATACATTTATATATATATATATATATATTTTAATTTATAATTATATACTTAATTAATAATATATAAATTTATTGTATTTTAATTTAGGTGAAAAAAATTGCACCAGAGTATTATGACAATTTACCACAACATCATTCTTGGACAAGTGTTTTATATGATTTTATAATGGATCCAAGTATCGGTCCATACGCAAGAATAAAACGTAAACATCAAGGATTAAAATTTTAAAATGCATTTTACATTAATGCATTATAAAAAATTATATTATAAATACGTACATACCCCGAGAGAAACAACTATTTCTACTCATACAAATACCGCTAACATATAATGTTTCTCTCATTATGGAACCAGACATTGAGAAGAAGCAATGTGAAGATTCACATCAGCAAGGATTTTTTGTCATTTCATAGCCGTTCCTCTTGTGAAATAGTGTATACTTAAAATTTATACTACTTAAAATTATACTACTTTAAAAATGATATACTTAATTATTTTTTAATTTAAGAAAGACTCAATTTTTTTTCTACTAGAATGTCTAGAATAATTTGTATTTCTACTTCTAGCTTAAAGTTTATATTCTTACTTAAGGTTTTTTTATTATTATTTGTTGAAATAGATAATTTTTAACATTCTCAATTAATGTAAAAATGTATATTGTGTTACATACTTATTTATTTATAGGCGAATTGATTCGCCTACTTTATTTGAAATTATTATTTACCTTTGGTCTGGTAATTTAGTTTGAATTTAAAATAAGAAGAAATTTGGCTTAGTATTAAATTTATTAATAATAATTGTATGCTTAGTTTAACATACAATTACAAATAGACCCAGTGGCATCATGAACATTTTAAGTTGGAGGTAAATATTTGGCACCCCCTACACAATCTATAATAAAATTTTTAATATTTTTATTCAATAATTTCGTGTAGTATATTATTTTATTTATTTTTGTTTCTAAGTGTAAATTACTGCTTTCTTAAGAACACTGGATGACATTGCAAATGTATCAATTGCCTTGATTTTTTATCTCTTTCTCACGAATGTTCTAGATAACACATTAACATAAAACACAAAATATATTTTGCTGTAATGTTGTGTTTATAATGTTTCATTACAAGGAATAAAGTGAAATCATAATTATACAAAATAGAAAATTAAATTATATTATATAATCTCAAATACCTTTAAAATGATTATCATTTATCTCATAATCGCACTTACATATCCCGCCTTGCAATTATACCGGCAACCTGCCAATACATAGTATTCAAATGGCTACCCATCACCCACCTTCAAAACGTGATGAGACACCTGTCCCAAAAAACTTTATTCCTGCTGCCACTAAATAGACCCAACCTAAGGTACTCTATTATGATCGAAAATCATTAATGGTACATAATCATACACATATAGGGTGTGTAATTATGCTGTTCAATAATAATTTATTTCTGCTCCTTTATTGTGATTATGATAGACAATGGTATAGACTATTCAGTAGAAAATTTGAACATGATTTTTGTGAAGGGACAAATGTTAAAATTATGCTGCAAAAAACCTTTTATTTATATATATAATTTTAAAAAAAACTGTTGTCTATCTTAAATACACAACAAACAATTTAATGTTTAATATACATATATGCCATCAATGATAAGAATACTAATACTATTAGCTATTAGGTGTTAATATAATTAATAGTTAACTACTTAGATGTCTAAATTTTTACCTATTTCATATATATTATATTTTAAGATTGCTTACTTACTTTAAAAAATAACGGCAGAACTCTCTAGACTTGTTAAAAAAGCACGTTACCCACCAATAATAATACAAATTAATTCTACAAGTTTCCATATATGTTATACATTTGTACTATCATAATTATTACTTAATTATTGCAGAAAATTATTGGAACATGAACAGGCGCGTACTGGGTTCATTTTTTCTACTGGAAAAGTATATATAATTAGGGCCCACTTTCTACTTATTAATAAGAATGAGTCTCATGTATATATGATCTCATTATAATATCAACCAAGTTATCTATCAATTTCTTACTAAATATAAAATTATAATATTACCATTTTTTTACAAGTAAATCTATTGGTAGAGAGCCTATGTCTTATAATATTTAAAAGGGTTTACCTTTATTTTTCCGATGCACCAGTACGCGCCTAGACATGAACACAAGACTAATTATAATATTATATTTTGTTGCTTTTGGATTGTAAATAACCAATAATTTTATTTTCAATTCTGGCTATTTTCACTTTTATATTCAATGACCACTTTTTTTTTATACTTCCCATATGGACACAAGCTTTAGGCCATTGGCTTTCAATTGGTGTGCCGCGATAGATCTATTAATAGTTTAATAATTTTGTATTTTACAGTATTATTATCGATATTCTGAGAAAACTGATAAATAATTAATATAAAGACAGGCAAAAAATAAAGAACATTGGAGTTAAAATTTAAGGAAATGACCGTAAACTAATGTTGGATTATGCTTAAGCAGAACTTTCTGAAATATCTATAAAAGCAATAACAATTTTACTACCATTCTCTACATCGTATCTATACGAACGAAAATTCTCCGCAATCACAACAATAAAAATTAAAAAAAGGAAAAGACTTCGGTTCGTAGAAGAAGAACTGAGAGTGAGCTTGTCAACAATTTGTCCTCGAATAAAACACTTGTGCACCACACGTTAAGCACAAATGTGTCATTAACCGATGTATTTTTATATCATTGTACAACAATATTATATAAAATAAATAGTTCTGCTAACACATTTCTTCATCGTTGTATTCATTTATTTCATAATAAATTAACCCACTAATAGAGTAAATTGTAAACAGTTTATACACATATATATATATATATATATATATACATATATATTTGTGTATATAAGTTATATACCAAATATGCTTCATGTATTATATATTTATATGCATTGGTGTGCCGCGAAAATTTTGTAGGTGATAAGGTGTGTCGAATTTTTAAAAAGATTGAAAACTACTGCTTTAGGCATAAAGGTACACATATACATGTATTATGACTATGGTTTACACAAATACGGAATAAGTCTATTAGGTATTATACCATTATTACATAGACCATAGTGGTGTATACAAAACTTTTTTTTGGTTAAGATTTACTATGAATATATTTTTCATTGATAAACTTATATACTTTCATAGATAAAAAAAAAATGTTTTAATTATTATAAAATTGAGTAGGTATCATTGATTATACAATAGTCTATTCTATAATCAATGGTAGGTACCCATTTGCAATGTGATTTGTCTACTAAATATACCTTTAAAAATTAATTCGAATAATGGAAAATTGACTTTGACATCGACTGGTCATACACTAACAGTTTAGTTTTATACCTACCTACTATTGATTATAAATACGTATAATTTATAGAACAGTTTCAGCCTACGGAGCACTGCTGCACTAGTATTAGCCTCAACTCTACCAGCTGATCTACTTGCTTTTGAGCGAGGTCTGAACCGCGACCGATCTGACGACACAGATGACCCGGTCCAGCTGCGAAACATCCGAAACGAGGAGAGGGCGATTTCAATATCTGCATGGCAGCGTACATGAAATCGCTTAGACATGGTCAGATGGACGCACAGACTCCTTCCCGGCGTCAACAGGTAATTGAAGAGGCCGGCTATGACTCTTACCTTCCATCTCACGCAGGTGCCGGTGTCCGGTCATGGATGCTGAATCTGATGAACAGGGCTGAAGATAACACCTGCGTGTACTGCTCAGAGAAGTATAGAGTGGAGTACACTATATTCTTCTGTCCTCACTAGGCAGAAAAACGAGACGGAATTCGCCATTTCCTCAACGGTAGGACCCCATGTCCCCACTACCCGAAATGTCACTGACATACTCTGCGGACTAACTGGAACGCTAACATCAAAGAGGCACTAAAAAGAGTCAGGACTGGATTTACCAGCACGGTGGATGTTATCCTGCAAAACAATGAGGACGATAAACGCACCGCCGAAGCTGAGGCAGCATAAAGAAGGCCGGCACACATTCCAATTCAATTTTGTATTTTTTAATTCGAATTGTACCTTTTAAGTTGCAGTCGCTCCATTTGAGACTTACTATTTGTACTCTTAGCACGGTCTCGGTGGGAGGGCGAGTATGTAAATTAGTTATTATTTAATAAACGATGGGGATTGAGAGGAAGTAATGCGAAAACAGTTTCCTTCCGGTTCTCGAATCAAACATAAAAAAAAAATAAATACGTATTATTTATACAATGACAAAATAGATTTAACCTATAAATTACCTATGAATGTCTATGGTTTTTGTGTGGATATATAAAATAGCAATTATGTACTATAAATTATAACCATTAATCGCGCGTTATACAATCAAAACTAGTAAATTCGTATAATTTAACATGTAAGATAGTAAATACTAAATTCGTAAAATCACCATTCGTAAATCTGCACTCAACATTATATAAGTAATACTTTACATTTTCTATAATTGTATTTTATAAATGATAATATTTGTTTTCCATTTACAAATACTATATTTTAAAGTCTTTGAAAATAACATATTTGTAGGTAATGTAAGTATCAAAAAATATTGATATGCTAATATGGTAAATATTAAATTTGAAATTATAATAATACATTGGTAGGTAATTAAAGTAGTTCATGGTAGGGTAATAAATAAAAATAATAAATGTTCAAATTACTTAAGTAATGACTAATAAGCATAAAAAATAAACAATATTATTAGAGTATAATATAATTATAAAATATATATAATTATAATTAACGATTAATAAAATAATAACGTATAATACTTAACACTACTCATGTAGTCGTGTCTCGCACATGATAAATCATAATGCTATCAAGTATCATTGTTATAAAATATCTACTGTATATTTAATAATATTCGGTATTAGCATTGATTATAATATAGACTATTCTATTCTATAATCAATGGTATTAATATATTACATACGTATATGGTAAATGCTATATTATAATAATAATATATAAATAATAAACTAAGTACATCCTGATTCAATATTAATAAATAATCGTTTTAATTATGATTTAGTAATATATGGATTATATTATTATAATATAGACTAAATATTATAATCAATGATAATAAATAATATCATAGTTCTACACTCATATGATGATGATTGACAAATGACGATTATGGTATGAAATATAAATAATTAAATAAACACAAGTTACAAATGTACAGAAAATATTATTATAATATGATTTATGATGTAATAAGTTATTAATATATTATATTGTGTGGGTATTGATCATTGGGTAATGGCCAGTGGGTACATAAATTATATAGACATAAAGTTCATAGAGATAAGGTACAACATTTTAATCTATTCTGTGGTACTTGAGTAGTACCGTTATAACATTCATAAGTTACCATGGTCCAAGACTAGTTATTAATCAATTAATTTTAGATACCCTACTCACTTAATAATTTTACGTAGGTGTCCAATTGGGAGTTTTGTTTTTATACATTTTTATTTAATTAAACTACTAGTGGAATATTAACAATCAACCATAAGCCTCACTGCTATAGTACTAACCTTCAAATATATTTTCCTTATCAGTTTTTATCAATTAAAAGATATTTATTGCATGTTTTTCGTTAACGAAAGCCCATAGTCTAAGTTCAAACATATACTATAATACGATCTCTTAAACATTTTTACTTTTTGATTTTTCAAGTTTCTTGTTTAGAAATATAGTATATAGCATATGCACATCACCGTTCACTATGGACGGCGATGACTTTATGATGGATCAACAGGTAATATTATAAATTTTAAGAAAAATTATATTATTTATCAATTTCTTATTAATACATGAAACAATTAACATAAAAAACAATTACTTAAAATAATAAATATTTCAACAATATTTTATATAATATGGCATTTCCTTCTTATGTAAATACAACTTTAAAGATGTAATGTATAATAAAATTGTATAAGTTTAGTATAATACTTGTTAAATTAAATATAAAACAAATAAAATGCAATATTACTTGTACATTACATATATATTATTATTTGATCTATTATACTATTAAAAGTATTAATAATCATATCAGCTCAATGTAATATTTAATACATTTGTATATCAGTTGTTGCTTCTCTTCGATGATTATAAGTTAAAAGCATACTCAATTGTTTTGTGAACACTCATTTGTCTTAAAAGTACATCGATAAAATTTGTGTTTTGATTTTTGTTTTTAATAGTTTGAACTTTGAATTTGTATATATTTTTCCATACATATACATGTGATACATACATGTACACTTTGTTTAGATATATTGTAGAATATAATTTATGTCCATAATCACTAGTGATCATATCTTATTTTAATACTGAAAAAGACTATTAAAAGTATATATTTTGTTAATTTTATATCATAAATGTAAATAGACAAATTGAAAAAACAATTTTTTTTTTTTAATGTCTATAATGCGGTTTAAGTTTAATCTCAAATGTATAATAACAATAAAATATGATAATATTATTATGTTTGGAAGATAAATATTCAACATTTTACATTCTTTTTGTTTCTAAATTTAATTTTTAATTGATTTTATGTGTTATTTAGGCAAAATTTGATGATGATTTTGAAGAAGAAATATATGATGAAGAAAGATATGATGCACTTAATGAAGAAACTTTTGGGAATGATATGTCAGGTAAGTAATATTATAATAGTGAAAAGACTTCAAAACTTTCATAAATTTGGAATACTTGAACTTAATTACTATTTATGTATACAGTAGTGGATTGGCCGCTGGGAAGATGGGAAATTTCCTGGTAGGCTGACCGAACATTTTAAAAATAATTTTTTAATTTATATAAATAAAATTATTGTTTTTTATTTTTCAAATATGAAATTTTCTAACATTTTTTTATCAAAATTATCAAACACTTAATCTATATGTCACTCTCATAGAGCAATTTTCTAAGATCATTCTAGCTTACTTTAAGCTTGTGTACATTATATATAATGTATACTATTTAACCTATACACCTATACAGTATACCACAAACTCAATTTATTTTTTTTAATATTAGTACTTCACATTTTTATTGTACCTACATTAAAATTTAATAAAATTGGAGGTTGATGTACAAGGTTATTAGTACCAATGAGTACATATTAATGTTATATAAAGGGTGTCCCAAATTGTCTTTACGTGTTGCATAAAAAATGAATATTTTAAAATGCAGTTTATGTAAATTATAATTTAAGCAATGAGCTATAATATAATTATTTCTATTCTTTTTAAAAATTTTCAATATCTAGTAAAAAAATTAAAATATATCATTTTATTTATTAGGTTATGTGAAATTTAAAGATTACAATTATTTTTATGAAAATTTTGATGTGTCTATCTCGTAATTTAATCAAAGTGTTGATTTTTATATCTTTTTCACTTATTAAAAAATTCATATTTCTGGTGTCTTTTTGTAATTACCACATTTACCTATTGTATCTATTATATCCTGAAATGTAAAATTCATATTGTTAATATTTAGTCCCAGCTCAAGCGTTCATAAACATCTAAGCAAACTTAAATTTTGTCGCCCTTTACACATAAATGCAATGTAAATACTACGTCAAATAATTTGAAATGCTGCTCTAGACATGGCTTGTGTTGCCTACCCCTTGATCCGGGCCTGATAATATTTAATATTATGATAAGTAAATAAGCAGAGTTGTTATATTTAAAACATTTTGATTATTTTGTTTTTACACGTTGATGGACAATCTTAATTTCATTTTTTCTAAAAAGTTCTCCAAATTACATCACTATTTCATTACTGCTATTGCAATAATTTTTTCATTCAATAAAACCCATGAATTTGGATAAAAATAGACTGAGAAAATGAATGTTTATTTTTGGATTTATTTAGTGAGTGCCTAATGATTTATTGAAATATACTGGGACAGTAGAACCTGTTCTTTCATTTAAGACTATAGAAAAATCTACTGCTAAAGCAGTAATGTCATTTTTTTACGGTTTTTGTATTACTGCTTTAGCAGTAATATTGCAAAGTGTGTCCCCCTATAACAATTTTTAAAATTACTGCTATAGCAGTACTGTCCATCAACGTGTTAAACATGTTTTAAATGTTTGATTAAAAATATTATAATTTAAAGCAATACAAATAAAACATTGTTTTTCATTAAAATGTATTAACAGTGTATTTGTTTAGTTTTCAACATTTTGCTATAGGTATCCATAAAATTAAATAGGTAATTAATATAATAAATAAATATATATAATATATATAATATATGAAAATTAAAAAAAACCTACATATAATCTTTAAACTGAATATCTTCAAATTAATATAAAATATTAAGAAATATATTTTGTTACTAGACGTTTAAAACTAAAAAAATTAGTTGAGGGTAATAACTCATTGCCTAAATAATAGTTTAAAAAAATTGCATTTAAAAAACTTCATTTTTTATATTATAAATAATAATAATAAAATAATTAAAATAATTACTATATTAATGTCTTATTTTAAATAATATACCTAACTAAACTAGAATATAAAGTAATTTTTTTACTGGATTGATACAAATTTTAATACATTTTGTTATCACTATTTTTTTGTATAAATTATGTTTTGGGCCTGGTAATATATTTTCCCGAGCCTATTTCTATTCAGAATCCTCCACTGTATGTATATAATTATTATTACTTTGACTGTTATTCTATATAATTTCAACTGATATTTAGTTAAAATTGAAATGTGCATATTTAATTAACATAAAACATTTTTATTTTTTTATTATTTGGTTTAATAGTTGGCGATTGGGAAGTTGACCATGAAAATTATGCAATATTTGATGAAAACATTAAGCATAGAACTGTAAGTATTTTATATCATATAAATATATAAAACAAAAATATAATAGTGAGTAAATATAGTTAAATATAAAAATAGTTTGTTTAACAAAAGATATAAGTGTCAATTTTGTATATTAATATAGTTTTGTATATTTCATATATATATATCTTACTTTTAATTGTTTTCATGTATTTTTATAATTTTTTAAAGTATTTTTCACAATATAGAAAAAAATATAAACACTTAATATTTTAAAGTACTTATAAATTACTTTTTTTAAATATTTGAAAATTATTTAAAATACAAATTTATTCCAATTTAAATGTTAATTTAAAAATACTTTATAAAAACATTTTTCTAAGACTTGTCTCCCATTATATATGTATATAAAATTTAATTGTATTTTATGGTTTTATAGACGTATTTTAATATTTTTAAAAATTAAATAGAGTACCTAATTATATTAAATTTATGAATAAATTGAATGAATCCATCTACTGTATATAACCTTAAGGTTAATAAATAAGGTATGCAGCATATATAGTAACAACAAACTAAACACTAGTTGAACCCTAATGTTTATTTAAATTATTTATTTAATTAATTAAAAATTAAATTGATGTGGAAAATAAATTTAAATTTAAAATAAATAAATTTAGCACAAGAATATTTGTATTATAATACACATTTTAATTTGATATTTTAATAGGAAATGAATGATTATATCAATGATGAAATTCCGACTAAAACAAATGTATTCAGTGAATCGCTCAAATCATTACCAGACCTTGAAAGAGAATTGAGACTCTTACATACATCAACTACAAATCAATATGAAAACCCGGTAATATAAAAATATTTTCATTCATTATTATCTTATTTTTTAATTGAACTTTCATTTTATATAGTTAAATAAGTATAAATAAATTGTCATTTTAATGTCTTGGTTATTTTTATTTGTTTATTAAAGCCTTGGGAATGTCTCTAAAAACAAAATCTCTGTAATCCTACCAAACTGTTATATTATTGCTCTTATTAACCTTTAATCAGTAACCACAAAATAATTAGTTTACTTTTTTTTATAAATTGTACATTATATTATAGTACGTTATAGTATATTATACTATGTTAATTAATAGTTTTTTAATAATAAAAAACTAAACAGTCAATAACTAAAAGAAAAATATAATAAACTTTATATCTAATATTTCAATATATAATTTAATTAAAAGTTGTAGTACTTATGTTAACTGTTGACTAAACAAAAAATACCTTAATTTCATCTCATCAGACTAGATTGTTGTTGGGATGAAAAATTATTATATGAGCTAAATTCAACAATCTATGTATGCAAATATGTATTTAAAAATGTGGGAATGTCGATTGTGGACGTTCTTTTGTTCCTTCGGTCCTCCTAAAGAAAAACTTTTAAGAAATTCGAAAAATGAGCTAAATAAAGTACCAATCAAATGAAATGTTCTAACGAAAGAATACTCTATTCGTAGTAATCCGGCCATTATTTATACCAGAAAATTTTTTTTCAGACTATTAAAAACCCATAAAATATTAAAGATTTTTAATAAATTATTTGCTTTATAAAGCAAAAAAAAATTGTGGCTTACGATTTTTAAAATATTTTGTACATTTATTAAGTAGTATTTGAGTAGGCTTTTATAATATTTTCAAACCCATAAATGCAAAATTGTAGGTATTATTAAACATTTTTGGGTAAAAGTTCAAAGCTTTATACTTAGTTTAAAAATCAACTAATCCGTTCTGAAATTTAACCATGCATATAAACTACCACTGTGAATATTCAAGTGAAAATTCATAGCCCCTACGTTTAAAACTTAATTAATTATCATGAAATAAAATAATTTTACTCAAAAAAATGTTTTCATATATCTAAAAAAATTGTAAATCCAAAACATTCCTTGCTTTGCTCAGACTCTAAAATTATATATAAATTCAATAGATTATAGAATATATTTTTATTTCACCTAGATATAAATGAAAAACAAATCAAAAACACGCTTCTAATTTCTCTCATCTCCAGTTATTATTTATGTTTTCAACTAATATAATAATTTGTTATATTTATTACATTTTTTCAGCTACCTTTACAATATTTAAATAGTTTTAATTATGTTAATCAAAATTTGGATATTAATTTACCAAATAGTCATTGTGATCCCATTAGAAGATCAATAACTTCAGTTCAAAACCATATTTCTTCACCACAAGTAAATAATTGCATGTTCTAAGAATTTATTTTATTAATTTAATTAATAATTTTATATTAATGAATTTGATATATATATAAATATATTCTAATATTAATTTTTATTACTTGACACATAATAATTACGTGCATGGTGTAGTTATGTATACAGTTAGTTTATTATTATATGTTCAGTTATAATGTTCATATCTTCAAGTTCTCTTATTTTTGTAGTTTATTTGTTACATATCTATATTAGAAATGTATTAAATATAATTTATAATTTTTATTTTATGTTCATTATAATAACAATTACATAAATTTGTATATAACAGTATTCAATTTACTTTCTTACCGTCATACTGTTAATAAAATTAAAACAAGTATATAATATTTAATATTAACTTAATTTTTTAATTTATTATTTAACTTAATATTAAATTTGACCATTTGTTACTAATAATTTAATATTAATTGTAAATATTTTTTTTATAGAATATGTTCAATATGCCTCCTGGGTTCAATGAAACAAATGGATATATAGATGATGTATCAACGACATTTCCTTCGAAAGAACTAACATCAGCTATAAGTGTAGCTGATTTAGAAAGATCATTGGTATTTGTTATTTTATAATAAAACTAGTAATATATATAAATATATATATATTATACGATACTTATTTCATGTTTAACCAATAATAATTAATAATTTTTTTCTAAATGTATATAACATTTAAAAAAAAAAAAAACTATAATATAAAACAATTGTAATAATTAAAAATTTAATTCAATTTTAAATGTATGATAATTTGATCAATATGTTATAGTTTTAATATTAAATCATTTTTGTTTTTGTTTAAAATTAAATTATATTTTTTACTACTAAGATAATATTAAGTTTTGTTATTGATTAATTAACACTGTTAACACACATAAATAAGTTATATATAAATCGTTTCTTATTTTATGCATACACATTTTTTATTACTAAATATTCTTATACTAACAATGCATACTAATAACAACACAGTAAAAGTTTGTTTTAATTTTCTGTTCTTGAAACTAAATATACAATACAATATATTTAAATTATGTAACAATGTACTTAAAAAATTTTGACTTGTAAAGTTAACAATAATTTTAATGTGGCTAAATGTATTTGACCTCTATTAAAGCAATCACTGCTTTATTGGGACCCAGTTGATCTCATAAAAAAAATTAATTATACAATTTATATAAGATTATTTCTCTAAATTTGTTTTTGTTTTGTAAATATTTTACCTGTATTTAAAAAAAAAATCATAGATGTATTCAACATATTATCACAATTGATCATTTTATTTAATGTAATAAAAATTGGTTATCTCTGAAAGTTATACAATTTTCTAATACACAATAAATACACATGTTGGCAAGTTTATATATGCTCTTATAACTATAGATCAGTATTCAGTTCATATATATAATATGTCATCATTTAGTTCTGAGAAATAATAATAAATACATTTTTAGTTAATTTTGTAAAGTAAAGTTTTTTGTATACTGTTTAAATATTAAAGCCTTGTATTTAATCACTCCCTAAGAATGTTAAAAAAGACACGCCTGCTTAAGGATTAATGTCTATTAATTTATTACTATTTTAATTATCATAATATAAACTGAAATATAATAATATGTATAACATACTTTATATTTTGTAATAATATTCTATACTCTATTAAATATAAGATTTTATCTTAGCACTACAATTTTGTAATTTTCTCTTAATGCTATGATTATTCAATTAGATATAGGAAACAGTAATTTATTACCAAAATGCATGCTAATTTGAAATAAAATATTAACATATTTCATTATAATTTAAAATAGTTATTATTTCAGTAGAGTAAATAATAATTAAATTAATTTTTACTATTATGTATAGATTAATGCTGTAAAAATAAGTCCTTTTAACAATTCTGTACCAGAAGTTCAAGGTGTTTTACATATGCCTTCATTATACAAAACTGATTTGTCTCAATATACCCCAAATGTGCACAATATATCAAAAAGTAATTGATTAATTAAGTTAATTATCTTGTAATATTATGATGCAATTATTTTGTATAAATAATTAATTATTCTAAATTTGATTACAGATTTTCCGAGAAATAATACAGCAAGAAATGTAATGAATGTTAAAACATTTAATAACATGGTAAATATATAATATATAAATAATAATGATGATTGTATATATACAAATTTAAAAGTAAAATATTGTATTGACAGAAAAAGAAGTGTCTAAAATTATTATCAATTAATTTCTGAATTTGACAGATTATTAACTACACATTTTTACAAACATAATACTTTCATAAATGTATGTATATTTAATGTCATACAAATCTTTAATAGTTATAGGTAGATATTTTAATCTGTTATTAATTTATTGGATTTAAATTCACTAAAAAAACACAGAATATGCTAAATAGCTTAAATAGCTATTTTAGCTAAATTATAGCTAAATATGCTATAAAATATATTCTTAAAAAAATATTTTAGAATTGGTAAATTTATATCAAACAACTAACAATTATATTTATTTATTGTATATATTAATTGTGCATAAAACAAAATTATGAAAATAGACTTTGAATTACAATTTTTAGCCAACCTTTGTGTTTTTATTTATATACAAATAATTTTACATTTTTTATTTCTTTATTATTAACATTATTTCGTGTTTATGGAACTGTTTTAATTATTTTCTAGAAATTCGAATTAAAATTATTATTAAAATGCATTTTAAGATTCTAAATAGTGGAAATTCCATACAAAGACCAAATATTTATTAACTTAATATTCTAAAATATGCTATAAAAACTGTAAAACTTATTTTGTGCTTACTTAGCATGTAATATGATTGGTCAGTAAAAATATGCAAATGCATAGAAATACAAATCTTAATAATTATGTATTAAAAATATTTTAAACATATTACAGAATAATTACGCATTAGATGAACAGTCTGATATTGATCACGGAGCAGGTTTTATGACTGTACGAGAAAAACATTGGTTAGCTGGAATTCAAACTATTCAATTTCATAGTGGTAGCCCGCTAGATGAAGATTTTTATTTTACAGTATGTTTATAAAATCGTATTTGATTTAATATGTTATATAGTAATTTTATATATATTAGTTATATTAATTATGGATCTAATATCAAAATAAACCAATATTAAAAAACTTTTTTTGATTTTTGAATATAACTAAACATGTTATCTTAAATTATTAGATGTATCAAAAACGTCATTTTGGACCTAAAACATATAATATGTTTTCATCATCGCAAAAATCAGAAACGCAAACAAAAGTTAATTCTTCGTATACGCCACTGCACTTTGAAAATTCTCTAGGCAAAGTTCTAGTATGTAATTTATATGACATATTATTTTAACTTGTAAATTATTTCATAATTATATTCTATTTATTATTTATAATTTACATAATATTATGTATGATAAACAAAATTGCAGGTTGGAAATGTTATAACCCCAAAAAGAACTATTGATATCGAAAAAAATGATTTCCCACAATCTACATCAACAGCTACTAATAGTTTAATTCTTCCTCATAAGAATGCAAAACAGATTCTTTTGGAAATTGAACATGTTGGTTACTTAAAATTTGAATATTATATGTAACTTTTATTAAATTTTTAATGTAATTATATTAAATTTTCAGATGTATGTACCTTTACTTAAAATTGAACAAACGTATTATTCAGTAAGAAATAAAATACAGGCTGCTCCAATCGTACAGACACATATTGACGAATTAACTAATATTTTAAAAACCCATTCTCATTACATAGGATCGTACGTCACTATTCGCAAAGGAAAAGTATGCAATTATTACCAATTTTTAATTGTAGTCAATTTTGTTGACTGTAAATCTGTATTCTTGTTATTTAAATGTAAATTATCTGTTTCATACATAGCAACTAATTCATAGAATTTTACCACATCTTAAAAACCCTTCATTTTTATGGAGTGAATTTTTTGGTCCTTCAATTTGTACAATAATTACAAAAGATACAGAAGATCAATTATTGTTACTTTTTTTGCCATATATTAGGCAATGGATATTTTGTTTATGTCTTGGTGAATTAAATCAAATTGCAAAATATTTAATGAAAAATCTTTCATTTGTGTTATTAAGTATTGTAAGTAATATTATTATGTGTATTATATTAAAAATATTTTAAAGATAATTGCAACAATATCTTTAAATGTAATAATTTAGTAATTTAATTTTAAACAAATTAATATTTTTATTATTTAATTTTTTTAAATACTTGTATAAATTTAAAAAATATATTAATTTGGTTATTTTTATATTTTTAGTTTGGAATATCTATAATAGCAAACATGATTGAACGTGCAGAAGAAATCCGGCCAATAACTGAACCTTACATATTGAAAGAATGGAGTATGTTTATAAGCAATGTTATATATATTGGTTCTGAAACTTTAATACAAAAACCAGTTATCGGCTTAGATAAGAAAATAATAGATACACATCTCTCAAATTTGTTATTTGATAAACCAATAACTTCTGAAAAGAAAAAAAATCTTGTTCAAAGACTTAGTTTTTTTGTGACTCCCGTAAAAAATAAGAAATAATTAATTTTTTATTGTATTATTATACCTACTAATTTACATTAGCTACCATTATATAAAATAAATAATATAATACTCCTTTGAAACTTGAAAATTTCTTATATAATTTTCAGCTGTCAAAGTATTTGTTTTAAGTAATATTGGAACTGAAAATATTTTTAATTTAACTTACGCACTGTTAATTTTATAAAAAAAAATGTTAAGGCCTATATTAATTGCTATAACGAATGGAATTCGTATTATTTTTAGTATTAAACTTAAAATTATATTGTTTCCATTATATTGATGTTTAGTTTGTTTAGTTTTGATTTTAGTAAAATATGAACCATCTATTAAAAAAAATAGTTTAATGTTTATACAATTTTCTATCATTGTATATATTAATATTGTTATTAATATTATAAATATAAATTTTTTTACAATGGTTATTTTATACTTTTTACTATAACATAATTTTTAATAAATTAATTTTTGATTTTAATATATATATTTTTTTTTAATATTGTAAATTATACCTAAAATATTACTTATAAGTTCACTATTTGTATGATGTTAGTTGTGATTTGTATGTCAGCTCTTATATTATTGTAATAACTATTATGTCACTATTACATTAGTTTTAAAATTTGGGTTATCACCTTTAGATTTTAGCATATTTCTAATAAAAAATGTATTTTTATTAATATTATTACTAAGACCAATATTTGAACAAAGTTATATACCTATATAATTATACTTAATTTGATAATTTCAAAATTATCTAAAACACTGAATTGTTTTTTTTTTTAATAGATAATTTATCAATTTAAAACTGTATTTTATTATTGAATAGGAATATTTTTTTTTGATTTATTATAATTGTGCCTATGTAGTCTATATATTATATAAAAAATAATATATATGTGAAATATTACTGTTAACAAAATAATATCATTGTAGAATAAAATACGATCATAATATAATCTATAAATTATATTATATATAAATCTTATTTTTGATTATTATGTATCAAACCAACATGAATGTTATTAATTTTATTGGGAGTTTCCTTATATATAAGAATAGAAAAATATTCTTCTAGAATACCCAAATCTATAATTCTTACTATTTTTTTTAGAAATTTTTAGAATATTTCAGCTCAATTAAGTTAAACTTTTTTTGCATTTTCATTTCTATCACAAGTGATTTATTGCAATTTAAATTTTATACTTAAGATCTTATTGAAAAACCATAGAATTGAAACATTATTTTTACAATATGACATTATATATTATATACAATTTAATTCATTATCGTCTAGGCATTATTTCATGAAAAATCGACTTTTTTTGTGGTATATTATACTTTATAAACATTAAATTGTATTAAAATATATGTAGGCTAATATTAATTGCTAATAAATTAAAAATTAATTAAAATAAGATAATAAAAATACAAAAAAATCTATTTTAATTATGTTGGTTTCAACTTTGAATCTGTATATTGATTGGTAGTATATATACTAAGTAATAGAAACACTTTTCTTCTCTTAAAGTACAAATTATGAAAAATTATAAATAAATAATAACTATTTGTAATTAATGTCAATGATGTTTTTTTTTATTTCATATAAATAACACTGTTAACATGTTTTTAAAAATATAATAAACTAACATTTTTTTATAACATAAATTTTAGAAATCATAGTAAAACTGTTTTAACATTATTATAAAATAAAATTTTAAATATTAACATTATAAATGTATAAACTATGTATGTACAATATTTGAGTTTGTATATCCATATGATAAGTGTAATTCCAATGCAATGAAAGGGCTTATCATACTCAACCAAGTTATGAGAGGATTAAATCTAAACATATATATATATAATTATCATAAAGAAATAAAAAAAAATTAAAATATTTAAACTCACTTCTTAGTATTTCTTAAAGTTTTTAATATATGTGTATTTTGGCAAGGATGTATTCTAAAAAATGGTACATTCTTGAATGGATGTTCCTAAAATAATATTCATTTTATTATTTATTATACAATAATCACAAAGTCACAGATAGAAAGTACAATATAAAAAAATTATTTATTGACCTGTTGTGTAATAAAATTCCAATTCTCACTGATTTTATTAGGTTTAAAAGAATAATGAATCAAACTCCATATATATTCTAAAGACAATAATTTTCCATCTAAAATAAAAATAAAAATAAAGTATTTCATTATTTAAATTTGTTTAATAAATTATTAATTAGATTACCAGTAAACCACATATTGAAAAACATATCGGGACATGAATAGTTTGGATTATATAATATGTGATATTCACACGTAATTGTAGTATCTTCATTGTGAAATTCTAAAAAATATTTTTATTTTTTTCAAATACCATTACAATTAGAATTAATATATAAAAAGTATTGAAACAGTTAAAGAAAATGGGTGAAATTTTGTACATGAACATGATAATGTTGAATAATTGTTTATATTTATAAGGAATGAAAAAATATTCTATTAACATGTCGACTGCGTATCAATACCAATTGGCGTCATGAGAATCGTTCAGCAATGTGCAATATATTATATTTGAAGTAAATAGTTTATTTTTCCCTGCGCTGAATATTTGATTATTAATTACTGTGATAAAAAGCATATTTTAAAATATGTATTCATACGCTTTTTGGATGTATGACCATATCGATGCAGTTTATTTATGTTTTTTTTAAAAAACTGTTTTCCTTTTTTTGGTTTTATTTGACAAATAGTTATCTGCATATTTTTTATCAATGTTTATCTCGATGTAACGATAAATAATATATTTTCATATAAATATTATATTATAATTTTCAATTAATTTTTCATTTGATCGTTAAATAAGTCTTTCATGCCATCATTGCTAGTTTGCGTTGTTTTGCTGTCAACTACACTGTGCCACGACGGTTTTAAATTTAAAGTTTTCAGATAATAATAAATAACAATATAAATATTTATTTTATTTATAACTAGAGAACTTACTTGTATATTTTATTTTTTAACATTTATTATTTTTTATACAATCTGTAAATATTATTTAACAATAAGCGTATGTGATGGAGGTGACATGATTTGAGTGGCAGGAGATAAGAAGCCGCCCATTGGAGTCACTTAAGGTTAGGATGTTAGGCTAGAATTTTAATATGCTAGCAAGAGACGGTAAACAAGATTAAGGGGAGGTGGAGATATATACAATTTTAGATAAGTAGGTCACGACACCAGGTACGTTTAAGACGCCTTCTGGGGTCACCAGGAATAGCGTTGGTGGATAGCTCGGTAATCAGGGGATTGCGATGGCTGTGTATTTTTTATTTAATTTTAAAATTTATTCCCTTGTGTTTTTTAAGAAATTCAATGAAAAAATTATTAAGACGTCTATTGGCATAAAAAAAAATTCAGCGACGCTAACTACACCAATAAGCATGATACAAATTTCAAAGTTCAAAGTTTAAAAAAATGTGTAATATGTGTACACATATAATATTGTACATATAATAACTTTTTTCTTAGTATCAAAAATACATTTGATGAAAAAAGTAACGCACACGTTGGTGTAAGAATTGCAGAAATACATACGCAGTCAACAAGTTTAAAAAATATTCTAACTTCTGAGAGAAGCTTGTCTGTATACATTTTTATTAATTATTATAATAATAATGAATCGATGATTTCAAACTATAGTAGCTCTGAAGTAATCAAGAACTATAATATAATATAGATAAAATATAAATTTATTATGTTTAATATAAATTATACATAAATTTATTTAAGTAATAACCAATTTTGTTTAAAAGTTCAAAATTTAATTAAATTGTGTATAATCATTTTTAAATTATTTAATACGTAGTCAATATTATATTTTATTTAACTTAAACCAAAACATTTTTTAAAAATTATACTAATTGTTTATATTATATTAATATAAAGATCAAAATAATTTTAAGTGTATATTAAAATTATTTTTTTGATTTACAAATAATAAAAGTTGATAAATTATAGTATGCTGTAAATATAATTTTTTGTAAATTTTATCTTATTTATCTACCATTTAGAACATTAAAATAGTATTAACTGACATTTTATGTATATTTTCTTAAAATCTTTAAAAATATATATTATTTATTTTATAAAAGAATTTGCCACTTCTGTGCATCACAATTGATGTTTTCGGCTGTGCTGAGATTAATTTTCTCCCACTCTAGCAAAATTCCCTTTAAAAACTATAATTCTATATTCCTATTAGATAGACGGAAACAACATATGCCAGTATGCCAGTCTCTTAATACTTAAAAAGTAATAATAATCAATCAATTAACCTGAATGGCCAACATTTTTAATTTTTTGCATCTTCACTTTAACTAAATATTTTATAATACTTCCATTCTGTAATAAAAATATTTAATTTTATAGTTATTTAGTAATACTATGTACCATACATACAATGCAAAAATCAGGGGCGGATTCAGCCGAAGGTAACAGAGGTGGGGGGGGGGGGTGACCCAAGATAACAGGGGGGTGAGGTGAACTATTTTTTTGTGTATAGTATGTATCATATAGGTATACATTCAGCAAAATATCCATGTGAAATTCAATTTTTCTGATGGAACAGGGTCTGCGATCACATAACCCTAATTGCCACCCCCTGGATCCGCCACTGCTATAAAATATTTGGTGACTGTACCTACCTAAAAATTAGTAATTAAAAATATGTAAAAAATAATTACGCCAATATATAAATCATAATATTAATAAGAAGATACAAAAAAATAGGTAATTTAATTTAATATACTAATTATATTTTACCATAGAACTTCGGTATTCACAAAAATTCCAATCATCATCAATTGAATCTGAATGATTTTTCAATTCCAAAGCATATTCAAGAAATTGTTCATATGTAATGCTCATATTGTATATATAAAATCTATATAATTTTTAATAAAACTATTTAGCAGAAAAATTATTTAATTTTTTTAATTAATTCAATAATTTAATTTGAATAAAGTTACATCTAATATTTCTACTCATTTCATTATATATAATTATATAAAAAGTTTTAAAATACATACTTAAATAAAATTATAATTCTTAATTTCTTAATTAACAAAAATTATCAAAACTAATTAATAAAATAACAACTAATGAGTAGGTAATTACATTTTTTAATTTGAAATTGTTAAATAAGTCTATTGTTAGTAATTATAGTCGTAAATTGTAAATATTAAATCGTTATCATTATCATTGTTATCAAAATGATATACAATGTATACAATATACATATATTTTATAAAGTTTATGGTCTGACACTCTGACCACTGTTGTAGATAAAAGTATTTTCTATTTACAACTGTGGATTTATTGTCATAGATCTGTCCATGACAAACTAAATTTAAACAAACTAAAATCTATTTTGTCATGGATCTGTCTATCTGAGTAGCTTCCGTATTTTGGGAATATTCAATTAAGTTGTCGATGAATTCCGTAAGAGCGTGTTAATAGCGTTAATCTCTATAACCACTAACCACAAAACTACTCAACTACTATCACAGATTATATACCTAAAACTACTGTATGTATGTAAGTACTAAATTTGCTTGCAGAGGCGCAGGAACTATCTTTCTTGTGGGGGGGGGGGGGGGCAAACATTTTAGGAAAATCTTGATATATAGTATATTAAAATAAAATACAAATACTTTTTGATTTTTTTAAAATAGGTTTAAATTTTGTTGATTAAACTAATAGTCTTTACCTAATTTAATTTTGAATATAAAATTAAAAACAATTTTAATGTTTTACATTTTTTAATTTTATTTGTTATACAACTTTTCAAAATTCATTTTATTACATATTATATTATATAAATATTAAAAATAATAATAATATAATTTAAATTTAAACTATAACTCTAAAATGTTTAAGTATTAAGTGTATAACTATGATGACAAATTTTCAGGGGGGCAAAATTATAATTTGCTCCCTGACATATTTAACGGGGAGGTCAAATGCCCTCTCTGCCCCCCCAGCTCCGGCGCCACTGTTTGCTTGGATAGTTATTAGTTAGATCACAGATTATATAAAGTTTTTCCTTTTTCTTCGCCTTACCTCCCAACTAATGGGGTCGGAGAATCGGTCACCCTGATCTTACATTAAGAAGTTTACCAAATTACTAAAATTAAATTTTTTTTAAAAAGAGCATAAAAATTTATATTGTTTTGTATTATACCTGCGAATGGCTGAATGGCCAAATCCATGAACAAATTATATGTTTATTAATCAATAACCTTTTAGGTGTTTACAATGCCGTGCTTCGGAGTTTGACCTGGTTAAATGATTAGGTAATGTTTTTAAAACAAAAAATATTGATAATTTTTTAAACATTAATTCTATTAATCATACTACAGACAGCCAAATACCTACGCGTTGTTTAAATTTATTTTGCTATTTGTATTGTGAATATCATACGTTTTGAATCATGATATTTAAATTTTAAAAATAATACCTATCTGTATGTACAATTTACAAAATTATCGATTACCTACCTGCTACCTAATAATTTAGAAATGTAGATATTTTAATATAAACATAATTAATATCTATTGCTAATTAATAGGTAAATATTAAGTAGGGACTAAGTTCCCTCAAAATGTCTTATAATCCCCCAAAATCATTGCAATCAACGGACATCGCAATAATAGTTTTATACCTACCGGTTATGGGCGAATTCCTTTTTAAAAACGTAGGAAAAATACAATTAATAATAAAAATCCCGTTTTATCACAAAAATTGCGTTGTTGGTAGTGGGTAATTACTAAAAAGGAATACAAGCCCAAGCCGTGTCTAGATTACTAGGGACTATTTTAACAAAAAAATCCTAGATCCATCAATGTCAGGTAGTGAGGTACTTGTGGGTTATCGTGGTGACTACCTACTTTATCAACACACAAACACGGTTTCAGAATATTTATATTTTAATTTTCAATTATTATTATTATTTATTTTAACATGAAAATGATACTATAAAATAATTAATATCTTGAATAGTTTTCGAGATATCAAATATTTTGGAATTGTGTATTTTGAGTAGAGGGTCTCTGCGCATTTTTGCACTCGTCGATACGCCACTCGGCACCATCACTTCGCTCCGCAAATCGAAAATAACCATCGACCTTTTAATTAGCTACGAATTAATACAAATTTGAATTCCTTTAATTATCAGTAATAACGTATCACTATTTTTTTGCATAAATGGTGTTTTGGTCTAGTAAATATATTTTCTCGAAGCGATTTTTATTTAAAACGTGTCACATTAAATTTAATATATTATTTTATCATTTATAAATTCATAATCTAAACCGGCATGAGAAATAATAATTTTTGTGCTTAAAAATTTTGATATATAAAATTTACAAGAATAATACTTTTTTTGGACAGTTAACTAATAATTAATTATGAATTTTAAATTATTTGTATTGAAAATAAACTATAGGTAAAATTGTATTCTCGATTTTTGGTCATACGTCTTTTTAGTCAAATATATATTATATATAGCTAGGTAATTATAGAGGAGTACCTACACAAATTTAAAACAAAATGATCACGAATAATTCAATTCTGTTATTATGATTTCTGATAAATTTATTTATCAGCACACAGTTATACAATTTATACTAGGTACATAATAGCGTTATGGTTGTCTTTCGAGCTGATTTTTATTTCCATTGTTAAAATAACAGTAACACATTTAGAGGAATAGATAGGTAATAATCTAATAATACTCTAATCCGAGTGACAGCCACAAGGACATGGTCGACTGACCGCTGCAATCGGTTTGGTACGATTTTCCCCACAGTTTTCCGGCAATGTGTAATTTTCATTTTTCTCGTATTTTCTAAATTCACGATCATTTTTTGATTTCTGTGCGTAAGGCTTAAGAGACCCGCATGTTTCTTGTGGCGGTGGCTTTTCCGCGGTTTTAGTACACGGACACACTATTTTGACTGTGAATTTTTGGGTACAATTGTCGTCATCTGTGTTCTGATCATCGTTAAAATTTTCGCAAGCCGCGTTTTGGCGGGGATGTGGACAATCATCGAAACCACTGTTTCTATTGTTACAGTGAATCGATTTTTGAACATGAATGTCCATTGTCGTCTCTTGATGCGCGTCGTATTTGTGTAAGTCACAACAATGGTTCTCGGGTCTCTTATCAACAGTATTATTTGTATGTTTAGAAATTTTGCAAACGTCTTTGGGCGGTTTAGCTAATATTTTTTCACATCGATTTTCTGGTGTCTTTTCGGACTTTTTTATCCATTCTGGAATGGGTTGAGACTGTAGAAATTCACAAATATCGCTTTTTCCACAACGTGGTTTTGTAATTGGAACATTTGATTTGACAACGTTTTTATTTATACAACATGGAGTCTTATTTGATTTCTCTAAATATATTGAAAATTAATTTGTTTATTATTGACTTTTTAAATTTTATATTATGACGTATTTGTTAAATCATTAATTAGATTAAAAGGATAATAACTTACGTTGTTTTGTCCATTCCGGAGCAGGCTGAGATTTTAAAAACTCACAAAAACTTTGTTCTTTTTTGGTACCATTATCTATTTTACAAACTTGTGTACTGGATTCCTTTGTTGTTATTTTTTTGCAACAGCATTGAATCGAATTACACATTTGTCTATTATTTTAAATTATTGTAAATTACAGGCTAATTGTACCTATTTCAGGAGACTTTCACGATTTGTATTATTTTAATCTATACTTCACTTCAAATATGTCAATTATATATTTTTCTAAAATGTTCTTTTTAGTACCTAATTTTTATTAATTTGTATCAATATTGAAATTTATTAATATTTAGAAAAATTTTGAAATGTGAATAATATATTTACAAACTATCATAGTTTTTAACTACGTTAATGTATATTGTCAACATGTTGAAAATAAACTTTTAGTAATCTTGTTGCTAAGAGAACAAAGTAATACGATAAATGGCTTTTATCTTCGTAATTTATAGTTTATATCGCGTGTTTTTAAAATTATATCTTATATATACACGTCACACCTTATAAATCATATGGATGTGTAAAATAAATTAAAGGTAAGAGGTACAAACCTTGAATTATAAATACAAAATTATTAATAATATGCACTGTACTACTATAATATTATTCATTTATTATACACGTATAAGATATAACAATTATTAAATTATTAATTATTAACCGCGAGCTGCAGGAAACATTTGTTTGCTATATAATAATATAACAAGTACAAAATATATAAGCACTAATACGTCATAGTATAATGTTACTAAAAATTTATCTCATTATTATTTATTAGCTATATAGCCTATAGGTTATACATATGATATGCGTCCATTATTAATTATTATTCATCTAACATCTTGCATTTTTGCAACAGATCGTTTAGAATATTACTAAACAATCAATAATTAGTGGTAAGTCGTTCTTGGGCATTCGCAGGAAGAAAAGTAAGGACAGTTTTCTTCTTGGTTTTTTTTGGTAAATTATCATAATCATTATGTAGGTAACTTAAAAAGTAATTTTTGACAACGTTATTAAATTAAGTACTTATGAAAGAACATTTCACAGACGATAATTTAGCACTGATCGGATAGTGAAACCAAAAATTGAAAAATTAAAATATTTTATCCCCCCTTTGAGTCTTGAGTAGGTATTATGTTAATATAATAGGTACTCATTAGCTAATTATATTAATTTACACAGTCCAATATTTAAAATGATACATAATCAAAGAAGTTTGGCTTATAATCCTAATATTATTTTAATATTGAAGACAACTTATTAAAATAGTGTATCTACGCTTCCAATCTACCGACAAGGTTTACATGCACATTGTAGGTGCCTACATAAGCGATACTATATAGACATTTTTATTAGAACAGGCTAAACATGTTTCGTCATAAAAAAAAATTCTATTAGGTATCTACTACCTACCTATATTAATTGATATTAGGGATTTAACTATTTTTCACCAGTGGCAAATCGAAAACAATTTTATTGGGATGTCAAAGTTAGCGATTTGGCCAATTGTAAGAAATTCGATTATATGTAATTTATAATAAATTAAAATGTAAAATAAATAAACAAAAAGAAGGAAGGTCAATTAAGTACGTCCCTCCTTCGTCCTATCGGTCCTCGAAGAAATTAGTGGTTTATTATAATTGTTAAAATTTGAATGCTATAATATTGCATTAGAAAATACGATTCTGAGTGAATCTCAATACATTACAATATATTATAATAATAATTCATTCCAAAATTTTACCACGAGTGTAAATTACTTATGTGTAAATATTAAAAATAAATTTCAAGTCCCTGCGATCAAAACTCAGTTATCAAAAAATAAAAAATAAAAAATTATGGAAATCGTAATTTTTCCGATTTTTGGTAGTTTTTCTTCTCCTAAGGAAAAACTTTTAAGAAATAAGAAAAAATAAGCTGAATAAAGTACCAACTAGACACGATTTTCTACAAAAAGTATACTCTACTGTGGTAATTGGGCCATTATTTCTACCCAAAAAAATGTTTTCATACATAAAAAAAAAACTATAGTAAAATAATACATTCCTCGCTCCGCTCAGAATTTAACATTATAGGGGGTATGTATTTTTTTTAATAAAATAATATGTTCAAATTTATTATGATAAAGTATATACTCGTATATTGTACATACGTATACATATATATTAGTTAGGTATATAATAGACATATGTAATACATTTTACAATTAATTAGAATGTAATTTTATTTTATAATTTATCATCAAATACTTATGAGAACGTTATACCTGAATGTTATGTCTGTGTCTACCTAATAGGGAATATAGTAAAATCATCACAGCAGCGCAGAACTTAAATTATGATTTATTTTAGATTTTGAGCAAAGCGAAGTGGTTTTACAAAGATGTTTTTATTTATTTTTTTTTTTTTGTGTATGAAGACACTTTTACGAGTAGAAATAATGGTCCGATTACCTCAAGTAGGGTATGCTTTTGGTAGAAAATCGTGTCTAGTTGGTACTTTATTTAGCTCATTTTACGAATTTCTCAAAAGTTTTTTCTTGGGAGAAGAAAAACTACAAAAAAAAAATGGCGGAAAATAGGCAAAATTACGGTTTCTGTTATATTAAATTTTTTTAATTTCGTGATAACTAATTGAGTTTTGGTTGTAGGGACTTGAACATTTTTTTGAGTATTTGCTTAGGTGAATATTATTACAAGAAAAAAATTTAGAAACGAATGATTGATTTTCTAACTAAGTATAGATTTTTGGCTTTTTTTTCTAAAAATGTTTAATATGTCCTGCAATTTTTGGTTTATTGGTTTGAAAATTTTATCGAAGTCTAGACTTATATTACTTAGGCACAGGAACTATTTTTCTTGTGGAAGGCAAAAATTTAAGGAAAATCATGATATATATAGTATATTAAATTAAAATACAAATACTTATTGAATTTTGTAAAGTAGGTTTAACTACTATTTTATAGATTAAACTAATAGTCAAAATAATTTTAATGTTTTACATTTTTTAATTTTATTTGTTATACAACTTTTCAAAATTCATTTTATTACATATAATATTATATAAATATTAAAAATAATAAAAATGTAATTTAAATATAAACTATAACACTAAAATGTTTAAGTATTAAGTGTATAACTATGACAAATTTTCAGGGGGGCAAAATTATAATTTGCTCCCCAATATATTTTTTAGGGAGGTCGAATGCCCTCTCTACCCCCCCCCCCAGCTTCGGCTCTACTGATACTTCTTAATTTTTTTACAAAATATTTTGATAATCGTGACTGACAATTTTTTTTATAAGCTTTTAAAGTAAAAGTTCTTGAAAATCGGCAAAATTACGGTTTCATTATTTTATTTCTTGATAACTAATTAAATTTAAATCGTAGGAACTCGAAATTTATTTTAAATATTTACATTCATAATTTAGACACGTGGTAAAATTTTGGAATGGATTATCAGTATAGCATATTGTAATATATTGAGTTTCGCTCAGAATCGTATTTTCTAATGCAATATCATTGCATTCATATCTAAATAATTATAATAAGCAACTAATTTCTCCGAGGACCGAAGGGACGAAGAAGGAACGTCCATAATAGACCTTCCCACTTTTTTTAATTTGATTTATTTATTTTGTTGGAGTAATGTAGTCATCATTTGTAATTTTGTAAATAGTGTAGGTAACTCTAGTAATTTATAAAAAAAAGGTTTAGAAAATACATCCATTCTGTGATTTAATCATAACTATCATAAATTCATAGTTATTTACCTTAGTGATTAAATAAAATTACCTCATTATCAAATGGATACCTACCTAATTTATTGTTTTACATTAATGTAGATCGTAGATGTTATCTTTGTATACTAAACTATAATACTATAACTATAATATGTCTATTATTGTCTATATTATTTTGTATATGTTATATTGTATATTTTGCATTTTGTACTGTAAAATAACATTTTAAAATTATTGTAAGTTTAATACAAACTTTTTTGAAGTAGGCCATCCTATAAAACAACTTTTAGAATTTGTAATATAATTTCTTAGGTATTTAATATAAAGTGTAAATTGATTTTTAAATAAATTGTAATAGGTAGGTAGGATAAGGTCTATTGACATATCGTGGGACAAGGACTTATTTTGATACTTTTCAATTTTATCGTTGTGAGGTGGGTGTAAATTTAAATTTTTACTCATGGAGTTAACATATTTGTGACGCCATTGATCTTTTACATATCCATACCTATTTTCTGAGCAGAAAATTAAGTTTTCATTTTAAATAAAAAATTATATTAAAAATATTACCTAAAATTATTATATAATTCTCATATTTGCTCTGTCATGGTCTGACCTGTAGTTTCGCCTATGAACATGTAAGACTTAGGTACCTACCTAATAACATTGTACAAATATAAAATATTAAAAATTCATGTATTGAATATGTGTATTATTCAAAAAGTGATGTAGTAATGTACTATTTAAAAACTAATTTTAATATATGCATAATAGTTAGATATAGGTAGATCGTAGGGTCCATTAAGTTGGCCCCCCCACATACGAAATTTGAAATTTTTTTTATCTCAATCGTTTGTGCTACGTTAGTGCTGGATTGTGCCGTTGTTTTTGACGTTATTGCTGCTCTCAATCTAAAGTTATTTAATTTTAAAAGTGGGGGGGTCAACTTAATGACAGCCCCCCACATACGAAATTTGAAACTTTTTTTATCTCAATCGTTTGTGCTACGTTAGTGCTGGATTGTGCCGTTGTTTTTGACGTTAGTGCTGCTCCCAATCTAAAGTTATTTAATTTTAAAATTTTGAAATCTATAACAATTTTTCCACCTGTTGATACAATATGGCATCAGCATATTATTTTATACCTATATAAAATAATATGCTGATGCCATATTGTATCAA